>CM028755.1:45803079-46028174 GCA_016801395.1 Leptodermis oblonga
AACACCTGAACGAAAAGTCTGCTCAAACACAGTTACATACCCTTCCGGAGGATTTTGAATTTCATTATGCTTACCATCAACAGTCCTACACTTTATGTGTGACCCATTTAAATTAAACCTACCTTGCAGGAAACTCAACCTATCTGAAACCATTTCTGTTTTATAACCAACCATCGCAGCTTCTTTCCCCTCCCAAGACATTCTAACTACAGAACGACTAGAGAACGACTCTGCAACGGAAATCAAACACACAAAAAAAAAAAACTGTAACCGTAATTGCAAATCAAAATGAAAGTGACTGACGAATATGTAAAACTACATAAAAAAAACTAACCTTAGATTTTCAGCCTCTGCACGGCTCAGGAAAGATAAACCACCACGAAAATACCGAACTTCAACTAATGGTGACAAGCAACCACGACAACGAAAACCAAACCCCAAGACAGAAACTTACTACTGCTATTCCCCTAGCCGGAAATTTGATCTACGTAACCAATTGGCTGTCAAGAAATTCATAAAGCAGTTAAAATGTGGGGAAATTAGAATATCCCATCTACCCATTTAAAAGCTCACATTCTGATCAAAACCACAACATCCCACAAAGAGCACTTAATAACCCCACAAAAAAAAGGAAGAAAAAGAATTGCTTGCTTAAATTTTCTGGTTATACCAACTGCCATGCAGACCAGAGTTTTTTCATTCCTATCAAAATTCCCACGACAACACGAAATCAATGTTCAACAGTAATTGCACCAAAAACAACCCAAGAAATCACCCACGATAACCCAGAATGGAAGAAAGCAGTAGCGTTCTACATTCACCAGATAGTCAAATTGTCCCCAGTTCTAACCTCATTTTCAAGATCGGCAATTTTGTCGCACAGCTCATCCTTATCCAAATCTGCAAACCTTCCAATAAGTTCACCCAGACCCTCCTTTTGATTTTAAGCAGCAAGACCCTCTCTGATTTCACCCCTTCTTTTGATTTTAGCAAAACCCTCTCTTCTTCTTTTCGGCAGGCAGACTTCTTTTGATTTTAAGCAACAAGACCCTTTCTGCTTATTTCGCCCAGCAAGCCCCTTCTTTTGATTTTCGCAAGACCCTCTCTTCTTCTTTTCTTTTGGGCAGGAAGACCCTTCTTTTAATTTTGGAAAGGAATACTTTCTCTCCCTAATTTTTTGACGTTTTTTTTTTTTTAATTATGCATCTCTTCCAAATCATTACAAGTCCTCTTTTGTAATTTACATTATAAATTTTAATGTTATTTTTGACTCAATTTTATGTACTTTCTGCACAAAAATCTCAACACACTTTTGCACTCATTTGCTACTAATATATCTAATTCACATTAAAACTAATATATCTAATTCACATAACTTTCTATATTGTGATTTAAAATTATATACAATTACACATTATTTTTAAGTACAATATCAATTTTTTCAACTGTCAAAACGCATTCCATTTCATTTCCATTGCCTACAACAAAAAAATCTACAATTACTTCTCCAATTTCTACAAAATTTTAATCGAAAATTTTTCAACCTAATAAAACAAAAATTAACCACATCCACGGCGCGTTAGCGCCGTGGCAATCCCTCCTAGTGGGCATAAAAACCGGGATGACCTTTTATTGTACGATCTAAAATATAAAAAGGAATAAATTAAGGCGATAGGTGTTGTTTTTTCAATCAAAATTAAAATATTTTAAAAAGTGAAAAGTGGGTAATTTTATAATATTTTTAATAACCTTTTTGGCTACAAAATTAATATAAAAATGTGTAAATAATTGTTTTCATTATGTGCATCATGAAAAGATCTTTTACTTTTGGGGTTTTGATTTTGACCATCAGCAAGGTGATCTTACAATGACATGTGACGTGTTTTCCATTGAAATTTCCATGCATAGCTGGCAGTTGGCAGGCAAACCCATCAATGACTTTAATTGAAAATTCCAAATTCTCCTATCTACTTTTCGAATATTCAATCCAACCCACTGTTCCTTTGATAGTGATACCGCATAAAAATTAAAATATGTCAAATCAAATTTAATTCAAATATGATTTGTTTTGCTTGATTTCCCCAAATTAACAGAATGCGTGTTCCTTTTACTAAAATTATTTTGTCTCAATAAATTTTAAATTTTTTTATATTTCATATTATTATTATTATATGATTCAGTATAATTTAGAATTAATTTCCACTGAAATATATATTAGTAAATCTTTTTTTTTTGAAATGTCGTATCTAATAGCTCATAAAGAATAACTGTGCATTATGTTGAGTATATAATTTACGCAGAGGCCAGCGAAGACGACGCCCGAGATAAATAATGGGGCTGGAGGGGAAGAGGACTACAACACAGACCATCAGTAAAGAGAGAACCTATGGACGATTGACGTGTATTCCGAACGTGTGGAACGCCTTCATTGGTTTGGCACGATGATCGATGAGGCGGTTTATAACTAAATCAAAGAAGATATTACTCATGATTGTCCTACCATGTCATCGGCTGACGTGGCATGTCTCTTCTCCTACAAGCTTCGAGCATCTTGAAACATCTATGAATACTCGATCACCTATTCATTTCAAAAGTATTGAATTCAGACTGAATCCTGCTTTATGATATTTGCTACACTTCAAACTTAAGCATTGGAGTGGAATCGAAAATTAAGTCCCAAAAGCAAGTATCTGAAGTCAGGAAGAGGTCAGCTAGCCTCGGCGCGGATAGCAGCTTCAACTCATTATTAAAGTTCAACAGAAATTGAAGTGACTCACTAAAAAAAATGTAACAACATTTTTAAAAAATTTCTTTTTGCTGCGCGACTTGTGCAGAGTGTGAATTTGTTAAAATAATGTAGTGAGAACTCGATTTTGTAAAATAATAATAATAATAATGATGATGCAAGTAGGGTTGGAGGATCCAGGCCATCCAGTGATAATATCTTTTTAATATTTGAATATTGGGAATGCGAAGGACATGCTAATTATTTTAAATTAATTGGTAATATTACAAGATTTCCCCAATTTTAATGGCCAACTATCTAGTTGGGAATCGCAAATAACTTAATTGCAAATTGCTTGAAATCAAATGACACCCTGGATTTGATGGATCCATAACACGACAGCTTGGACTAAGGTACTGTATAAGTGGTGCAAATTGTTACTTTTAAAATCATTACACTAATCAAGCGAGTAATCTGTTCTATTTGAAGAATTCAGTAAACTGTTAAAAAAAAAATAAAAAAAATCGAATGAATAAACACGTAACCCGCGACCTTTGAACCCATTAGCATCCATATTTTCCGTGTATATGAAATTAATAAAATTCAAGTGTACTGTAATAAATAAAATTAGACTGAGGTATTTATTCATTAGTTTACACTGTTATTGTTGGATATAAATATTGCCGATATCGGAGCGTTCAGGTCAGGATGAGACAATGCCCGCAACGGAGATTGGGGCACGAATGATAGGGCCCAAGTAAACTAAACAAAACCTTCGAAAGAGGACACGTATCCCAAATATTTGTAACTAGTTTATTGGTTTGACACGGTGATCGAAGAGGTGGTTAGGACTGAATAAGGAAGATCTTCTTAGGATTTTCCAGGCGAGATTAGGAGCTGATGTGTCCAATATCGTGTTCTACAAGATACTGTTGATACCTCCGCCTGTAATTACCCGATCGCACACTGAAATAGTAACATGAAATGCCATGTCTTGTCTTATATTATAATATTTGCCAAAGAACTTATTTAGTCATTGGAGTAAAATCGGGGGGAATTAATCCCGACTACAGGTATGTAGGACGAGCCAAGAAGCCTCAGCGGTGAAGAAGACTCCAACAGTTACCATTAATTTATGGTAAGTTGCACAAATTATTTATTTTGTTTAGCAGCCAGCAAGTTGACAACGTTGCTGCATGCCAGCATGTTCTGTAGACGACGGATGACCAGGGTTTTGACTTTTGAATCCAGCCAATTTTGGCCATCGATGTTAATTTGTTAATTTTGTTAACATATACTCCTTCCATTTTTAAAATAAAAATTATTTCAATGGGACACAAGGAGTATTAGTGAGTGGAATTAAATTTCCATACAAAGAATTAACATTTAAATACAGACTAAACTAAAATGCAGTATAACTTATACGTATTAAATGAATTAACAATTAATAATAAATGAAGACTAATTTAAGGTTTTGTAGTTGTAGGTCCAGGTGTTCAAGTCAACGAGATATGTTGACCAGCTTCAACGATTCGCTTCGCTTCGCTTCACTCCTTCACATTCTACCTCATCGGAATGCCAATCGTGAGCTCATTGATAAAATCTAGCAAATTCCGAGTGGAGGAGCCACCTTCCGCCACCGCTTCTGCGGCGGCTTTCTTGTACTTCAATGCATTCTCTCTCATCTCCGCCCCCTTGGAAGCGCTAGTGGCCTCCCTCAATCGGCTTTCGATTTCATCTCTGGGAATCACTCTCTTCTCAAAGTCACCCCTTGATAATCTCAACCCAACTTTAAATACATCGACTAAATACTTGGCATCAGTGACCTGATCTCCGAGATTTGGAAAAGTCAACACCGGCATCCCGGAGGAGAGCGTCTCCATTGTTGAGTTCCAACCGCAGTGAGTCAAGAAACAAGCGACGGAAGGGTGGGTCAACACTTGTTGCTGGTTGCTCCACTGCACAATCCTACCTTTGTCACCTACCTTTTCCATGAAACCTTCGGGGAGCTCTGCCTGAGGTGGCCTCATCACCCATAAAAATGAGACGCCTGAGTTGAGAAGCCCGTATGCGATCTCATCCACCTGTTCCTGCTCCAAAACGACGGCGCTGCCAAATGAGATGTAGACCACAGAAGAAGCTGGTTGTGAGTCAAGCCACTCTGTGCAATCATCGGCCTTGTAGACGTTGACGCTGACATTAGTTGACGCCGGAGTTTTGTTTGTGGGATATTTAAACAGGGGACCGATGGGCTTAATGGGGCAAAGCTTGGACAAGTAATTAATCTCGTCGTTTTCGAGCTCTTGGAATGACTCCATCAAAACGCAGGCGTTTTTGGACAAGTGTTTGAACATACCCAAGATGGCGTTCGTCAGGCATGGAAACTGACCGTAAGGATGCAAGAAGCTCGGAATCTCATCGTACTTCAACAGAGGCATATAAGGCAATTGAACATCCAATTCGGGTTCCGATTCCGTCGGGAAAGGAACCAGCTTGTTGTAAAAGTGATAGTAAGCAGAAAAACAAGCAGCAGACTGCACCCAGAGAGGAGCAGAAGGGATGCGGAGGGACTCGCCGACCTCGGCAACCCATGGAACGAAGCAGCTGTAAATAAGGCAGCAAACAGGGCGGCCCTGTTCTGCGTTTCTCTGCATCATTTTTGCAAGCTCTTTCTTGCCGTTGTTCTCAAGATTTGCCAAGTACAAGTCGGGATCGGTGACCTCCGCCTCGTTTCCATCGTCGAAGAACTCGAACCTGATCATTCCGTCACCAAACGGGGTGGGTTCTTCGGAGATGTTCTTGTTGGATTTGCGAATTTGATCACCAATGGTGTCGGGTGCAGAGAGAGTGACGAGCAGACCCTTGGAAGCAAGGATCTTTCCCAATCTTAGAAGAGGATTAACATGGCCTTGGCCAGGATAAGAGACAAGGAAGACATGAGGAAGAACAATGGCACTGCGGATTAGACCAACCATTGTTGTAGATAAAAATGCTGAGAAGAAAGAAGTGGAGCAAAAATGATTATGAAGCTATGCTGCTATGCTCTGGTTTTGAGCCTTTGAGCTAGGATCTCGTGATATTTATAGTTGATCGATCTTATGTTGGAAAAAAATAAATAAATAAATGTTCAGACGAGTGGGGATGAAGTAGCCTTAAAATACTGAGAACGCGTGGGACCAGCGACAACGAGTGTAGAGTAGCAGCAAACTTACTGCAACTGATTACGTAATACATGAGATCATGGGCGGAGCTACATAGGTTTTTTTTTTTTCTCTTTTCAAAATACCTTAATTATTGTATAAAAATTACAATAGACGGATAAAAAAAAGCTAATTTTGCCCCACCAAAAAATTTTAAAAAATAAGGACAAACTGTAAATAAAAAATAATTTAGTAATTAATTAATTAATTAAAATGTGTTTATTTTTAGAATATATTTTTAATAAATTTTAAGTTTAATAAAAATAATATGAGTTTAAAAATTTACCTGACAATATTCAAATGTAGTTATTTTTGCATTTTTTCACACAAAAACAATTTGAGACTTTTGATCGACAATAACTTAAGTTATCAGCCCAAATTACCATAACAACTTATACTTATTGAGTCCCAAATGGTACAATTATATTTTCTAATGATAAAACTATTTATTTATTAAACAATCACACAATTTAAGTCATGTCAAGACATAAAAGAAAATATATTAGTCAATGCTTTAAAAACAAAAAAAAATTAAAAGATTGTGAAAATAATAGAAATGAAATAACCTTATGATGTGACGCAAAATGTCCGGTACAGGATGCTCCGGTTGGCCCACTTGAGATCTTGAAAGTTCCAGCCCAGTGTAGAGATTGATTGCCGAAAAGAAGGATGACTAGGTTATAATCGGGGCATCCTTAGGTCTGACCGACGTGAATGTGAGTGTTTAGCTCGGATCTGTTAACAGAGACAAACAGTAAAACAAGCGGGGTTATCCCTCTCTGTTCATATCAAAATGCGAGAGGAGAAATTGTAGTGACCAAGAGCTTAAGCGTGAAGCAGAAGGCGTACCTCAGTTAGTCTTATGATTTAGTATTTATAGCCATACTTTGACATGTCCGTTGCACTATGATGCTTTGTACTTCCAACTGCTCTCCCCTTTTTGCGATGACTTTTACGCTCCTATCTATCATAGCCTGACTTCGGACTCCTTTTCCATCATTGCTCTGTGTACTTCCTGCATGAATTCAAAATGGGTTTCTGGTCCTCTAATGATTTCTATATATTGTGTCAATGTTATCATTAAACCGACCTAACTTTCCCGAGCTCGGTTTTTATGGTGTCAATAAGAAAATCCCGTAGGACTGACCGAAGCTAGCAACCGACCTAAGCATGTTTCTTTGGCTCGGTTTTTAGAGAGTTTTTCCGACCTAAACTTGGGGTTGAACCTTTTATGCATCTTTTCTTTCTTACTGTTTATGTATTTCTTCTTCGATTGGGCCAGGCCCAATGAAGACTTAGTTTTATGCATACCATCTTCGTTCTCATCGTTTTTGGTGTTTGTTTTGCATTTAGTTTTAGTATTTAAAGTATATTTAACATATTATAATATTTTATTATTAATTTTAACATAATTAAAATTTTTTATTTTATTTATCAAAATATGTTTTCAAATCTTTGTCAAAACAAACAATGCCGAGTTTGTCTCCAAATAAAATATTTTGCCCCAAATAAAAGTGCAATAAGAAATTATAAAAACTCCAATCAATTCGTTTATTTATTTATTTTTCTCTAACATAAAAGAAGGTCAAGACAAAACTGAGAAACCTCAAAGGCATACGGTCATGGTCAAAGACTCAAAGGGGTTTCCGTGTGAACAGCTCCTTCTGTTTCGGTCCGGTTCGGTCCTGTCCGGCCGTTCTTTGGTTAAGCCATTTTTCACGTGGGCTTATTTTATTTGCGACAAGGTGTTTAAATCATTGTTTTAGCTGCTTCCTTTTGAAGGCCTTTGGGAAATGAACGTGAAATCAAAAAGCAAAGCGAGGAAAGATAATGCTTAATAATGATTGATTTATTTGAGATTATTACGCTGTTTAAAACTTTCAAGCATACTCCAAATAAGTTTGGGTGAATTACATTTACTTCCCTGAACTTTGTGTGCGACTACAAATTCATCCATCCTTATTTGAAAATTACAAATAATTTTCTCGACACATCGGACAGCAAAGTAAAACCGAGAAGTTGTAAACTAGGAAAAAGCTAAAAAAAAATAGCATAAGTTATTTGCATTTTGTTGGTTTTGATTTTGTCGTCTAGTGAGTCCGGAGAATTATTTGTATTTTGAAAATAACAGTATAATTACACCTAAAGTTTAGAGAGGTAAATGTAATTGTGTCAATTAGTTTTATAAATTTAGTATTAAATTTAAATTCAAAGAAAAAGAAAAGCTCTATCTATTTCACAATACATTAAATAAATTGTATAACCTTTTTCCTTTTGATTTGTGGAAAAATACAATTACCTCTTTGAATTTTGGTATAAATACTCTTAACTTTTTTCTAGAAATTATATTTACTTTTTCGGTTTTTTTAAATTACAAATATTTCTATTTGAGAGGCAAAAAAAAAAAAAAATTTATGAGGCAGTTGTAATTGTTAAAAAAACTCATATTTGTAATTTCACAACAAATTTGTAATTGTTAAAAAAAGTACAAGTAGTTTGCCGTTTAATTATGAGGAAAGGAACCTAGTTGACCAGGTGGCAACTTACGGTTTGAGAATTTAATCCTACGTGGATGTGAAACTTGACCCTAGTCCAATAAAACCATCCTAGGAGCAAGTCAAAATTGAGATTTGACCACGGAAATAATCCTACGTGGAAGTCAAACACAGCGATTAGTCCATGGTAATCGCCTTTCATGGAAGCCAACTATTGCGATTAGTCCATGCAAATCATTCAAATCACTTGGGAGAAAAGGAACCATCTTACTGACCATTTTGGCAACTTATTACGATTTAAGATTGTCACCCTATGTACCAAACAATTTAGCCATTCCCGTTGAAAGTTTGAAACCATCCTAGGTGGAAGTCGACAAATATAATGTATCGTTTGTTCAAGTTATAATATTTTACTCTATAAAAATTGGTTAAACGATATAATTTAATTTAAAAACGATGCTGTTACAACAAATTTTTAAAATAAAATATTACAAATTTGATGCTAAAATCAAATAATATTGTCAGGAAGTCAAATATGGAGACTTTTTCCATTGATTGTAATGTAACCACCATTCTTGGAGGTCTTCTGTCGCAATTATTCCATCTAAATCATCTAATTTTACCTAAAATTCAAATCTGAACATTCATTTAAGTGTCATAAATACACGAGTTGAGAAATTAGCTTTTGCCACGACTTTACATAGTCCTTCCGTGTACGATCGAAAATATAAAAAAGGAATAAATTACAGCGATGGCTGTACTGTTTTTCAGTCAAAATTAAAATATTTTAATAGTAGACATGGAGTACTTTTTGTCATCGAGTTCAGATTGGCAGATTCACGGGTCGACATCTTCGGGTAAGCGGAAATTTCAATTCTACTGTAGTACAAATTACTCGTGTCGGATTCGAGTTGACGGGATCATGTTTCGATATTCTCAATTCTAACATGATATGTTTAATTATTCGTATTATTCATATTAATCCACATAACTCACGAATCCACCAAGGTTTAAGTTTAACTTGTTTATATCGTGTCGTGGTAAAAAAATGCTCGCTCTACATAGTCTTTGGGCATCAGCTCAAGGTGATCTTCCGTGTAGCATGACGTGTGATGTGTTTTCATTGAAATTTCCATGCATCGCTGGCAGTTGGCACGTAAGTAAAGCCATCAAATACTTTAACTAATTGAAAATTCTAATCAAGTTTTCCAATTTTCAACCCAACCCACTGTTCGTTTGATACCGCATAAGAATTAAAAAATGTAAAAATTAATTCAATTATGATTTGTTTTGCCTTCTTTCCCCAGCTAATCACAATGCGTGTTCCTTTTTCTAAAATTGTTGTCTTAACAAATTCTAATTTTTAAATATTTCATATTAATAATAACACGATTATGTATAATTTAGAAAATAAGAAATATATTAATAAAATTTTTTATTTTAAATGTTTTAACTATGAACTCCTAAAAAAGAAATTGTGCATTAATTTTGTAAATGAAAATTTTGTTGAGTTCGAGGAAATATGCATGGAGGCATCCTCCCCTGGGTGTGTTCAAGTTAAATTCGGATGGGTCTTCAAGGGGAATCCTGGACCTGTTGGGGTAGGGGTGGCGATCAGGAATTGTCGGGCCAGATTGTGTGTGCGACTAGTGTTGATTTGGGGCATCAAACTAGCTATCAGGTAGAGGCTTTGGCACTGGTATACGGCCTCGCTTTTTGTGTTCAAAATGGGTTTCACCCTGTACAGGTGGAGATTGATTCGCAGATTCTAGTAGACAATGCCTTTGATATTTGCGGTGGTAATGAAGGAAATCCAAAGGCAGAAAAGATTGTTAGGAGCTATCAATATTGGCCATGTTTTCAGGAAGCAAATGCTTTAAGGGCCTTGTGGCTCTTGATGCGTGTAGTTTTCCCTATATTTGCTAAGATACTTTATAGATTGTATTAGTGTTTTCATGCTTTAGCATCTTCATTATGCATATTGTACTTCTTAGAGGTAAAGCTCATTATGTCCTCCTCTGCTTTTTCATTTCTCTTTTCTAATAAAGGGATCCTATGCGCCTCCCAGCTGCTTAATTGGCTTTACGTAAAAAAAAAAAAAGAGAAGGAAATATGTATATATATTTTAATATTTTTAATAATTAGGTTGGAAGAAACGACACTAAACCCTTGATTAAAATCCTGACTTAGTACGTACTTTTGTTTAGGGCCGGAAGTGGTACAGTATGAGTATGACATTTTAAAATATATGTGTTTTAATTTTACAATAATTTTAAGAAACATTTCTTTGTATTTTATTTCATAATAAAGTTTTGAAACAAATTTGTTGACTTTCATTAATAAAACTGAAGTGACATGACGAAATTTGGATTTTCATCTTTAATGGTTTCTTTTATTTTTAAATTTAGAACAAACCGAATGCTTATATTAATGAGAACTGGAATTCGTTCAGCAGCAACAACTTCGTTTTGAATGGTTTGTTTAATGCTATCAAGATAATGGTTACTGCATAAGTTAATCCCTATAATTGAAAAGAGTTCACATTGAGCATATTTTGTAAATGCTAGATTAGTTGGTTTGAACGTACAACTCAATATGCATATTCTAAATATCACACCCTCTATATCCGTCTATTTCATTAGAAGATTTAAGTTTGCTGCTTCATTAGAACCGTCATATTTTGATTTCTTTAATTCTCATGTTCCCTTACTAGTAAAATCACGCGTGGTTCATAATTAATCCACTTTTGAAAAGTAAATACATAAGTGAAAAAAAATAGTGACAAATTACTTATTTTAGACTTTACCAACCCATAAAAAAAAATGTATACTTTCCAAACCAAATTCTTTGAGAATTTAGAGATTTTGTGTTACTTTATTGTAAGAGATATTGTTTAAAACATAATCTTAAAACCTAATCTTTAAATATAAATGGTGAAAAAATGGAATTAGAAAAATATGTGGGTATTGAATTTGTTAAAATGTTTCAATCATTCCACTTTTATTTATTTATTTATTTATTTTTATACTGAGTGAGAACTCGATTTGTTAATATAATAATAATGCAGTAGGATTTGAGGATCTTTTTAATATTTGAATAATGGGAATGCGAATGACATGCCAATTATTTAATATTAATTGATAATATTACAAGATTTCCCCAATTTTAAGGGTCAACTATTTTAGGTGGATGCAAATTGCTTGAAATCAAATGACACCCTGGATTTGATGGATCCATAACACGCCAGCTTGGACTAAGGTACTATTTGAAGAGTCCAGTAAATTGGTCAAAAAATTGGCCTGATTTTTAAGTTTTGGTTTTGATCTCAATAGTAAATTTAATATGTTATAATCAGTTGTCATTATTTTCAATACTGCTTTTATTCAGCTATATCTTTTTACATTATAAAACTATTTTTTCAAACCAAAATTCAATCAAACCAAAATGAACAGGCAAATCAATAATGTTGTATACATAAAATATCGCCAAGGCAAGGAAGGGACAACGTCCGGAGCGATAATTGGGCCGCGAGTGATAGGCCCGCCATGAAGCTGAGGCGAAGTAAAGGGAACCCTCGAGAAATGACATCTGTCCCAAACACGTGTATTTGATCGATTAGTTTGATACGACAATCGAGGAAGCGGTTATAACTGGATAGTAAAAAATCTTTCTCAGGATCTCCCCGACGAGGCCAGATGATGACGTGTCTGGTCTCGTACTCTACAAGTTACTGTAGATACCTCCACCTATAAATATTCGATCGCCGCATTGTGTAAAAGTAACGTGAAATAGCTTATCTAGTCTTATAGTGTGTTATTTGCTATCGAGCTGATTAGTCATCGGAGTGCAATCGGAGAATTAGTTCTGACTGCAAGTATCATGGCGTAAGACGAGTCCAGGAGCCAAGACGGTGAAGAAGGCTCCAACAAATAACAGACGTAGTCTGTAACCTTTGAACTCATCAGCATCCATATTTTTCATGTAAAAGATCAATAAATTTAAAGTATAAATAAAGTTAGAGTCTGGTATTTATTCATTAGTTTACAATAAAATTACCAATAATTAATGGTAAGTTGCACAGCATATTCACTTGTTCGTGCAGCAGCCTGCAAGTGGACAACGTTGCTGCATGCCTCCAAATTTTGACTTATGAATCCAGCCAATTTTGGCCATCACTGTCAAATTTGTTACCATAAATATTTTATTACTTTTGCCAAATTCTTAGAAGAGTTATGTTTCGAAAAAAAAATTCCGTTGTTTTAGTGAAAAACTTCAGTTTTAGTTTGTTGCTTTATACATTTTTACTAATCCAATCATATATGATATAAAATTAACTCACACCTAAGTATAGATACGGGTAGAATAATTAAACTAAGTTTTCTATTAGTTTATATTTTCTATTCTGTTAATGTTTTTTATTTGTTTGTTTTCTGTTTAGTTTCGTATTTGTTTTAGGAAAATTAATTATTTTAAAAAATAGTTACAATCTGAACTAATATAGGATTCATGGATAAATTAACTTATAAATAAATACCTTCAGTTATCATTATAAATACAGAAAAAATTACAAAGATTAATTAAAGCCAGATGTTCTTTTCGACGACATCTTTGTTTTGCGTCAATTTTTGGCTCAAGGCACAAAGCCTTAGTTTTTCTTTGCATCGGTTCCAGCGCAAAATTAATTGCATTGTGAAGCAAGGGCCTTATTCCGTGACTTGGTAGAAAACCAAATCAATTGGTTTGGTTAAGTTTTCCTCGGGTTCCGTGTGCTCAATTAGTCTTCCATCAATTTAATTTATTGATCGGGGATTCGGTATTCTTGCGTTTTGGTTTGGTTCGAAGTTCGTAGCTTTCGCGTTTTGTTTAATTCTGTGGATTTGCATTATTTTGGGTCCTATAATATGATTGAATGAAATGACGACAAATTAATTAGTTATTTTAAGTGTTGGATCGATCTGCACGTTTATATTAAGTTGTATATTTTTAAAATAAAATTATTTCATTAGGACAAAAGGAGTACTAGTGTTTATAAAAAATGAAAAATAAAACAATATGGACATTGACGGCATGAGTGAGTGGAACTGAATTTCCGTACAAAGAATTAACATTTAAATACAGACTAAACTAAAATACATTATAACTTATACGTACTAAATGAAGACTGCTTCAAGGTTTTGTAAGTGTAGGGCCCAGGTGTTCAAAGTCAACGTTATACATTGACCAGCTTCAATGCTTCACTTCACTTGACTCAATCATCTTCTACCTCATCGGAATGCCAAGCGTGAGTTCGTTGATAAATTCTTGCAAATTCAATGAGGAGGAGCCACCTTCCGCCACCGCATCTGCAGCGGCTTTTTTATACTTCATTGCATTTTCTCTCATCTCGGCTGCCTTGGGACCGCTCGTCGCCTCCCGCAGACGGCTTTCGATTTCATCTCTGGGAATCACTCTCTTCTCAAAGTCACCCCTCGACAATCTCAGCCCCACCTTGAACACATCGACTAAATACTTCGCATCAGTGACCTGATCGCCCAGATTGGGAAAAGTCAACACCGGCATCCCGGAGGAGAGCGTCTCCATCGTCGAGTTCCAACCGCAGTGAGTCAAGAAACAAGCGACGGAAGGGTGGGCCAGCACTTGTTGCTGGTTGCTCCACTGCACAATCCTACCATTATCACCCACCTTTTCCCAGAATCCTTCGGGAAGCTCTGCCTGGGGCGGCCTCATTACCCATATGAATGATACGCCGGAGTTGAGCAGTCCGTATGCGATCTCATCCACCTGTTCCTGCTCCAAGACGACGGCGCTGCCGAACGAAATGTAGACCACAGAGGAAGCCGGTTTCGAGTCCAGCCATTCCGTACAATCATCGGCCTTGTAGACGTTGACGCTGACATTAGTTGACCCTGGAGTTTGTTTCGTGGGATATTGAAACAGGGGACCGATGGGCTTGATGGAGCAAAGCTTTGACAGGTAATTAATCTCGTCGTTTTCAAGCTCCTGGAATGACTCCATTAAAACGCAGGCGTTCTTGGACAGGTGTTTGAACATACCCAAGATGGCGTTCGTCAGGCATGGAAACTGACCGTAAGGATGCAAGAAGCTCGGAATCTCGTCGTACTTCAACAGAGGCATACAGGGCAATTGGACATCTAATTTCGGTTCGGATTCCGTCGGGAAAGGAACCAAATTGTTATAAAAGTGATAATAAGCAGAAAAGCAAGCCGCAGATTGCACCCAGAGCGGAGCAGAAGGAATGCGAAGGGACTCGCCGACCTCAGCGACCCATGGAACGAAGCAGCTGTAAATTAGGCAGCAAACAGGACGGCCCTGTTCAGCGTTTCTCTGCATCATTTTAGCGAGCTCTTTCTTCCCATTGTTTTCAAGATTGGCCAAGTACAAGTCGGGATCGGTGACCTCCGCCTCGTTCCCATCGTCGAAGAACTCGAACCTGATCATTCCGTCTGCGAACGGGGTGGGTTCTTCGGAGATATTCTTGTTAGATTTCCGAATTTGGTCGCCAATGGTGATCGGTGCAGAGAGAGTGACGAGGAGACCCTTGGAAGCAAGAATCTTTCCCAATCTCAAAAGAGGATTAACATGGCCTTGGCCAGGATAAGAAACTAAGAACACATGAGGAAGAACAATGGCGCTACGGATTTGACCAACCATTGTTGTTGATTTTCACAAGTTTTTTTGGGGGAAGAATCAAGAAAGAATTGTCTGCTTGCTAAGATCGAGTCTAAGAAGCTCGCAGCAGCAATGCAATCTTAACTGTAGTGGACGAGTGATGGATGCTCTGGGTTTTAGTTTTTGGCGTTGTATTTATACTAAATCATTTCCGGTATAGAAACGAGTGGGTTGGGTTTACGCATGAGAAACCATGACCAAGGATTAAAATAAAAAACAGCGCGTTGAATATTGGATGAAGATGGACTAAGCTATTTTATTGGAAGATGAATAGAGTAGAAACGAAAACCAGCGATTTAGACCACGGGGTTACTACTGTTATAACTTTGAGTCAAACTTGAATGAGAGATTAGCTACGTTTGGTGCAAATTTTGCTACGTAATATTACATAACGTATTACTTTCTAATACAACCGCCAGCAATTACATGTACAATTACGCAGCCCTTGTGATCTCCAGTCCGATTTTAAAAATATACAATTTTATTTTTCGAGTAAGAAGTTACAGTGTAGCGGTCGCTGTTTCAAAATTGCCAGTTCCCAGTTCTAAGATCAATGTAACTGGAACCAAACCTTTTGTAAGACAATTCTAGTTGGTTTCGGTTTTGGTTTCAAATTCAGTTACTATTTGATAATGTTCCAATTTCAATATTAGTAATATTGACTTAAGTAAATTATTAAAAAATTATGTTTACAATAAAAAAAAACATATAATATTTGAAATTTCTTTTATATAAATTTTAATTAAAAATAAAGTATACAAATATAAACATATGTAATACACGATCACCTTTAGATATTATGTTCTGTTATTTGTTAAATTCAAGGCAAGAGCTGTGAGGAGGGGAAGAACGTAGTAAGAATTGAACTTTCAACATTTGGGTGGCCTATTATGTGTCACAACCGTTGAGGCTCGTCCTACCAAATTTATCGAAACTGACGTAATTGCACTTTAAAATTACGTTCTTTAAATTAAAAATATATAAGTAAAGCAATATAATTTCACTTTTAAAATGATGTAATTCCATTAATTTAAGCTTATATCATAGATCCGTGATGTTCTTGGCAATAGGGAGCTTGTGATAGGAAAAAAAGAAGTTGTGTTTGAAAAACTTGTTCGAATTACCGATGTTAATTGGCTTGTTTGGCATATCATGGGCTTCTGCACCAACTTCATTCTGGTTCTTATTTCAACTTAATAGAGACAAATGTAAAGTTGGTGCAAGCTCTTGCGTCAAACAAATGGTCCCAAACATCAATTTCTACAATAATACTGTCTTCCTCGATCTCGAGTGATTTATGACGAGGTTTCCTCAAGTGCCAGGACAATAACAGAGAAGTTAGTAACCAAAACTCTTACTCCTTCCACTAAATAAGTATTTATTTACAGATTTTCAATACAAAAACAATTAATCTAATCCCAATTTTATCGTTTATTTAATTGGTCTTATTTTACACCCTCCATTCCATTTGAAGAGTCGATTTTAGAAAATATTTTTTGTTCCAATAGAAGAGTCCACTTTCAATTATTTTACTCGTCATACTCTTACTAATATAATCACGTGTGATCCACGATTAACTCATACTTAACAAGCGATGATATAAATGAAGTAAGTGATGGCAAATTAGCTGTTTAGGTGTTGTACCTTAGACATTCATAATAAGTTGTACATTGGTCAAAGTGAACCCTTCTAATGGAACAGAGGAAATAATATTAATTACAGTGTCATTCAAAATAAATATATATATATATATATATTGTACTGTTTAAATTTTCATTTAATATGTAGTTTAAATATAAAATATAAATAGGGGTAGAAGAAAAAATTTACCCACCTTCTTAGTTTGTGTGTTTAGCTCAAATGTTACACTTATTTGGCAACGAGAGAGTATTTTCAATTTTGTTGTCATAAATTTTACTCCCTTTTTTTAAAAAAAAATTCTATTTATTATAGGACTTTTAGTGAATTTCACTCATAAATTCTCCCTCCATTTGTCAATGGTAGAATTCGAGATCGCAACCTCTTTGATAGTTCGTTTGAAACAAACCACTGCTCGATTTCTAATTTTTCGAGTTTCGAAAGAAATGGTTAATTAAACAAGGTGAGGGCGAAATAAACCTACCCATAATTGGTCATTGGTCAAAATCACCTTCCGTGGGAACGGTTGTTATTTTATTTTATTGGTACTCCTTCAAGTGCCATAATTATTTCATCTGTGACACGGCGTTTGTATTATTAGCTGCTTTCTTTTGGTAGGAAAAAAAATTAAATAAAAAAAGTGAATTTGGTAGCTTTGTTTTGAAGGATAAAAAATGAATAAATAAATAAATAAATAAAGAGGTTAGCATTGACCCTTCTACATGGGAGGGGACAAGGTCGTGTCGCAATTGGTCGAACAATTTTTATTGAATTCTAGCCGGCATTTATAGCAGCCTTTTTTTCTACGTTTTAGTAAAAAAATTAAAAATATGTATTGACAATTATTTGTCAATATTTTTAAACGAAGAAGACCATCAATCATTATCAATTCAATATCTATGTTCAAGACATCGGGTTTTGCATGAGCTCAGAATTTCTCTCCCACTTTTTAAAAAATAATTTTAATCTAGACATGATCACAGTTATCAAATCGCAGATTTTTCAATTAAGAAATGATCGGTTCCGAATAAGTAACTATAAATTTCATTCAATGAGCCATGGAACCAGAACCAGAATCTTGGGGGACAGTTCTGGGCCGATGTTGGTTTGGAAACCGGTTCCATCCCCGGATTCTAGTTCCCCCCCCTCCCCCTTACCAATTCGATTTTTTTTTTTTTTAAGAATAAAAAATCTTTTTTAAACAAATTGACATTCTAATCTTTTTAAAAATCTTTCATGTATCATCATTCCTTAACTAATTCATAAAATTAGAATTGATAAATCCATTCGAAGGATACTATCTTATGCTACAAACTATGCAATTGATATGTTTGAATATTTTATTAATTAACAATTTATTTGAGAACTGTCAGGTTGTTTAGGACCTTAGGTGCATTATAAGCAGATCCTCAGAAAAGAAAAAACAACCTTGTCATAGAGATGAAGGGCAATAATTTGACGGAAAAGCTTTTACCCGACGTGTTTGATTGTTCAACATTTTGTATATCGAATTTAACTTCAAAATTATCATGTAATGTTACATAAACTCGCATATCAATTTTAATATATGATATATCACCTCTTGAGTTTTATCAATAATGTATTGAATTTAGCTACTAATATATCACGTTAGATTCTAAAATATCACATAGTGAGTTTATGCTTCTAACGTAACTCGTAATGTGTTTTCCCTCATGAATCGCATATTAAATTTAATTTTAAATATATCACATATTGATAAAAATATACTTACCAAATTTAACTGTGAAAATAACGTAATAGATTTCGTTGGATGGAAATCATGGAATCCAACTTGGATGTCAAATAAGCAATGTGAACAACTGTAAAGCCATCCTACGTAGCAACTTTGAAGTCAAATATCGCAATCAGTTTGGTTCAAAATTTCAAATACAAAACTTTCTACGTATATATATATATATATACGGCTTTTTCTTTTTTAAAAAAAAATAATTTAGAGCTTTTGATCTCCAGCTTAGTCTGCGACGAATTTTCGTAGAAATATTGATGAAGAAAAAGGGGCGTGCACGCATAAATAAACATGCATGTAAACAGTAAAGCCGCCTATTGAATTCCTCAATCTTTTCAACCTAACCCACTCGGCCTTTGAAAATATTTTATAAGAACTAGTATCAAATTAATGCATGCAACGTACGAATTAAATGTATGAATTAATATATATATATATATATATATAGTTTTTTTCAAAGATTGAATTTGAAAAATAAATAAAGATAATGTACATGCTAAGATTCTAAGTCTAAGCACAATTTTTTAAAGTTTTAATAATGAATTTTGGAACTGTGTATTTAAAGTTTTAATAATGTACATGCTAAGATTCTAATTTTGATGTTCATTTTCAAAGATTGTTCTATGGCTCCCCATCTAGGTGTTAGATTAGGGGCATGTTATTTTTTATTGTTTTGAAAACATGTTTTTGGAAAATAGTTTTATAATATAAAAAATATATTGAAAATGTGAAAATGTATAGTTAAATAGTAAAAAATTGTATTGAAAGAATGAAAATTAATTATAATATATTAAATTTACTGTTGAAACTAAAACAAAAACTAAAAGAACATGTCCTCTGAGTATTGAATTCTTGGTCAACATTAAAACTATATTCGAAAAGGCAAAAATATGCATTAGAATGCGAAAAAAAAAGCATTAAAATATAGTCCTATTAAAGTGTGCAAAATATATATATTAAATGAGTGATTTGACCCATGATACCAAGCATAGTCCTATTCACTTTGTAAGTTATCCCTTTTATAAGCAAGAGTTTAGTGTTAATACATGAACAAAGAGAAATTATCGAGCGTAGCAATTGTAGCACGTAGGTACAATCTCAAACAACTAGAAGGGGGTGAAGGTGCAACTAATTTGTGAGTCAATTAAATAAAAGTAAAGGGGTCATAATTATGAGTAAGACTATAATCCTTTTACGAGAATATTCCTTCAATAAATAATGATATATGCAATAAGTTATGGAATTGTATGCGTAATGCATCATAGACCTTTATTTATTGAAAGAATGATCTCGTGAAGGGACACAGTATTTTCCCATAATTATACTTCTATCCTGGTAGATATATTATAATATTTTTAAGGATATATCCGTTGCATTGAATAATTTTTCGTAAGTAGGCTTCGTTGCACTTTGCTCCCTGGTCAACTATATTGGGTTTATCTCATCATGATCATCATGTGCAGCTGATTCCTAGTAATTAATAGTGGAAGGCCATGCAAAGCATCCAGGGACAGCCTGGGCGTGCGTACGGCGTCATCATGCAGTATAATTGAACTGAAATCAATGAGGTGCAAATTGGCCCATCTTTCTTAATTTGGCAGACACTTGCATTAATTGAACATGCATCACAAGCTAGGTACAAACGAACGCCCCTCACCCATGACCATGCAGAGGTTCGAGCGTTCGTAGGTGCTGACAATGTTTGGCACAATATGACACGTGAATTAAAGTGACTTGTTAATTTGTATATGATCAAAATTTGTCATTGTTAAGATATAACATTTGACAATTATAAAGGGAAAAAAAAAATTACTGAAAACTCATCTTCCTATCACGTAAGGGAATTGTAGTTTGTACTAAATTATAAATAGTTATACTATTAAATTTTTTAAAAGTGGAACAAAAAGGATAATATTCATTGAACTCCTTAAAATTATTAGGTTAAATGGTTTCATGGGTTCTATAACTTGGTATATTGTATTCATTTGGTCCCTTAATTGAACATTGTTTCATTTTGGTTTCGTAACTTCCAAAATTGTTCCCATATGATACTGAGCCAAAGTTTCAACAATCTTTGAATTATTTTTATTTAACACACGAGGTTCAAACACATTAATAGAGACAATAAATGAAAAAATAAAAGTTAAATAACTTTGTTTACCCCTTAATTTAACATTATATTTCATGTGTTAGTAAAAAAATATTTCAAATATTATAAGAATTCGACCTAAATTATTATGGGACAAAAAAAAAAAATTGAAGTTAAAAACCAAAATAACACAATTTCAAATTAAAATAATTGAACCTAATTATGACCTTTTGCGACTCTATCCATTTTTTGTGTTAAATTTGGGGGTAAACTTATCCGCTTACGTTCCACTAGCACCATAAGCCAAAATGGACTCAAAAAGAAGTTCCGTGCAATATTAACCTGAAATCGTAAATAATTAAATCATATATTTTAAAATATTTTTTGAGCTATTTTTGATTAACACGTGAAATATACAATTATTTTTTCAAATACACAATTTGATATATTTAAAAAAAAAAAATGCTAAAGCACAACTGCAAATTTCTTTGCTCCCAATTTGTATAAAAAATTTCTGTATCAATGTCGTCTCCGTGGCTGCCAATAGAATTGGATTTGAAATTGATCGAGCAGAACTTTTACCCAAAAATCAACGAATGAGTTTTTTATTTTTTCTTCAATATTTTTATATAATGTATATAAACTAAAGAGAAAAGAAAATTTAACGGCTAAAATTTAATTCTGATTACAATATAGTGCAATTTGCACACATCAGCCATCACCTAATGTGGCCAAGTTTGCTTGCTATGGCATTATGGTGTCTTCTTTTATTTTCTTCCATGGCTTTTGGAATTGGAAGGCGGTAAGAATGGCCTTCTTCCATGGCTATGGCAATGAATGTTTCGATTGAATATACACTCCTACATTTGTACCTATAGCAAAAACTTATATTCGGTGCATTTCACGGTCTAACGATATGCGTAGTGTGCACCGTCTGTTTGTGTTGAAGATTTGTATATCGTTTTAAAGTACTGGAATAGTTTAGCCTTAGAGTATCGTCCGCATGTTTACAGTAGGTACTGCGTGTCTTGAATTTATGTGTTGGAGTATAATGTACTCTTTTAAGTGTTCACATATTAAATTTAGTATATAAAGTATTGATTTAATTGCTAAAATATCGGAATTATATAAATATCACAAATATCGAAAGTATTAAAATAAAACACGCATATTGAATTTAGTTATTAAACCGTATTTATCTGACATGAGACTCTTCCTTAAAATATATAGGATATTACAATGATACGAAGAACAAGATGTACGAATTTCCATCTTGTTTTAGTGAAATTTATCTGAAATATTTCACCAGTAACTAATAATGTTTTTTCAAGGGAAAAAAAAAAAGTAGCTAATTGGTTGAAATTTTAAGGGGGGAAATTGAATCGTGGAAGAAACAAATTATAGCCAAACAAATAATCATGACAAAGTTTATCCCAGAGAAAAAAAAAAAAAAATCGTGACAAAGTAAGAAAAGAGGCATGTCTCTTAAAAGGGAAGAAAAGAAAATTACTTCATCACTTCCATTAGAAAAATTTATTTTGAAAAATATTTTTTGTCTCAATAGAATAATTCACTTTTAATTTTTTTACTATTTATACCCTTACTAATATAATAATGTCATGTGTGGTCCACAATTAACTCATACTCAATAAGCAATGATATAAATAAAATAAATAGTGTCAAATTAGTTATTTATGTATTATACCTTATACGCTTATAATACGTTGTATATGGTCAAAGTAGATCTTTCTAATGGATTGGAGGGAGTATTAATTTGGGCATCAACTTCACTATTGAATTGCCACGATTCACTGAATCCCACATTATCAAAGTATGAAACTTGGTGTGAGTTTACAGCCACTTGGGTACACTCCTTTCTTGAATTAGATTTTGATTGTGAGTTATACCCATGGTGTCGTAACATAAATTATAAAAAAAAAATAAAAAAAGGTGAGAAATTCCGAATCCACAAGCTATGTTTTAATCTAGAAGCTTGGGAAACATTCATCAAAAGCTTCGTTAGTAAACCTCCGGGTCCTTGAGACAATTGCCCATCATAACCACTTTCTCCCACTCCAAAAACCAATTGGATGAAAAGTTGAAATTCTTCTATAAACGTCGATTCTCGTTTTCAAAGTACATGGAATTAGAAAATGTGAGTCGAAACAGAGTTTTATCTATTTTTAAATTTTAAAAATGATAACCAAACAAAAGGTCCGATTCTAACAATGACTGATTTATAGAATCCTATTTGCCCTTTTGGACACATCCGATAAAATTCCAATTGTTGAGTATGGTTTACCAATGTCAGAAGGCCCATGAAGGCGAAATGTCCATAACGAGGTTTTGGAAGCAATGAGTTCCTCTCATTCTTGCAAGTTGACGATCTTATCTTCTAACTTGTAGTGAGATAATATCTCACTCGAATTGAGGAAATAGTTACTAAAAGGTAAGAGAGAAACAATTTATTAAAAATTAGCCAGGGCTCGGTAGAAAGATTGCGCAAATTGGTGGAGCTGATACATTGGAATTCTTGACTATATCGTATTCTAGTGACTATATCACACTCACTTTATTATCGGAGTTATATCAGAGAATTAGTTTCTACTTACAAATTTACTTAATGGACAAGGTAAGAGGCTCGGCGAAAAAGAATGAATGCCTTTTGTTGGATATTACAATAATGACGATGTGAAATAAGGCTGACCCCGTCTCCCACTGACGGGTTGACGGTCAGCCGACCCCATCTGGAGACGACCACGGCTACAGTGCCCTGAGTGCACGACAATGGCTGGTGCGCGACAAAGGGCGTGGATATTTAAATCCCCTTTAGAGCGAGCATGGGACACGTGTTAGACTTTGGAGACTGCACCGGAATTAGCATGTTTAGGCTATCTGAGCCTTTTATACTTTTGGTTTAGTATAAATACTCAAGGTTTCACTCATTAGAAAGGTAATTGGATTTCACTTTAGATTACGCATATTCTCTTATACTCTGGACTAATTTTACCATCGGAGTGAAACAGGGGAGTTCCTCCCAAAAGCAGGCAGCCGGAGGTGGAGGACGACATCAAGGGATATCGTCGCTAAAGAGGGATCCAATAATTGCAGCCCACCGTGGGCCCTGAACCCACGAAAGTTCATGGCTCAGGAAGAAGCTCAAGTACCTGTAACACCCGGAGCTCCATTGACTGAGGAGCAGCAAAAAGTAATGGATGATGTTCTCGCGAATTTGGAAGAGTATAGCCACATACATAAGAAATGGTGGCTGGAGAACGAGCCCGCAAAAGTAAAGCTGTAGAAATCCGTAAGGGGCCCACATGCAATCCCCGGGACAAAATGATGGCTTGCAAGGATCACCTATGGTCGAGATCACATCAGATCGTGGCGGTCATCAACATTCGCCTCAAGATTATGTTTCTCGGGGAATGTCAAATCGACAACACCAACAACCTTACTCAGCATTGTCACTACAGTATGAGTTGCAGCCAGGTGCCGACTATTGGGATGATGTCCCGGAGACTCCGTTCGTGCCTGAGATTGAAACGACAGCGTTTCCCGTGAATTATCTAGGATGGCAGAATATGGAGCAATTTGACGGATATGGTGACCCTCGAGCCCATCTATCCCATTGCCGTTCATGCATGAGGGTCCTGAATTTTTCGAAGGCTAACAAATGCATGGCGTTCCCCTTGACGTTCACCGGTGTAGCACGGTATTGGTACACTACTTTACCTTCTAAATCAATTAGCTCATGGGATCAGTTTGCTCGCATGTTTCTTGCTAGTTTTACAGGCACCCAGTTCATAGCAAAAGGTCCATCGCACTTGATGAGTTTGTTTCAAGAAGGGGGAACCTCTGGCAGACTATGTTACTCGGTTTAATCGGGAATCAGTGGCAGTGATGAATAAATTCGATTCTTTGATGACGACTACTTTTATCAACGGGCTTAGGGCTGGGGATATGAGTAAAGAAGTGTCCGTCGTCACGTCGTCGTCATTCCCGGAGTTGATGAGAATTGCTAATCGGCATATCTGAATTGAGGAGACCCAAATGTTAAAGAAGGAAAGAGAATTCGAGCATATGAAAATCCAGGATAGTAGGAATCAAAAAGAAAGCTTCAAAAGGACGCAGGCACAGGAAGGTTGGAAAGGGAGTCGAATGATGGAGGGATTTCCTAGGAAAAATTACGTTCCACCTCGTCCACAATAGAACAGAAAGGATAAACGACGTGCTGGCTTCGTAGAGGATTCCTCACAGGTGTCAAGTCAACAGCCACCCCATCATTTTAATCTCAGCTCAGGAAAGTGGTGTGTGCATCACAAACGCTAGACATAACACGGAGGATTGCAGGGGTGTGAATCGATCGATGTTGACCGACGGACGTGGTGGATCTCGGAGACCTTTCCCCCCTTAAGGTGTGAGTCACAAACCTTAGGAAAGCCGAGATATAGGGAGATAGGAGCGAAGGGGTCGGCCGTATCAGCCTAAGGATCCAGCCCTGACCCTGATGACGGCGATAGTGGAGCCAAAACACGAAGGTGGTGATAAAGAACTGGTTATATCCGGTGCTATTCATATGATTTCAGGTGGTACAGCTTATGGAGATTCTTTGAACCAATGTCGACGGTGTATAAGAGACGGCTACGGTCTTATTTGAAAGAGAAAAAGTTTGCCGGCAGCCATACCAACTCAATTTGGGGATGTGGATCTGCCATTGTATGGTGACATGGATGATCCTATTGTTATAGAAGCAATTATTTCGAGCTACCGCGTCCTGAGAATTTTGGTTGATACTGGAAGCTCGGTAAATATTTTGGCGATGGAAGTTTTTGAAGGATGCAAGTTGAAGAAGGAATCGTTGGAGACGGTACGAACTCCCTTGGTCAGTTTTAGTAACAAAACGGTGTATTCGGTGGGAAAAATTAGAATGCCAGTGACGCTACGGGATGGACATAAGTCTTGAACGGAAACATTGGAGTTCATGGTGATTGATTAACCCATGTTGTATAATGTATTTCTGGGGAGGCCTAGTTTGAATTAGTTTCAGGCTGTTTGCTCAACTGTTCATCAGATGGTTAAGTTACCAACGATGTCCGAAGTGGCTGAGCTCAGGACCAACGTTCTTCAAGCCTGGGAATGTTATATGGCGTCATTGAAATATGTCCAATCTGCTCCTCGAGTTTGCGCGATGGCAGACTTGGAGTCTCTAATAGGGGAATCTGCGCCAGTTTTTTAAGCTGGAGCCCTTGCCTAAGAAGTTAAGATAGCGGAATCGAAAACGGTGAAGGTTGGGCACGATCTTCCTCCAAGATTAGAAGTAGAACTGGTGAAACTGTTGACAGAATTTGTGGATGTATTTGCATGGTCCGTGATTCGACGCATGAAATATTATCGTCTACTGCTTGAATGTTAACCCAGAAGTGACACCGGTTAGGAAGAAGAAAAGAAGCTATGCACCTGAAAGGGCTGCAACAATGGATGTAGAGGTCGACAAACTATTGGGGGCTAGATTGGTTAGAGAGGTAGAGTATCCAATTTGGTTATCGAATCCGCTGATGGCGAAGAAACAGGATTATTCATGGAAGTTGTGTATGGACTTCAAAGATTTGAATAAGGCATGCCCCAAAGATTTCTTTCCAGTACCTAGAATAAATATCTTGGTGGATTCTATTGCTGGGTTTCATTTTTTATGTTTTCTGGATGCATAAAGGGGTACCACCAGATTTTCATGGAGCCATGGGATGAGGAGAAAACTTCGTTTATTACCAACAAGGGAACGTATTGTTATGTCGCGCTACCATTTCGATGCCATTTGGGTTGAAAAATGCAGATGCCACATACCAGAGGTTGGTAAACAAGATTTTTAACGGGCAGCTGGGTTGGAACATGGAAGCTTATATTGATGATATGTTGGTGAAAAGTAAAGATGAGCTCGACTTCTTCGCCGACGTCAGAGAAGTTTTGACCTTTTTGAGGAAGTTTCGGTTGAGGTTGAATCCGAAGAAGTGTGTATTCGGGGCGTCGTCAGGAAATTTTCTGGGATACATGGTGTCAGAAGTAGGAATTGCCCCACAACCGGAGAAAGTACGAGCAGTGGAAATGCGTCCTCTGACGTCGATAAAAGAGGTTCAACGGTTGACTGGTCGGGTGACCGCATTGAACAGGTTTCTGTCTAAATCTACTGAAAAGTCGTTGCCATTCTTCAAGGTACTGAAGAAAGCAGATAAATTCCAATAGACGATAGAGTGTCAAAAGGGCCTTTGACGAACTGAAAGAATACTTGGCCAATTGGCCCAGGTTGACGATGCCAATGCAGGTTGAGAGATTATATGTGTAACTGGCTTTCACGCCGTTGGTGGTCAGTGCGGTGGCATTAGTTGAAAGAGAAAGAGTGCAGAAGCCGGTTTATTTTGTGAGCAGGGTTTTGCAGTCTGCAGAACGTAATTATACCACAATTGAAAAGCTAGCTCTCGCTTTGGTGACGGAATCTAAGCGGATACGACCATATTTCGAGGCTCACCCCATCTCGATCCTTATTGATTCCGCCTTGAAGCAGATCATAGAACACCCAAAAGCGTCGGGAAGGATAACCAAGTGAGCGGTAGAGCTTAGCGAATATGGAACTGACTACGAGCCGTGACGCGCTGTCAAAGGTCAAACTTTAGCAGATTTCCTGGCTGAGGGGTTGATGTCAGATTCTATTTCGCAAACCGAAGTTAAGGTAGGATGTTCTCGAGACAAAGTCCAAGTCGGAGATAATTCTTGGGTCCTTTATGTGGATGGAGCTTCCAGTAAGCAAGTGGCTGGAGCTGGAATTATGTTGACACATCCGCAAGGAGAGCAATATACGTATGCTTTGAGGTTCAAATTCCCTGCCTCCAATAATGAGGCGGAATATGAAGCTTTGATTGCGGGTTGGAACTGGCTACGAGTATAGGGGTGGAGAAGTTGAAGGTGTGCAATGATTCGCAGTTGATAGTCAATCAAATTAAAGGCGAGTTTGAAGCCAGGGACCCTATTATAAAAACTTGGAAAAGACCCAATAAGTCATGAGGGAAATAGCTCTGGTGGAAATAGTGCAGGTTCCCTGAAGTCAGAATGCCAATGCAGATGGTTTGTCTAAACTCACCTCTTCTGTGTATTCGCACTTAACCAAATCGGTGTTGGTAGAACAACTGGCTGTCCGAAGCACAGAAAAGAAGGAGCTGTTGCAAGCTGGGTTGTCTTCAAGAGATTGGCGAATATATACCTATGCTTTGAGATTCGAATTCCCTGCCTCCAATAATGAGGCAGAATATGAAGCTTTGATTGCGGGATTGGAGCTAGCTGCGAGTATGGGGGTGAAGGAGTTGAAGATGTGCAGCAATTCGCAGTTGATAGTCAATCAAATTAAAGGCGAGTTTGAAGCCAGGGACCCTGTTATGAAAAAATACTTGGAAAAAACCCAACAAGTTATGAAGGAGATAACTCTAATGGAAATAGTGCATGTTCCCCGAAGTCAGAACGCAATGCAGATGCTTTGTCTAAACTCGCCTCTTCTGTGTATTCGCACTTAACCAAATCGGTGTTGGTAGAACAACTGGTTGTCCGAAGCACAGAAAAGAAGGAGGTGTTTCTAGCTGGGTGTTCTTCAGGAGATTGGCGAACTCAAATTCTGGAGTTTTTAGAAGATGGTGTTCTTCCGCATGGACGACCTGAAGCAGTGAAGGTCAAAAATTAAGCATAAAGGTACGAGCTGATAAATGGTGTGTTGTATAGCAAATCTTATTTAGTGCCTCTTCTTAGGTGTGTGGGTCTCGATGAGGCCGGTGAAATTATGGCAGACGTACACCAGGGACGATGTGTAAGTCACGTCGGCTATTGTAATCTGGCAAAACGAGTTGTGATTGCGGGATTATATTGGCCGACTATGTTCAAGGATTCAGAAAAAATCATAAAAAGTTGTAAAAAATGCCAGGTGCACGCTTCTATTATGAGGCTCCATCCAGCGGATATAACGAAAATTGTAAGTACTTGGCCGTTTGCCACTTGGGGAATTGATTTGATGGGGCCATTCCCAAAAGCTGATGGGGGAGAAAGGTTCTTGATAGTGGCAATTGACTACTTTACGAAGTGGATTGAGGCTAAACCATTGGTGGAAATAACGGGAGGCTGCAGTGGCTCTGAGGGATGTCGTTTCGGCATCCCTCATAGCTTTTTTTCTGATAATGGGGCTCAATCCAACAACCCCAAATTCTTGAAGATATGTGTTGATAATTCAATCCAATCCAGGAAAACTTTTGTGGGAAATCCTAGGGTGAGTGGTCAAGTTGAGGCCGCTAATAAGGTGGTCTTGCATGGGCTGAAAACAAGGATTAGAAGTACTGCTCTTTATGGGTCGACGAACTCCCTTTTATCTTATGTTCATGCAGAACCACCCCAACCAAGGCAACGGGGCGTACTCCGTATAGCCTTGTTTATGGAGTGGAAGCAGTCATCCCTCCGGAAGTGGCTTTTCCATCATCACGGATTGCGTATTTTACCGAAGAAGACAACTTCGAGCGGATGAACTTGGCATTGGATGAAGTGGAAGAGGCAAGAATGGCAGCTAGCGTCAGACAGACTGAGCAGAAGAATGCGATCATGAGGTATTATAATGCCAAATTATGACCTCGTAATTTTATGCCCGGTGATTTTGTGTTAAGAAGAAACGAGGTTAGTATGGCGATACCTGGAGGAAAATTAAGTCCCAACTGGGAAGGACCATATCAGGTGGTTGAAGCCCGACCTATGGGGAGTTACAAGCTCGCATATATGGATGGACGATTGCTGCCTAATAGCTGGAATGCCAGCAACCTCAGGAAGTTTTATCCTTGAACAGGTGTAAGGTGGTTGAAGCTCGACCTACGGGGAGTTACAAGCTCGCATATATGGATGGATGATTGCAGCCTAATAGCTGGAATACCAGCAACCTCAGGAAGTTTTATCCTTGAATAGGTGTAAGGTGGTTGAAGCCCGACTTACGGGGAGTTACAAGCTCGCATATATGGATGGACGATTGCTGCCTAATAGCTAGAATGCCAGCAACCTCAGGAAGTTTTATCCTTGAACATGTGTAAGGTGTGTCGCTTATTACATCAATGGGACAATATATTTATATGTTAAGTGTGTAGTAATGTGTATCAATTGAAGTGTGGTGTACAATTTAAGGTGTTTTGACGAAGTATTATGAAGCATATATTCCTGCTCAGGATAGTAAGTACGTGTGTTTATGAAGCATATGTTTTTATAAAATTACACATGTATTTGCTTGTGATACATATATGGTTGTTTATCGGTGACGTAGACATCGTTGTTAAATAATTCAAACCCCTCGATTAGTTCTTTCGGCCAAGGTCATTGACGCCGACATCATTGCTAAAAATTAAACCCCTTGAACGACTTTGCTCCAAGGTCGGTGAAGCCGACATCGTCCGTTGACGTCGACATCATCTCTAAATTTTTAACCCCTTTAACGGCTTTGCGACAAGTCCGGTGACATCGTCGTTAAATAATTCAAACCCCTTGGTTAGTTCGTTTGGCTGAGGTCGTTGTCGCCGACATCGTCCGGTGACGCCGACATTGTCGTTAAAAATTAAACCCCTTGAACGGCTTTGCGCCAAGGTTGATGACGCCGACATCGTCTCTAAATTTTTAACCCCTTTAACGGTTTTGCGACAAGGTCGGTGACATCATCGAGGGGAAGTCCTGATTGTAATGAAAATAATAAAATGAAAGGCAATGTAAGGTATGAGAAATTTTAACCTAATATATAATTTGGTCATCTTGAAAGTTTGTCTACTGTTACAAAAGTAGATGAATCAAGATGGAGAAGGCTGACGGGAGGGCTGAACAGGATGATATGCTCTTGAGACTTCTTCATTTTAGCGATTAGCCGCATCAAAAATTGAGGTAACGGGGATAGAGTTTGTGCCGACATCGACGTTGGTAGAAGAAGGGTTTATCTCTTCGGCTGCAATGGGTGAAGTAGGAGCTGGGGGTTTTTAATGGCAGGGGCGGCAGAAGGGTTCAGAAGGACGAGGTCCGGAGGCACCTCAACCTGAAGTTCGGGGAGATCGGTCAAGTCCGAGACTTGTATCTGGGCCAAACATTCTTTGGCGCTCGGCATGGGGTAAGGACCGTCAATTGGAGGATCTTGAGGCTGCTCGGGTTTCGTGCAAATGGGGAGCCCTCTATTCTGAGTTTGGCCTCCTTCGCCTTTGCTTTAAAAACTTCCCACAGTTGAGCGGAAGTGCTATGACGGTCTACCAACTTCTTACGAGATGGAGGGACTGTGGTCGGACCAAAGGAATCCCCAAGTTTATCCTTGTCAGTCACCCCGTCGTTGTAACTAGCTTTTACAGCAGTTAGTAATAAACTCCCAAAAAGCTTGCCGAGAGAGGATGATTGATGGTAACAATCCCAGGCTTCACGTCGGTGATGCTGAATTAGCCTAGGGAGCCAGTCTCCATTCAGTACGGCCTGCATCCCTTTCCTGAAGTAAGCCGGGCCGTCTTCTAGAGGCAAGCTTCCCAACCTCGGGGAAAAACTTCAGCAAGATGACCTCGCAAGGTCTGAAGCTCCGATTGAAGCTGGTTGTGTTTTTTTTCTTTTTGTGCTGCGAAACTCAGCTAACGTCTTAACCCGCTGTTCTCAAGCTTCCGCTCTGCTGGATTCATGACGGGCTTAGATATCTTGTAATCTCTTGAATTCCTCCATAGCTTGTCGTGAGCAAGCAGATCGCTTTTTCTTTTATGTTCTACCTTCTTGATTTCTTCTCGAAGAGAGCTAATTATGCCTTCCAATTCTTGATTACGAATGTTAGTCTCTTGGAGTTCGGTCAACTTCTGATCATGTGTTGACTACAGTAGGCCCATTGCTAGTCTAGTTGACTCCACCTCTTCCCTGAGAGTCTGCAGCTCTTTTGACTCCGTAGAACTGGAGGGCAACACTTGAAGCCGGAGTATCTTCGCTTCGCATTCCTGCACATAAGCTTCTAAGGCGATAATTCGCCTTTGCTGAGCAGTAATCACTTCTGCTTCCTGGAAGTATGTGATTCATAATGAGTAAGATTGCCTAAGCGTCAAAGTTATAGGTATGTAAGAAATTAATGTATGTAATTACCTGCTGGGGAAAGCTGCGGGTCCAGTTTAGATGGTTGCCCACGACGGCCTCAAGCTCGGCCTCTGTTAGATCATCGCCGATCACCTGCACATCATCCTGAATACGGCGTGCTTGCCAATCCACGTTGTCCACATCCGGAAAGCGCCTACTCGAATCACCCCAGAAGGTGAAGGACGAGCCGGATTCGATTGGTTTGACCCTGGCCTCAGTTGTGGACCGGGCAACTGGACCTCGACGGATCCTTTTCAGGGCTGCCTCATGACTAACCTCGTCGGTTTGGTTCGGCTCTTGATGAAGCTGGGATGATCGTCGAGTCTTGCGTTGTTGGGATGTAACACCTTTTGAAGCTTTGGGCAGAATCTCGTCCGGATCAGAATCATGGTCCCGACTTCGCTTGTCTGCTCGGACGACGTCAACATAATAATAATAATAATAATAATAATAATAATAATAATAATACCTGAGGAAGCCCGGGGCTAGACTTTGGAGCCCGGTTCTTTGATAGAAACACCGGGTAGAGGCCCAGTTCTTGGAGGAAAAGGCGGTAAATTTTTCTCTTTTGTTTGGAGTAGGGCCACTGATTTACCTTTGTCTGTCGTCTTACTGGAAGACGGTCTTTGATCAGAAGACCTGCTGGCAAGTGTCAGAGGTGTAGGCTGGGCTGTAGGAATATTGGGAGTTGTGTCCAGGACCTCCACGTCGACGGGGTTCGCTGCCGATCCCGGTTGATCCACCCCGTTATCTAACGCTCGTGCTTCTGTTTCCGTCTCGGTGCATATACTGTCTGCCGGAGTTTGAATTGGGACTTGTTGTAAGGGAACGGCCTCAGGCACAGGGCCTGGTGATCCTGATTCATCTGACTGATGTGAAGGAGGTGCGGGGTCACGGAGGTCGACTTCTTGGTCATATAAATTTATGTCCTCCTAGTCGTTCGAAATCAAGGTCGGACAGGGAGGGGCCTTCTGGCCATATGGCTCAAGTCGGTGTCATCTTCATGTGGAGGAGACTTGGCATCCAGGACGTCAGTGGTCTGGATGGAGGAAAATTCACCCTGTGACGGTACCTCAATTCTGAGCCCGACATAGCTGGCGGAAAGATGCTCTTCCACCTCATTGAGGTTTTTCTCGGGCTGCTCAGTTTTTGAGCTGGAACCCAAAGCTCCTAAAAAGGTAAACATTTATATTTGCTTTGAAAAAGTATAAGAACATAAAACATTGTTCATATGCAAATGGGCGTTATATACCTAAGGTCGTCACTAATGGTGGAAGGAGACCTGCCGACCTCAGCTTTTCATTGCTAGGTTTACTGTTCACTTGGATTCATTGGTGCAAATCCTCAAGACGACCCAGGATGTCGATGACGTCAGGTTGCTCGGGACGGGTCCCGACCCCCTCGAATTGTCACGAGGAATGGGATGCGCTGGTAGGTTGGTTGCGACGGAGTCAACAAAGAAAAATCTATTCTTCCAATCGTAAATGGAATCCTTGATATTGGTAATCAGAACCGGGGAATTTGAGCACTTGTTAAGATAATACCAGTGAGTATTCTGCTCGGCTTTTTTGAGCATGAACATGCTCCTCCAGAGTCTCTCAATGGGCAGTACTCCGATTTTGGCACACAGCTGGTAAAAACCAACTAACATTCTGATGGCGTTAGGCGTGAGCTCAAAAACGCTCATCTGATAGTAATCCAACCATCCTTTAATACCTTTTGGGATAGGAAATCGGAGGCTAAACTCCATTTGAATTTGATACAAGGCCACCCGTCCATCTGTCGTTCTATCGGCGGTCCAACCATTGGGCCTCTCTGGTGACGCTGAGATTGCCACGGATTCAGGTTTCATATTCACGACCGAGGTGGGGGAGGTTCTCCTCCCGGATTATACTTCTAATGGCGCGAATAGAACCCAGTGGGGGTGGTAGTGAACTTCTGACCAGAACCCTAGCCGCGGCTGCGACGGAGGAGTTTGAACCCGCTGGAGGAACTGGGTACGCCCAATTGTCGACATTGGAACTTGAAGCTCCGGCTACTTGGGGGCTGGGATCGAGATCGGCTAGGGTATACCAATTAGTTTCTTGATCTTCTCCACCATAATTGTAGTGAGAGACATTGTCAAAATTGTTCGATTGAGACATAGTAGAAAAGGAATAGAAGAATTGCAGAGGAAGGACGAAGGAAAAATGGAAAATCGGGGGGAGAAAGAAAAAGGGGGAGTTTTCAACAATTGCAGAGATCGTGAAAGAGGGAGAAAGAAAGGAACAGGAAGAGTTTAAGTAGAAAAAGAGGCGAAGAAAGCGGGAAGTGGAAGATGAAACGTAATGGGTAAGCCAAGTTCAAATAAGTGACAAGCAAGTTGTGGAGGTGGGACACTACATAAAGTCATTATTATTACGTGGGGAGTTGAATCACGAAACGGCTCTGTCAGGTTGACGCGTTAACTGTGGGCTACGCGCCCATAAAAAGGTGAACCCTTTTTGGGCATCTCGTCTGAAAAAGTACCAAACTTCGTGTACGATTTCAGCGCGCTACTTTGGGGGCTATTGTTGGATATTATATTAATGATGACGTGAAATAAGGCTAACCCCGTCTCCCACTAACGGCTTGATGGTCAGCCGACCCCATCTAGAGATGACCTCGGCTACGGCTGGTGCGCGACAAAGGGCGTGGATATTTAAATCCCCTTTAGAACGACCATGGGACACGTGTTAGAGTTTGGAGACTGCACCGGAATTAGCATGTTTAGGCTGTCGGAGCCATTTATACTCTTTGTTTAGTATAAATACTTAAGATTTCACTTTAGATTACGCATATTCTCTCATACTCTAAACTAACTTTACCATCGGAGTAAAACAGAGAAGTTCCTCCCAAAAACAGGCACCCGAAGACGGAGGACGACGTCACGGAAGATCGTCACTAAAGAGGGATCCAACACCTTCACCAGTAATCATAATGATCAGGGCAAGGAGAGGGACACAGGGAGCTATAGGATTAAAAAATTAATAATAATAATTCACTACTTTTAGAATTGATGGCTTTAGCTTTGCTGAAATTTTTGGAATTTACATTAAATTCAAAATGAGAAAAAAAATGAAAATTAGACATTTAAAACTAACTGAACGAAACATACATAACTTATCAATTATTCCAGGCCTGTAATTAATTAATAATTATGAATATCGATGGTGAGCTCGTTCAGAAAATCCACCAAATTCCGTGTGGAGGAGCCGCCTTCCGCCACCGCTTCTTCGGCGGCTTTCTTATATTTCTGTGCGTTCGCCTTCAGCTCCGCCACCTTCGGACCGCTTGTCGCCTCCCGCAAACACTTCTCAATTTCATCCCTGGGAATTACTCTGTTCTCGAAGTCACCCCTGGATAATCTAATCCCGACTTTGAATTCATCCACTAAATACTTCGCATCGGTCACCTGATCCCCCAGGTTCGGGAAAGTCAGCACCGGCGTCCCTGTGGAAAGCGTCTCCATCGTCGAATTCCAACCGCAGTGAGTCAGGAAACAAGCCACGGAAGGATGGGCCAACACTTGTTGCTGGTTGCTCCACTGCACAATCTTACCTTTATCACCCACCTTTTCCCAGAATCCTTCGGGAAGCTCTGGCTGCGGTGGCCTCATAACCCACAGGAACGACACGCCGGAGTTGAGAAGCCCGTATGCTATCTCATCCACCTGTTCCTGCTTCAAAACGACGGCGCTCCCGAACGAGATGTAAACCACAGAGGAAACTGGCTTTGAGTCGAGCCAGGATGTGCAATCATCGGCCTTGTAGACGTTGACGCTGACATTAGTCGAGACTGGAGTTGTTTTATTAATGGGGTATTTAAACAAGGGGCCGATTGGCTTAATCGGGCAGAGCTTTGACATGTAATTAATCACGTCGGTCTCGAGCTCCTGGAACGACTCAATCAAAACGCAGGCGTTTTTGGATAAATGTTTGAACATACCCAAGATGGCGTTGGTCAGGCATGGATATTGAGAGTGAGGATGCAAGAAGCTCGGAATCTCGTCGTACTTCAACAGAGGCATATAAGGCAATTGAACATCCAATTCGGGCTCGGATTCCGTCGGGAAAGGAACCAAATTGTGGTAAAAGTGATAATAAGCTGAAAAACAGGCGGCGGACTGCACCCAGAGCGGAGCAGAAGGGATTAGGAGGGCCTCGCCGACCTCAGCAACCCACGGAACGAAGCAGCTGTAAATTAAGCAGCAAACAGGGCGGCCCTGTTCTGCGTTTCCTTGTATCATCCTCTCGAGCTGTTTCTTCCCGTTGTTCTCAAGATTGGACAAGTACAAATCCGGATCGGTGACCTCCGCCTCGTTCCCATCGTCGAAGAACTCGAACCTGATCATTCCGTCGCCGAACGGGGTGGGTTCTTCTGAGATGTTCTTGTTGGATTTGCGAATTTGGTCGCCGATGGTGTCCGGGGCAGTGAGGGTGACGAGGAGACCCTTGGAAGCAAGAATCTTTCCCAATCTTAGAAGAGGATTAACGTGGCCTTGGCCAGGATAAGAGACGAGGAAAACATGCGGAAGAACAATTGCATTACAGATTTGACCCACCATCGTTGCTGATTTTCTGGAGCTTTTTTTTTTTTTTTTTTTGTCTACAGAAAACTGAGAAGCGCGCAGAGCAACAATGCAAATGGAATTGGCAAAGACTGAGCGAGCTCAGTTGTAAAAGTGGTGGAGGGAGGGTGCTTCAGGAGCCCATTTAGGAATCCTATTTATATTACTTTTTCCAGTTAAAGTAATACTTTGTGGTACAGTAAGCATTGGGGCGGGCGCATGAGTAACATTCAAAGCGAGGAGGAAAGATCGGTACGGTCAATTTTTACATTTTACAGCTTTTGCGTTAGAAAATGAAAATGTAAATGGTCCCTATAATTTGAGTATGTCATCCCACGTGATTAACGTAAGCGGGGCCCACAGCTGAACTGAACACTCACCCCATTAGCCCATTTCGATTTTGTGATCCACAATTTGAATTTATGCCTTAGGTTCTGTTCTCTTGTGACTTTGGTAGATAATCATCACTTTTTTTAAAAAAAATTTTACACAAAGAAATAACTTTACTTTTTTAATAATTTAAAATTAAAATTTTAAAATTCCCTCTAAATACCTACTCACATAAATTCAAAAAAAAATATAATCATTACACTTTTTTATCTCTCACCTACACAATTTCCCAAAAAAAACTTCCCTAAAAAAAAAAAAACTTTCCTCTAATAAAATTTCCTCTACCAAAACCACAAGAGAACAGAGCCTTAGGCTTAAATCATTCGAATTTTCTTTTTATTTATTTCCTTTTTCAACATGGAAATATCATATTAAACAGACCACAAATTACACTCCATACTATTCCAATTTGGCATTTACCCATTAATCGACTATAGATTCTGTCCTCCATCGGGTATGAGACTACCACCCCAATTTGATATTTAAGGAAAAATTCGAACCGAAGACACTCAACTATTTGGGGGAACATGTGTGGTTTGGAATTTCCTTCTCATCCTTATGATTGGTGTACCTTTTATTTTGTTGTTAATACCATAGGCTAAAGTGGAATGTGAAATCTTCCTAGTTAAGGATGTAATCAATAACCTCACGATTAAAGTAGTGGGTGCTAATATTATAATTCACATTTATTGCCTCACTCCCATTTATATGACCTCATAAACTTTTTTGAAAGTAGTTTTTTTTTGTTTTTTTTGGGATTACGAAAGGAGATTGAAACTCACATGAAAAGGTCTAATTAAAGAAAAATAGTACTTATATAAGAAATGAACAAAAAATAAATAACCAAAACGATTATGTTTCATCACATGTCATCATTAAAATGATTATGTATGATGCAAAATTAATACGGGCTCTAACCGCTTGCCTATTGAAGAATGAGTTGGCGACTCGTAGGCAGCGGCTTGTTTAAGGGAATCCACCGGAGCCGTAGCGAAAGCGAGTATTCATGGGGCAATTGTCATTATTTATGGACCCGAACCCAGGTAATCTATCCATGACCAGAAGGAAGTTTGGGCGAAACTAAGTGGAGGTTCGAACCTACTAATGTTGAAGACTCAGTGGATGAGTTGTGGTTAGGGGTAAAATGCCACTATAACCCAGAGCTAGCTGGTCCTTCCGTTCTATTAGAAGAGTTCAATTTGAAAAAATACTTTTTATTCAAATAGAAGAGTGTACTTTCAAGTTTTGTACTTCTCTTATCTGTACAAATATAAGAAATAATATAATTGGAATAAAACATGTCAAATTAACTTTTTTTAGGTTTTGTACCTTAACATTCATAATAAGTTATACATTAGTAAATATAACCATTCTAATGAAAAGGAAGAAGTGAGATATAAAAAGTCAATAATAATAAAAAGTGGTAAATTATTTATTTTAATTATTATACTTTTAAAATATTTTTTTTCTTACCAGCTAAATTCTTCAAATGATATTGAGGAATATATATTTATAGTATTTAAATGAGTTTAGAATCTTCTGAAGGAAAATAAATAACGTTGGCACTTTAGACATCGTCAATGAATTGGACTAATGAGATAATCATAGTTTTTTTTTTAGTGAAAAGGTCTTTCAATTATTCAAGACCATTACTTAAATAATGTTGAGAGAGTTTCATGTATGACAAGTTTTGACGATGACATTTTAGTAGTTAAATTCGATATGTGTATGATATATGAGAGATAAAACACAATATGAGATATATTGAAGGTTAAATTTAATACGCAGTGTATCAGATTACAGTATAAATTCAATACGTGATACATTAAAAACTAAACAAAATACACTATCTTTGAATTGTTAGCTTATACTAATGATACATCAATAACTAAACACGATAAATTAGAGATTACTCAATGTAATAAGCGAACCGTTACATCATCAAACGCATCGAAATCAATTTTTGCCCCAAAAAAGATTTATTAATGTAAACGTAAGGCCACATCCAAAGTCCAACTCTTTAATGGCGAGGATAGTCAAACAGTCCTCTGTTTCAAGTGCCAAGTGTGAACTGGAGCTCTATTATTAAATTATTAATCCTCTTATCTTCAGATATCACGTGGGTGGTGCTTGAATCGTAGTTTTCAGTCCTACGAGTATTACCATTTTTTTTACTGAAGTCGTGACGTGTGACACGCAGTTTCAACGATTTCGTTTTAGTGTTTTTGTTTTGAAATTTAAAGAATAGAAAAACAAGGGAAACGATTAGACTAGTGAAAATATACAACGAAAGATATGATATTACATGATAATTAAATTTAGCAATTTTAATTTTAAATATTTAATTAAGTTTTTTTACGTTACATATACATCAGTTTAATTTTCACGGAACGTGTCATCGCTCTAAAAAAATAAAAAATTATAAACGGGCCAGCCGGAACCAGAAGGTAATGATCGGGTCTGTTCTTTTTGGGCGTTTTGAAAACGATTTTGAAAACAAGTTTTGGAAAATAGTTTTATAATGTAAAAATTGTATTAAAAATGTAAAAAGTAGATTCTGAATAGTAAAAAGTTGTATTGAAAATGATGAAATATGATTAAAATATATTAAATGTACTGTTAATACCAAAACTGTTTTCAAAACGAAAAGAACAGGCCTTGCTTTCACATGATCCAGTTGTTCACAGCTAATGGTGTGAACTGTGAATTCTGGAATTCCAATTCCTAAATTTCAAAGTAATCAACAAGAAATCGTTACGCATTTATTGTACTCATTAAAATAATAGAGCAAGTGACCACACTATACATTTTTTTATTCTTTTTTATCGATGAAAAAGTTTAAATTGGGAATGTAATTCTAAACAAAACTCATCTATTGAGACGAAAATAGTATGACGTTTGAATAAGATGCATAAATATTAATAGAAAATTCTCATAGTGAGTGATGTAAAAATTACACGAAATTTTTTTTATAGAATATTTAAGATTAAAATTATCAAATAATCCCTAACGTTTAGTGTCATATTAATAACTGAATTTAATTTTACTTAATATTTTCAATTTTCTAGTCGGGTAAATACACAATTACCCCCATGTGGTTTAGGAAAGTTACGTATCACCCCCTTAAGGTTTAAAACACGATACCGTGCACCTTCCTATACTTTTGTGAACTCTGTAAAGTGGAAAAAATAACCAAAATACCCCCGCTTCTAAACTGACCAAAAAATGGCAAAAATGACAAAAACGGCTTGCGAGATGGCCTTTTCGGGACCATTTATTTTGCGTCTCTAGTCCGATTCAGTCCGTTCCAAAAATACCAATTTGTAGACATGCATTAATACTAATAATCCAACTAATTTTTATAGAATTCTAACCATTCTAATAACCTTTTACGAAGCATCAAACATGGCATGTCACACTGTTTTTCCAGAAATCATCTAGGGTCGATTGCATCCAATGGAAATGGTTAAAAACAAGATATGGAATTTATATGAAAATCATGAACAAGAAAAATGAGACTTGAAAAAACAGTGGTCCGAGCCTAGTTCGGAGCAAGTTTTAACTACGTTAGAGTAATCCGTTAAGCAAATTAAAAGCATAGATTTAAATTCTAGCATACGGGCAATACGTAGAAGCTTTTACTTTGCGTAACGGATTACTCTAACGCAGTTAAAACTTGCTCCGAACTAGGCTCGGACCACTGTTTTTTAAAGTTTCATTTTTCTTGTTCATGATTTTCATATAAATTCCATATCTTGTTTTTAACCATTTCCATTGGATGCAATCGACCCTAGATGATTAAAAACATCCATAGAACACAAAAACAACTCATGCATACGAGATCCATGGTTTATTTTCAACAACCCATTTGTTCTATTCTTTCCAAAACTATAAGCTGCTATGCCTACTTTCAAGAATTACCATAAAAGATCCGTACTAACCTAGGTCCTTGGATTACCACGAACGTGTTGAGGGGATGCAGGACTATCGATTGAAGGTGAAGGCGGCGGTTATCCGGCGACGACGGCGGCATCGGCGACTCCTCAAGATGACTACTCGCAAGAGTTTTATGGAAAAAATAGTGTGACATGCCATGTTTGATGCTTCGTAAAAGGTCATTAGAATGGTTAGAATTCTGTAAAAATTAGTTGGATTATTAGTATTGATGCATGTCTACCAATTGGTATTTTTGGAACGGACTGAATCGGACTAGAGACGCAAAATAAATGGTACCGAAAAGGCCATCTCGCAAGTCGTTTTGGTCATTTTTGCCATTTTTTGGTTAGTTTAGAAGCGGGAGTATTTTGGTCATTTTTTTTCACTTTACAGAGTTCACAAAAGTATAGGAGGTGCATGGTATCTTTTTAAATCTTATGGGGGTGATGCGTAATTTTCCTAAATCACAGGGGGGTAATTGTGTATTTACCCTTTCTAACCATTTCCTTATAAAGTAGACGAATATACTTCACTCTCTTTATTTTGATTGTGTTGCTACACTAAAATAGTTGATAAACGAGAATAATTAATCAAAAGAATATACTCAATTATACACTACAAAGTTGTAGGTTAAAATGGAAAAAGATAAAAATGAAGTAATTGACCGCACAAACCATTAATTAATTATGATTAGAAATAGTAATGAGCTAGTATCTCAATGATTAATGCGTAAATCGAGTTATTTAAATGCCGATATTTCGATTCCTACATATGTAAGTTACAAAATATTTCATGACAATTAGTCAGAGGCATTGAAAATTATGGTTAGCAGTTAGTCAAGTGTGTCAAGTGGACCATGGAAAATCATCGCATCTGGCAATAAATATCTTTTCCCACTCTTCCTCCTCATTTCGTGGCCCAATAAATTCTATTTCTTCCTTGTAATAATGCTCACTTTGAGATTGATCTCTCTTTACCATTAATTTTGATAAACTTACGTGTGATGTGCAGTTTGGGTCTTCTTTTTGGTAACGGTACGTCGACAAAGTTATCTTCAATGTGGTGTATAAACTTTTATCAGTGGTGTTTGGTCTCCTATATGGTACAAAGACGTAATACTCACACAGCGTCACAATGTGATGCTCTAAATATATTAATCCTGTAATACAAAATGGAAAGAAAATGAATTGTGTAGAGAATATGAGCTCTTCCTGCACCTTAGGGACACCGCACAGGCATTGCTAATTGCTAGATTAACCTATTTGTTAAAGTCGTTCATATTTTAATACTAATGTGCGAGACTATGACATTACAAAAATATGATTCTAAAGTAAACTTTTCAAATGAATAGAAACGAAAGAAATCACTGATATAACTATTTATGAATTATAAACAACTATAAAGTAAACTCTTGAAATGATACAAAAAGAATAATGTTTTTATGTTTTAAATTTAATAAAAATAAAATGAATGTTTAAAACTAAAATTCCATATATTCAAACAAAAAGGAAAAAGACAAAAACGTGAATCACGTGTAAGCCTTTTTTGTCCATGTTTTCGGGACAAAGAAAGCACACTCAATCTGTGCTTTTCTTACTTCTTTTGTTGAATGAATCTTGAGCTTTCTTTCAAAGCGATGCTTCAAAGTTAGAAAGGTTTGAGTTTTGGTTTTGAAAAAATAATTTTATAGTATAAAAAATATATTAAAAATGTAAAAAAATATAATTAAATAGTAAAAAATTATATTAAAAATAATAAAAAATTAATAATAATATATTAAATTTACTGTTAAAATCAAAATTATAATTAAAACCAAAATTTAAAGAAAAGGGCCAAAACCTCCTGAGACAGGCTGGGCGTGCGTACGGCGTCAGCGTACAATATGAGAACATGAAATCAATGAGGGCCTATCTCTCTTAATTTAGCATACACTTACATTAATTGAACAGGCATCACAAGCTAGGGACAAACGAACGTGCCCGACCCATGACCATGCAGAGGTCCGGGAACGCATTCGTTGGTGCTAATAATGTTGGACACGACACGGCATATGAATTAAAGTGACTTGTCTTTGTTAAGAAATAATGTTTGACAATTTTGTAAAATCTCAAGAAAATACAACATAAATTTAATTCGCTAAAAAATTATTTATCAATTCATGTATAACCCAAATCACCAATGTTTGCTGAGTAATTTGTTTGCCACACATTCCGGGCCGGGGAAAGCTAAGCCCATGATCCGTCGGAGGAAACCACACATCGATCCTCCGCATGGATCAAACGTTATTTTCGGCTTCTCTAGCTATGATCCTTGTCTTCTTCATATTTGTGCAATCCTCAAAGTGAGTGGTTTATTAACCACCACATCAGCTATTGATGTCGCGGTTCTTAACCACATAATATTTTCTCCATGTGATTTCTCCCACTCCAAAAGCCATTGAAATGACAAGTTAGAATTCCTCTAGAACGGCAGATTCTCCTTTTCAAAGTACACGGAATTAGATATTTTGTGTCCAAACAGTCTTATCCTGTTTTAAATTTGATTACTTGAGGACCGAAGGCCTATCTAGGTGAAAGGTCCAATCCAATGGAGCAACGAGATCTTCTTATTCTCGTAAGCTAGCGATTTGATCCTCCATATTGCAGTGAGAAAGAATTACTAAATAATAAGGGGAATCAATTTGTTGAGGAGTTTGGAAGGAAGATTGTATAGTTTGACGGAGAAGATAAGTTGGGATTCTTGACTATAGATACACTTCCTACTTCAACGGAGAAGGTAATTGAATCCTGACTAAATCGTCTATGTATCGTATTTTACCCGTGACCGATTTTGTTATCAAAATTATAACAGACAGTTCCCAATTACAAATTTATTTAACGAACAAGTTTAAGGCTCTGTTCTCTTGTGGCAATTTCTCAAGAATTATCACTTTTTTTTTTTTCTAAAACTTTACACAAAGAAACAACTTTACTTTTTCAACAATTCAAAATTAAAATTTTAATATTCCATCTAAATACCTACTCACATAAATTCAAAAAATAACACAATCATTACATTTTTTTCTCTCTCACCTACACAATTTTTCAAAAAAAATTTCCCTCCAAAAAATTTCTAACAAAAAACTTTCCTCCAATAAAATTTTCCCTACACAAGCCACAAGAGAACAGGGCCCTTCGAGAAAGAAGAACGCCTTCGTCAGTAATCATGATCATCAGGGCAAAAGAAAGGCTATCGGATTGAAAAAAGAAAATTTGACTACTTCAGAATTTAGATCCAAATTATCCAATCATCATTCAACAACTTCAATATGCTTCTTTGGATCAAGAATGGTAGTCAAATTCGTTGTTACAACTATCGGGTGGGGCCACGGGTGGGTCGGTCCTAAAACCCCACCTACCTTCTTCTCCTGCACTCATACTAATGGCATATTTTTTTATTAAGGCATGTTCTTTTTGTTTCGTTTTAAAAACGATTTTGATTTTAACAGTAAATTTAATATTTTTAATTATATTTTATCATTTTTAATACAATTTTTTACTATTTAACATCTACTTTTTACATTTTTAATACACTTTTTACATTATAAAACTATTTTTCAAAACTTGTTTCAAAATCATTTTCAAAACGCCCAAAAAGAACAGACCCTTAAAACTTTTGTACAATGTATTCAACTTTCACAAAAAAGTTTATATGCATATTAAATCTCTCCAAAAATTTTAAAATGTAATTTCTAGATCCGTCAGTGCACACTATCCTCCACCATGTACACGGTAATAGTAATTCAGCTTGATAATTATTGATCTGTCATATGATGCATTTGAGCCCCATCGAGCTGAAGAAAGCCCAAATCAATATGCATGCGATTTCAGTCATTGTTTCTTCTAAAATTGATACCCACAAATGACAATATGGTGTTACGAAATATAATTTACATTATCGAAATTTTAATCAAAATCGGGATTATAGGATCAAATTAAAAGCTGTTACCTTCTTATAAAGAAATGTATAGGTATCAAATTACTGTCAAATTATGTAATGTGAATGTTGTATAAGTGATGGAGGACGGTGGGTTTGACTTTAAGATGGAGACAATTTGCGCAATCATTGGCGGTCAACGCATCCACACTAATATTTATATAGAATTTAAAATAATTTGGTAGATTCGGATATCCCCAAGGGCAAAAACTGATGGCTTTTGCTTTATTGAAAGTTTTGGAATTTACATTAAATTCAAAATAAATAAATAAAAAAAAGTAGAAAATTAGACATTTAAAACTAACTGAACGAAACACACATAACTTATTAATTATTCCAGGCCTGTAATTAATTAATAATTATGAATGTCGATGGTGAGCTCGTTCAGAAAATCCACCAAATTCCGTGTGGAGGAGCCGCCTTCCGCCACCGCTTCTTCGGCGGCTTTCTTATATTTCTGTGCGTTCGCCTTCAGCTCCGTCACCTTCGGACCGCTTGTCGCCTCCCGCAAACACTTCTCAATTTCATCCCTGGGAATTACTCTGTTCTCGAAGTCACCCCTGGATAATCTAATCCCGACTTTGAATTCATCCACTAAATACTTCGCATCGGTCACCTGATCCCCCAGGTTTGGGAAAGTCACCACCGGTGTCCCTGTTGAAAGCGTCTCCATCGTCGAATTCCAACCGCAGTGAGTCAGGAAACAAGCCACGGAAGGATGGGCCAACACTTGTTGCTGGTTGCTCCACTGCACAATCCTACCTTTATCACCCACCTTTTCCCAGAATCCTTCGGGAAGCTCTGGCTGCGGTGGCCTCATAACCCACAGGAACGACACGCCGGAGTTGAGAAGCCCGTATGCTATCTCATCCACCTGTTCCTGCTTCAAAACGACGGCGCTCCCGAACGAGATGTAAACCACAGAGGAAACTGGCTTTGAGTCGAGCCAGGATGTACAATCATCGGCCTTGTAGACATTGACGCTAACATTAGTCGATCCTGGAGTTGTTTTATTAATCGGATATTTAAATAGGGGGCCGATTGGCTTGATCGGGCAGAGCTTTGACATGTAGTTAATCACGTCGTTCTCGAGCTCCTGGAATGACTCAATCAAAACGCAGGCGTTTTTGGATAAATGTTTGAACATACCCAAGATGGCGTTGGTCAGGCATGGATACTGAGAGTAAGGATGCAAGAAGCTTGGAATCTCGTCGTACTTCAACAGAGGCATATAAGGCAATTGAACATCCAATTCGGGCTCGGATTCCGTCGGAAAAGGAACCAAATTATGGTAAAAGTGATAATAAGCTGAAAAACAGGCGGCGGACTGCACCCAGAGCGGAGCTGACGGGATGCGGAGGGCCTCGCCGACTTCAGCAACCCAGGGAACGAAGCAGCTGTAAATTAAGCAGCAAACAGGGAGGCCCTGTTCGGCTTGTCCCTGTATCATTTTCCCGAGCTGTTTCTTCCCATTGTTCTCAAGATTGGCCAAGTACAAATCCGGATCGGTCACCTCCGCCTCGTTCCCATCGTCGAAGAACTCGAACCTGATCATTCCGTCGCCAAACGGGGTGGGATCTTCGGAGATGTTTTTGTTGGATTTGCGAATTTGGTCGCCGATGGTGTCCGGGGCAGTGAGGGTGACGAGGAGACCCTTGGAAGCAAGAATCTTTCCCAATCTTAGAAGAGGATTAACATGGCCTTGGCCAGGATAAGAAACTAGGAAAACATGAGGAAGAACAATTGCATTATTGATTTGACCCTCACCCACCATTGTTGCTGATTTTCTGGAGTATTTTTTTTTTTTTTACAGAAAATTGAGAAGCTCGCAGAGCAATGCAAATGGAATTTGCAAAGACTGAGCGAGCTCAGTTGTAGAAGTGGAGGAGGAGGGTGCTTCAGGACCCAATTTAGGGAGTCCTATTTATAATATTTTTTCCAGTTAAAAGTATTACTTTAACGCGAGGAGGAAAGATAGGTGCGGTAAAATTTCCTTTTTACAGATGTAGCGGTAGAAAATGTTAATAAAATGGTCCCTTCAATTTTACTCTGTTATCCCACGTGATTAGCTCCACAGCTGAACTGAAAACTCACTCCATTAGTCTATTTGGATCTTGTGAGCCACAATTTATGCCCTTAAGGCTAAGACTGTTATTTTTTGGCTTGTGTTGGGAAAATTTTAGTTTTTTTTTTTTAAATTTTTTGGAAGGAAATTTTTTTTTGGAAATTGTGTAGGTGAGAGATAAAAAAATGTAATGATTGTGTTATTTTTTAAATTTATGTGAGTAGATATTTAGAGGAAATTTTTAAATTTTAATTTTAAATTCTTGAAAAAATAAAGTTGTTTCTTTGTATGAAATTTTGGAAGAAAAAACTGATGATTCTTGTGAAATTGCCAACAAAGAACAGAGCCTAAAGCGTCCCATTTTTTTTTTCCTTCCTTTTTTTAACATGGAAGTATCATAGTCAACCGAGCACGAATTACACTATACTATTCAAGTTTGGCATTTACCCCATAAATCGACTATATATTCCATCCTTCACTGGGAATGAGACCATTGTTGAACCCCAATTTAGCACCGAGTTCGCGTGACGTCGGCCTCGACCTTCGGTTCCCTGCTTTCGGGGTCAACTCCCCTATTTAACTCCAATGACTAAGTTAGAGGAGGAAGAAGAGTAATATCTCAAAGCTAAGCTGGAACTCAATTCCCTTTCAAATGAGGGGAATGCTGAGTATTTATAGTGGGAACGGGGGTGAGTGGATACAACTTTACAGTCAAGGTGTCATTTTTATCTCGTAACACGTGTCAATGATGCCACCTGTTGAACATTTATGAATCCAGACTTCAAGTCGTCCACGGCCGAGGTCAGCCACTCAAGTTGTCCACGGACGAGTTACCTCCGCATGTCGTCCACAGATGAGGTCGTCCGCAGATGAGGTCAGCCCCAGGTCGTCAATGGACGAGGTCAGCCGTAGGTCGTCTCGCCGCAGGCCGTCAGCCCGTAGGTAGGCCCGGCCGAGGTCAGTGGCGGGTCGTCCACCGTCCGGCAGAGGTCAGTGGCCAGTCGTCCGCCGAGGTCAGGCCCCAGGTCACCTCGACATTAATTTAGTATCCAACAACCACCACCCCCAGTTTGATGTTTAAGCAAAAGTCCGAACCGAAGACACTCAACTATTAGGGTAACTTGTGTATGAAATTTCCTTCTCAATCTCATGAGTGATGTACCGTTTATTTTGTGGTTAATACCATAGCCTAAAGTGGAATGTGAAATCTTCGTAATTAAGGATGTAATCAATAACCTCATGATTAAAGTAGTGGGTGCTGCTATTGTAATTCACATTTATTTATGGCTGCTGTTATTGCCAGAGCAATAATTAGCAGCCAGAGCAACATTTTATACTTATTCCTAAATTGCCCTTATTTTTTTAACAGATTCCATTCTCTCTCTACAAATGAGGGGCGGCTTCTTCTGTCGCCTCACACCCTTTTCCAGCCTTTAAATGACTCCTCCTCCACCCGGAGCCGCCGCCGTCGCTGCTACCGTCTTCTTGGCTTTCGTGTTTTTGTTCCGGCCGTTCCCAGTCGACGCATTCGGAGGGTCGTCCACAACGGTGGCCGTCAGCTATGGCTCATCCCCCACAATAAGTGACCAAACGCGCACAAATCCTCAACAAGCCTCAACCGTGAATGCTGAAGAAGCCAAGAAAATCAAATCCTGTTTTAAGTTTCTTGTACCCTTTTCACCTCACTCCCTATCCAGCTCCGCTGACCCTTCTCGGCGGTCGCTCAGGTCGGATAAATTGACTGGTGACTGTAGGAAAGGAGCGATTGAGAATGAATCAGTCTGTAATGAGTTGATTTGGTGGCCGCCGACGCCGGTGCTGGAACTTGCTCGTCTTGCTGTTGACTCCGGTGGCGACCCGGGTTCTATTCATAGGGATCTTGATCCCCAGTGAGATTCATTTTTCGATAATTATATTTTTCTCTTCCCCTTGGCCTTTTTTCTTTATGCTTTTCTGCAAAAGTTTGAGTTGGATTTTACGTAGCTAGCTGCATTCACTGAACTGCATTCACGCCGTCAGCTATGGCTCATCCCCCACCGTTCACGGTTGAGGCTTGTTGGGGCCCTGGATGGCCTAGTAATTTGCTTCCTTTCGTTTCTAGAGAACAGAGTTGAAATTTATTAATGGGTTCCTAAGGAAGCTCTGTGTTCTTGTTCCAATGACTCATTCAGATTTAGAGACCCATTAAAAAAATGAAGGGCAATTTAGGAATAAGTATAAAATGTTGCTCTGGCTGCTAATTATTGCTCTGGCAATAACAGCAGCCTTTATTTATTGCCTCACTCCCATTTGTATGACCTCATAAACTTTTTTGAAAGGAGATTGAAACTCACATGAAAAAGTCTAATTAAAGAAAAGTAGTACTTAGATAAGAAATGAACAAAATAAATAAACAAAACGGTTATATTCCATCACACGTCCTCGTTAAAATCATTATGTATGGTGCAAAATTAATACGGGCTCTAATCGCGTGCATATTGAAGAATGAGCTGGCAACTCATAGGAAGTGGCTGGGTTAAGGGAACCCACAGGAGTCGTAGCGAAAGCGAATTTTCATAGGCCAATTGTCAATACTTATGAACCCGAACCTGGATGATCTATCCATGACCAGGAGGAAGTTTGGGTGAAACTAAGCGAAGGTCCGAATCGACTGATGTTGATAACTCAGTGGATGAGTTGCGGTTTGGTGAAATGCCACTAGAACCTAAACCAAGTTGTACATTGGTCAAATATGACTATTCTAATGAAACGGAGGAAGTGACATATAAAAAGTAAGAATATCAATAATAATAAAAAAGTGATAAATTATTTATTTTAATTATTATACTTTAAAACTATACTTTTCTTTACCAACTAAATTCTTCAAATGATATTGAGGAATATATATTTATAGTATTTTAATGAGTTTAGAGTCTTCTTAAGGAAAATAAATAACGTTCGCACTTTAGACATCGTCAATGAATTGGAGTAATGAAATAATCATAGTTTTTTGTTAGTAAAAGGTCTTTCAATTATTCAAGACACACTACTTGAAAGTTAAATAATGTTGAGAGAGTTTCATTCATGACAAGTTTTGACGATGACATTTTAATAGTTACATTCGATATGTGTATGACATATAAGAGATAAAACACAATATGAGATATGTTGAAGGTTAAATTCAATACGCGATGCATTATATTAGAGTATAAATTTAATACGTAATACATCAAAGACTAAACAAAATATGTTATCTTTGAGTTGCTAACTTATACTCGAGATACATCAGCAACTAAACACAATACATAAGAGGTTACACTCAATGTACATTACATTAGATATTAAGATACATCAGCAACTAAACACGATACATAAGAGATTACACTAGATACTAAAATTTATACTCTTATTTTCATACCATTTATACGATATTTTTTAGATTAAATTTAATAAACGAACTGTTAAAACACATCGAATACAAATTTTTCTCTCCCAAGAAAAAGGTTTATGACAACGTAAACGTAAGGCCACGTCCAAAGTCCAACACTTCAATGGCTAAGGATAGTCAAACAAGCCTTCCTCCGTTTGAATGCCCTATTAAATTATTATTAATCCTCTAATTTTCAGTTCTCACGTGGGTGGTGCTTGGAATCGTGGTTTTCAGTCCTACGAGTATTACCATTTTTTCACTTAAGTCGTGAGTGTGACACGCAGTGTAGTTGTTGTGAACTTTAAAGGAATAAAAAATAAGAAAAATTATTAGGAAAGTTAAAATATAGAACGAAAAATATGTGATTGTACCTTGGGCTTAGTTGAAGAGATTCTGACATCAAATCCCAAATTTGTCAGTGGAATGAAGGAGCAAGGCGTGCAGCAGGGATTCCCGCTATAATAGAATAGTTTGATTGTTTTACTTTTAAATATTTAATTAATTTTCCCCCAATAAATGCTACGTGGATCGGTTTATAATTTCATTTCAAATTTTCACTGGGCATGTCATTGCTCTAAAAATAAAAATTAGAAACAAAATGAAGACGGGCCAGCCGGAACCAGAAGGTATAATATTGCTTTCACATGTTGCGGTTGTTCACAGCTAATGGTGTGAAACTGTGAATTCTGGAATTCCAATTCCTATATTTCAAAGTCTAATAGCATAATCAATAAGATATCTAACGCATTTATTGTATCTCGGTAAAATAGTAAAGCAAGTGACCACATTATACATTATTTTTTTTCTTTTTAACCAATGAAAAAGTTTAAGTTTGGAATGTATAGAGCATGTTCTTTACGTTTTGATTTTGATTTTGATTTTAACAGTAAATTTAATATATTATAATCAGTTTTCATTATTTTCAATTAAACTTTTTACTATCAGCCACACCTTTTACATTTATAATACACTTTTTACATTATAAAATTATTTTTTAAAGACCAGTTTTCAAAACTGTTTTTAAACTCATAAAAAAGAACATGCCCGTAATATCAAACGAAAGTCATCTACTGAGATGAAGCGAGTATAACGTTTGAGTAAGATACATAAGTATAATAAAATGGTAATAAGACACAAAATTAAAATAAATAGAAAATATATGAATCTTTTTCATTGAATATTTAAAATTAAAATCGTCAAATAGTTCCTAACATTTAGTGTTGCATCAATCATTGAAATTTCTTTTACTTAAGATTTTAAATTTTCAAATCATTTCCTTACAAAATAGACGGGTCATACTTCACTCTCCATATTTTGATTGTATTGCTGCACTAAAATAGTCGATGCACGAGAATAACTAATTAGTCAAAATGATATACTCAATTATACACTGCAAAGTTGTATATTGAAATGGAAAAAGATAAAATGAAGTAATTGACCATTCCAATCCTCAAGGGCAAGAACGAGCTAGTACTCTAGATGTTGTGATGCATAGTGAGTCACCCAAAAGTCGGGCATTCGATACTTACCTCTGTCAATTCTGCTTATTTAGGACACATGTTGATAGGATTCTGTGGGCAGCTCTCCAACTTCGTTCTTTCCCTCATCATTATTAATAGTGTTTATTTATCTATTAAATTTTTTAACTATGTATTTACGTGTCAAAAAAAAGTTTATTCATATATTGAATTCATTTTCAAAAATTTTAAAATATAGTTTCTGGCTCCGTCACTGCCAATCCTTAGTTAATTATGATTAGAAACAAAATAAATCTTACTATTTCATGACAATTGGGCATGTTCTTTAAGTTTTGATTTTAACAGTAAATTTAATATATTATAATAGTTTTCATCACAATACAACTTTTTTCTATTCAGTTATATTTTTTTTACATTTTTAATATATTTTTTATATTATAAAACTATTTTTTCAAAACCAGAATTCAAACTAAAACTCAAACCTTCAGTAAAGAACAGGCTAGAGGCATTGAAAATTAGGGTTACCAATAGGGGTGGCAAAAAAAAAAACTATTAACCCAAAAATCGCCCAAACTCATTGGGTTTTAACCCAATAAAACCTACTTTAAAAAATAATGGACTGGGTGGGTTTGGGCTATATATGTAATGGGCGGGATTAGGGTAGCCCATTGGGTACCCTAAAACCCACCCATCATGGGTACCAAAAATACCCTTCTAAAATTACCCTTAAAAGTATAAACAAAAACCCAACAACTCACCTATTTTAGTGGGCTCATTTTATTTTTTTTTCTTCAAACTCATTTTTTTTTTCTTTATTTTTCGTGTCCTACAATTACTTTTCGCTTTTTCCCCATTTATTCTTTTATAATATTTTTAAATTACCCACTTATAAATACTAATTCAAAATTCGCTCAATTCCAAGTCGAGTTCATGCTCAGGTTTAGGCTCAGGCAGGGCCCGTTCAGTTTGGGCCCAGTTCTGGGCCAATTGTGGGCCGGGCCCAGTTTCAGGCCTCGGGTCGGGGTCAGGGCATGCACGGGGTTTATATAAATATAAAAAAATTAAAAATTGTGTTTGGAAAAAAATATATATACGATTAAATATAAAAATATACAATATATTACTCTAAAAAATATTATATTTTTATTCCTCCACACACATTATTTCAAATTCAATTTTATTTACTTCATACTATTTAAGTTATTTATACAACGGCCCCATATAGTTGTGTACTTTTATATTTTCGTCTAAATAATAAATTCAATAGGTTAATAATGAAACAATAATTATATTAATATCAAAAATCAATACAAAAATACAAATTAACTTTAAATAAATTACGACACATGAATATTAATAATGCTAAACAAACTTACATAATTATTTTTAAAAATTTTGTAAAATAACAATTAAAAGGATTAAACTCTTAAAATTATACTACTAGCAAAATTTGTGTTTTAATCAATCAATTAAAATAAAATGAAAAAGTAAATTAAGTACTAACATGTAAATAATGAAAATAATAATTAAAAAAAAAGTAAAAAAATGGGTAGAGGCCTGAACATGGCACCTCCACATGTAGAAGTGCACTGTTCAGGCCTCTACAACAGACTCCAAGTTGGAATTCTGCTAGAAACCAAACAAACCTCTAAACCTTCAAATTTGAAGGTTTATAGGCCTGCTGGAGCTGCTTTAAGCACTACTTTTATACTCTATCTGTTTCATTATAAGTGTTTATTTTGACCAACATACAACTTAGTATGAATTTCATTATACAACACCTAAAATAGTTAATTTGACACTCTTTATTACATTTATATCCTTATATATTAAGTATAGACTAATTGTGGACCACACGTGATTATATTAGTAAGGATATGGTTAGTAAAGAATTTGAAAACGGACTCTTCTATTGGAACAAAAAATATTTCTTAAAATGGGCTCTTCTAATGGACAAATGGAGTATTAATTTTGATAAGTGACGTGTGATGGGCAAGTTTTCCATTTCCTTAGTAGCGGTGCGTTGGTCATTTGGTCTTCAATGAGGTGTGTAAGTTTTCGATGGTGGTGTTTGATCTCCAATATAGTACAGAAATGACTCTTAACATAATATTTACGATAAATAATGGTGGTGTTTGATCTCTAATATAGTATAGAAATGACTTTTAACATAATATTTATGATAAATAATGGTGGTGTCACGATGTGATACTTGAAGTATATTAATCTTGTAATACAAAATAAAAACGAAATGAATTGTATAGGGAATATGAACTCTTCAACTTGCATGGATTGAGTTATTGAAATCTCTTCCTGCATCACCGCACATGCATTGCTAGATTAACCTAACATGTTAAAGTCGTCCATATTTGCAATACTATTGTGCTAGACTATGACAATAAGAAAATAAAATTGTTCCTTTTTTTCCTTTAGATTTATGTATATTTTAATTATTAGTGTAACCATTAATGTTTGAACTCATAGTATCGAGAGTACAAGACTCTTTTTTTAGAAATTAAATTGACATATATGTATCACGTTTCTTAGAAATTAAACTAATTTATACATTGTTTACTAGTTACAAAATATGACTCTTAAATAAACTTTTGAAATGGAACAGAGATAGAAGAAATCACCGATATAACTGTTTATGTGGCACAAAATATGTCTCTAAAGTAAACTCTTGAAATAAAACAGAAGGAGTACGAGTAGTCTTTTTATATTTAAAATTTAATAAAAATAAAAAAGAATATTTTAAAACGAAAATTTCTTAATATTACAAAAGAAAATGTGATCACGTGTAAGCCCTTGAGATTTCTTTCAAAGTCTTGCCCTAATTACATTTATACTTAAGCGTGTGTTATTTCTGGCCATAAGTTTAGCTATCGCCTCACTCTCACTCGGGTCACGCTGGCTTCTCTTTCCATCATTTTATTCAGTCGGCCACCCCCACAACTATCATTTCCTTCAGTCGCGCGCCACCCCCGCAACTATCATTTCCTTGAGATTTCTTTCAAAGTCTTGCCCTAATTACATTTATACTTAAGCGTGTGTTATTTCTGGCCATAAGTTTAGCTATCGCCTGACTCTCACTCGGGTCATGCTGGCTTCTCTTTCCATCATTTTATTCAGTCGGCCCCCCCCACAACTATCATATCCCCCCATCCCCCCCCCCCCCCCCCCCCCCCTCCTTACCAGTTTTCGTGGCCATGCCATTTATTCTAAGGAAAAATGACATTTTTGGTCCATTACATTTAATCATGTGACTATTTTAGTCCATTTTGTTTTTTTGTAGCGATTTCAGTCCCTTTCGTTTGTCACTGTGACAATTTTAGTCTCATTTACTTGGAATTGAAGGTTGAGCATGTCACTTGGAACACGTTTTCAAAATTTATAAATTTTGGATTAAGACATTAACGGTAAAATTGAATTTCTAGATATCAAAAATACGCATGGAAAAGGGCAGTTTTATAATTTTGTGTAAATATATGGTATCAAAAGTGTAATTTTTTAATTTTACAGTTCATATCTTAACCCAAAATTTATAACTTTTGTCAAAATACCATAAGTGACATGTTCAATCTTCAATTACATGTAAAGGAGACTAAAACTGTCACATGCCTAAACGTAATGGACTAAAAATGTCATTTTTTTCTTTATTCTAAAGTTGGAAATGAGCCAAGATTGAACTGTTTCACTTGAGTTTTAGGTCGAACTTAGATCGAACTGATTGAGGTTATATACTTGGGTTCAATTTGTTATGGATGTTAAATTTAACAACGTAAATAAATAACCTGACACTATAATTTTTCACTGATATCTTTACTCTTTAAGTAAGGTTAATTGTCACATTATTTTTACTCTTTAAGTAATGATACCCAAAATAAACAATAGAGAATAGACTATAATAAAACAAAAATATTTTTTGGAAAAATGACTCTTTATACAAGATAGAGAAGTAATTTTACATAGCCAAGATATAACTCCTTTATTAGAATGAAACGAGTAAATAAATAAAAAAATAATTAAAATAATAATTTTAACACATTAATTTTATGTGCATAAGAATCCAAACCCGTAATATGGAAACAACTTTATACAACTCATAAATAGTACTCCCTTCGTTCTATTAGAATTAGAAAAGTTCACTTTTAATTTTTTTACTCTCCATATCTTTACTAATTTAATAACGTGTGGTACATAATTAGTCTACACTTAAAAAAATAAGGATATTAATTTAAAAAATAGTGATAAATTAACTAATTTAAGTATTGTATATTAAAATTTATAATAAATTATACATTGGGACTCTTCTAATAAAACAGAGGGAATAACCACGTACGAACCTTGATGTTACCAATTCAACTTGCATATATTGTGTGGAATTTGTTAAATATTTCCACGATTCGAGTTGTCCCTTCTTAACTGATCCTTTGAGATTTTGCTAATAAATTGTAGGATTTCCTGATGAATCTTTCAGATTTTTTTTAATAATATATACACACTAGGATTCCATCAGGGATCATTAAATTAATTATCAACTTCTTTCTTTAATTGGGATTTCGATTTTTATTAATCTTCTGATAATGTTTGTTTAATATATAGAAATGCGCGTTGCAAGCCTATATACATTATTCCCTCCGTTCCACTCAAAGAGTTCATTTTAAAAAATATATATATATTGTCTCATTTAAAGAGTTTATTTTAAATTTATTTACGTTACATATCCTTACTAATATAATAATGTGTAGTTCACAATTAATCATTACTTCTAAAGTAAGGATATAAGTGAAAAATAAGGTGGTAATAACTTATTTTAGGTGTTGTACCTCATAATTCATAATAAATTATACATATTTTAAAGTAAACTCTTTGATTGGGACGAGAGGAGTATTAAGGTTAGATTACAAGTACAGCAAATTTGCAGATCAAATTGCTCCATCATGCATGTGCAATTAATTCCATCATCCAGGACCAACATGTAAACTTTAAAAGGTCCACAAAGTAAGGTATTTGATTAAGCACGTGGTGCAATATGTCGTATGTAGTAGGTACATATACCTACTCCCTACATACGTGGGGATTATGGACATAAATCTTGAAAAGGAAAGGATAGTGAGAGGCTTTCGAAATTTTATCTCGGATAAGTTTCGACGATTAAGTTAGTACTATGATTTTTGAGGAAGTAACGGTAATTTTTAATGGTTGAGAAACGTAAGACCTCTTACCTTGATGTTCCTGGCGTGGAAACAATATTTGGAGGAAGGGGAATTGGGAATCTCATACACTATTTGGTTTACTGTTGTCTACCGCATGAGGTTGGGTCTGGCCTATTAAATCGACAATATACACCAGCAATGATAAATTATTTCCGTTTCAAAAAAAATAAAAAAAATTGTGATATTATAATCGAATCTTGTTTCCAAATTAGGATAAAAAACAAAAGGGATTTAATGATATTCTGGTGAAGTATGCAAAAAAATAAAGGAATAATTTATATATTTTCTATTTTGATTTGACTCTTTTCTACTAACAATTAGGTGACAATGAGATATCCATTAAAAGGAACATATGGTTGGCGATGATAATAATGCAAGTCCAGATCACTATTAGGGCAGTTGCAACAATAAATCTATAAGAGCAACTTTATCATGTTATATCAGTGTCACATTAAAAGTTTAAATTTACATATTTTTATAAATCTATCCCTCGTAACAATAAAGCTACAAAAGTAACTTCAACCCGGGTCCTACCAATATTCACATATATTTACATTTAACATATGTTATTTTGATACTATATTTATTCATTATTTTTAATTATAAATTTAATTTAATTTAATGACATATTTAATTTAATTTCATAAAAATAATTACTCAATTAAGCACATGAACAATATTAGACAAATAGAAAAATATTATGTAAAGTACGTTACATTAAAATAGATTCTATATAATTAAAATAAAAATTACGTAATTAAAAAATTGGACTAAAAATAAAAGTACATAATTCAACAGTTAAAACTTTTAAAAAAAAAAAAACAAGAAATTGCCGTTTAACGGCTAGCACAAAGAAGAATTTAAAAAAAAGAAAAATAGTCACCGGAAGCAGGGGCCCAACCCCACGCTTGCGTGCATTGCACAAGCCTCGCGGTGGGCTCCATAATTTTATCACAAACTCAGCTTTGAATTTCAAAGGTGGGTTTGTGACATGGAGATTTGTAGTGGGTGTAAACCTGCAAAGTTGGGTTTAAAACCACAGCAAACCCACCATTGTAACTACCCTTATGTCAGCAAATTTTTTGCTATCAATGGCATTGCTGCTTTGCTAAGTTATTTTCCTTGTATAGGGTAAATGAAAAATATAGATCTTCCGGGGACATTTCCGTTTGAAAATTATATTTTTGGCTATGTTCCAGAAAATTATAAAACCAAAAATATGATTTTCATAACATGTTGTTGTGGTATCCTCTCTCTAATAATATACTCTATCCGTTTCATTAGAAGAGTCTATTTTGTAATACTGTTTTTAGGAATACAAAGTTGACTCTTCTGAAACGAAGGAAGTAAGAGTCTTGTTTTTCTAGTTTTTCTTTCTTCTTTTTTTTTTTTTTCTGTAAGTTGCTAGGTAAACTATTTACTAGAAATAATTTGTTACTCTATCTGTTTTATTTGGAAAATTTATTTTAGAAAATGTTAAACCTTTTATGATGTTCAAGTACAATATTTAAAATAAGTAATTTGTTATGGTTTTTTTTCTTTCACTTACCTTATATACTTTTACTTTTTAAATATCAGTTAATTATGATCATGATAAGAAATAATAAAATAAAAACAAGACTCTTTTATTATAACTAAATTTTATTTTTAAACTTGACTTTTTTTAAAACTATACGGTATACCAATACGTAGATTACAGGCTTTACAGTAATTTTAAATTATTCACGGAATTTCACATGCATTGGGATTCACTCTATACATAAGCATAGTTATTTTTCTTTTTATCTAAGTAATGCAGCTTGACCACTGAACCAAGCAAAGTGAGAATTAAATAAATCATGATCAAGTTCCAAAGTGAACCAGCGTTTAGTGTGCAAGGCGGACCACTCAAATGTTGGCGTTCGATTCTTAGCTCTGTTAACTCTGCCTATTTATAATTAAAAAATATATATTAAACATAAATGGAGGAATTATGATCTACAAGCAAATCGAGCAAATTTAATTCAAATTTGTAAATATTTGTTAATAGAAAATTTAAAATAACCAGACATGAAGAGTATGACTCGGTTTGCTTAATTGGCTCGACAAACCAATATTATTTGGACTCAATTCGCCCTAACAAGAAATAAACTGGTTCGTTGTCAACATTGACCTAACTCGAATTTAATTTTGACCAAACAACTCGTGTGCTAATTTATACCACTATTGACACCACGTAAAGTAATTTGTTGTGAAATTATCGACACCGTCATCGGCTCATTCCAGATACAGATTACCTGCAAAGATCCCGTCGGGATTCGTGCGCCTTTTCTTGACCACTGGAGCCGGCCGGCGGCACTAGCGTGGACCGATCACGCTAACGGGTTTTCAGTTAACTGGTGGCCGGTTGGCGTTTATCAACTTCTGTCTTTTCCAGGCAAATTCTGTTGATCAATTTGCGTAGTTAATTTAGATCGTCAGACGGCATCGGTCACCGGCCGTTAATTAATTAAACATGTTTACTTACTGCAGCCGCCCGAGGCGGATCTAGCATGTGAACCACAAATGCATGGCCAACTTCAATGCTCTTTCTGTCTCATCTCATTTTTTTTATTATTTTACCGACCATTTTACGATGCAAATTATTCTATCTTAATCTCTGTAGATATACTTCATCTGTTCTTTAAAAAATATTACTGAAACCAAAAAACACAAATTAAGGACATGTTCTTTACGTTTTGGTTTTTGTTTTGGTTTCAATAATATATTTAATATATTATAATCAGCTTTTATTATTTTCAATACAACTTTTTATTATTTAGCTATACCGTTTTATATTTTTAAGGAAAATATTTATTGCACCCATTATGTGCACAATGTGCACATAAAATACTTTTTGTGGGCCATAATAAATTTTATACCAATTTTGCCCATTTAGTGGAATTCCAAGGGGGATTGGCACATAAAAATTCAAACTAAAAAAACATAATGAGTTGTAAATTGGGCAAAGGGGCAAAATTGCCCCTAACGTTTTCTGTTAGGGGCAATTTTGCCACTAACGTTTATCTTGGGGCAAAATTGCCCCTAACGTTTTGTGTTAGGGGCAAATTTACCCTTTAAGTTTTTACCAAATTACATTTAACTCCTCCAAAGTTTGTTTAAATAACAAATAGATATCTCAAGTTTTAAAAAATAACATTTTAGTCCCTTAACCATCCAAACTTGGAGTAAAATATTTTTATCTAATAAGAAAATACATTTAATACGAATAATAATTAATTATTATTGTTCCAAATAAAAATATTCATAAATATCTAAACTTTTAAAAATATTAATTTAAAATGCATATATATTTTAAAAAAACTGAAAAAACATTAAAAAAAAAAAAGAAAAAGAAAAAGAACACCCCAGGCCGTGGCCTGGGCATGTTTTTTCATTTTTTTTTTTTTCTTTGTTTTTAAATTTTTTACTTATAAATACATTTTAAATTAGTTCTCTCTCTCTCCCCACCCCCACCCCAATAGTATTTTAAGGATTTTTTTTCCTTAATTTTTTTCTTCCCTTTATTATGGTTTTTTTTTTCAGTTTTTTAAAATCCTAAATAAAAAATATTCATTAATGTCTAAATTTAAAAAAATACTAATTTAAAATGTATTTATAAGTAAAAAATTTAAAAACAAAGAAAAAAAAAAACAAAAATGAAAAAACATGCCCAGGCCACGGCCTGGGGTGTTCTTTTTCTTTTTCTTTTTTTTAATATTTTTTCAGTTTTTTTAAAATATATATACATTTTAAATTAATATTTTTAAAAGTTTAGATATTTATGAATATTTTTATTTGGAACAATAATAATTAATTATTATTCGTATTAAATGTATTTTCTTATTAGATAAAAATATTGTACTCGAAGTTTGGATGGTTAAGGGACTAAAATGTTATTTTTTAAAACTTGAGATATCTATTTGTTATTTAAGCAAACTTTGGAGGAGGTAAATGTAATTTGGTAAAAACTTAAAGGGTAAATTTGCCCCTAACACAAAACGTTAGGGGCAATTTTGCCCCAAGATAAACGTTAGTGGCAAAATTGCCCCTAACAGAAAACGTTCGGGGCAATTTTGCCCCTTTGCCCGTTGTAAATTAATTGAAAGTTGTGAAACCCAAGTTAATACAGTTTTGTATGTTAGTCCAATATCTCATGAATGTATGTGTGCCATGAGTATGATTTAATTATAAATAAAAATTAATATTATTTTTATTAATTTTAATTTTAATTTTAATTTAAAATATATAATGTTATATGTCTGATGACACATTACATATGAAAGCTTGTTAGGCTATAAATATTAATATGAAAATAATAGATTTTAATTTAATAACTATATGTATTATATGCCAATTTTTATTGATTGATGGTTTCTTGAAAGGAATATAATATTACCCGAATTATATATAGATAATTAAAAATACTTGAATATTAGCAATAATTTTCAGCTCACATATTTATGAATTCTGATAAATAAAAAAAAACTAGTTAGAGTATACTGTGCTACGCGGTGATGCCCTATAATACGAAAATTAAATAAATGACTTTCAAAAACGTACTTAAAAATTAGGCGAGCAACTAAATCGATTCAGAAAATTATTAGTGCAAATAAAATGATATTATTAATTTAGGCGATCAACTAAATTGATTCAGAAAATTATTAGAGCAAATAAATTGATATTATTAATTTATTCCGCATTTTCTATATTGTGCACACGCATCACATTTTAATTTTAATGAAGAATATATGTATAAAAAATAAGAATAGTTTCAAAAATTATTTGAAAATGTAATTTGAAGTAACAAATAACTTTTACTCAATAAGTTAATGTAGTGTCACATTAGCCCAAAAAAAAAAAAGAAAAGAAAAGAAGACTAACACACACTCATAGTACATTTTTATAAAATATAATAAAATTAAATCAGGATAATAATAACACAATTTTGTATAAAAATGTCCATTGATGAATAAGTTAGATTTGGAAAATAAAAAAGGAGTTATTTTCCTTCAAAATAAAAGTCGAACAGAAAATTGTTTGATTGCATCACGTTGTTAACAAATTTGATTAGATAAATTATAATTTCCTCTAATTTCAAAAAAGTATTATATTTAATTAATTAAAACAATGGAATATTAACAATATATTTTTAAACTCACAGTATGTGAATTTTGAAACAATTGCATACAAATATTTATGTGTTGGAAATGTAAATCTTTCTCTCACCACACATGAGCATTGATTAATTTTACGTGTTATTATCTTTTAATTTTACCTTTCATATGTGGATCGTCCTACATGGATTTTCACTAAGGATATTTTAGGGATTAAAAGTAAAAGGGCCAACAAAATAACTTTATGTGTACACACAATGGGTGTAACAGCATCCTATTTTTAATACACTTTTTACATAATAAAATTATTTTTCAAAAACCAAAACTCAAACTTTCAATAAAGAACATGTCCTAAGAAAATGGTAAAGTTGGCATCTTTACTCTCAGTTAATGTTGTAGTTTTTCTTCTCAATCAATTAATGGAAAAAATGCAAAAGTAGTCCACAATCTTTACCCCTGTTACAAATGTAGTCCACAATCTTTAGTAAGTAGCAAATGTAGTCCACAATGTATCCATTTTGTTGCAATTTTAGTCCAAAAACGGAAATTGGATCTTGACTAACGGTCAACGGGTTTGACCGTCAGTCAAAGGTGGTTTTGACCTCTTGAAACCACCTTCAAAGATTGTGGACTACTTTTGAAACAAGGGTAAAGATTGTGGACTACTTTTGCAATTTTTCATATTATTTAAGAATAACACATTTATCTTACTTTTAAAGATATTGATAATTTTAATTCCTTTTATACTTATTATATGAGCTTCCCAAGTTACAAAAAATTATGTTACAATTGTATTATATTCATCTAAAATTTGCATTTTTAAAAATTAATTATTCTCTATGTTCCATTAGAAGAGTTCATTTTGAAAAATATTTCTTGTTCTAATGGAATAGTCAACTTTTAAATTTTGATTGTGCAGTATACAATTATCTCATACTTAATAAGTATATGTGTGAAATAAATAGTGTCAAATTAGTTATTTTAGTTATTGAAAAATTGTAACCCACATACAATTTTCTATTGGAACAAGAAAAATTTTTCAAAATATTTTTTAAAAAATTTAATAAGTATTCTATTAAAAAATTGTATTTGTAAAATGGAATAGTCAACTTTTAAATTTTGATTGTGTAGTATACAATTATTTCATACTTAATAAGTATATGTGTGAAATAAATAGTGTCAAATTAGTTATTTTAGTTATTGAAAAATTGTAACCCACATACAATTTTCTATTGGAACAAGAAATATTTTTCAAAATATTTTTTAAAAAATTTAACAAGTATTCTATTAAAAAATTGTATTATTACAAATTTTCCATTGGAACAAGAAATATTTTTCAAAATGGACTCTTCTAATGGAACATAGAGAATAATTAATTTTTAAAAATGCGAATTTGAGATGAATATAATACAATTGTAACATAATTTTTTGTAACTTGGGAAGCTCATATAATAAGTATAAAAGGAATTAAAATTATCAATATTTTTAAAAGTAAGATAAATGTGTTATTCTTAAATAATATGAAAAATTGCAAAAGTAGTCCACAATCTTTACCCTTGTTTCAAAAGTAGTCCACAATCTTTGAAGGTGGTTTCAAGAGGTCAAAACCACCTTTGACTGACGGTCAAACCCGTTGACCGTCAGTCAAGGTCCAATTTCCGTTTTTGGACTAAAATTGCAACAAAATGGATACATTGTGGACTACATTTGCTACTTACTAAAGATTGTGGACTACATTTGCAACAGGGGTAAAGATTGTGGACTACTTTTGCATTTTTTTCATCAATTAATTGCTAAATCAACCCGTGTCTTTGATTGATGAAAATTTTCCCTTTCTTAATTTATTGTTACATAGATAAAAATGAAAGTGTACTTATCTTTTGCATTGGGAGTTGTGGGATGTCACTTTTTACATAATAAAAAATTCAATCTACAAAAGATACTTTTTAAAGGACCGATGGGGTATATATGAAGGGGTTCAAAATAATTACTATTCTTTCCATTCTATTAAAAGAGTTCGGTTTGAAAAATATACAAGTTATTATGAATTTTAAGGTAACATACCTACAATAGCCCTTTTACCACCATTTATTCCACTAATGTTCTTACATCTTGTTAAGTGTAGATTAATTATGCTTCAATCATTCATTATTATATTAATATTGGTAAAAAGCGTCTAAAAAATTTGAAAGTATACTCTTTTATTGGAACAAAAATAAATTTTAAAAAGTAAACTATTCTATTAGAATTGATGGAGTATTATTAAACTCTTTCATTAATAGCATATTGTGCGAGATACCACAATTCATGTGCGTGATTCAATGTTTTATTAGTAAGAGTAAATTCGAAAAGAAAATGTCAAAAATACCAATTATATTCTGAAACAAAGTATCGCAATTCATTTTACAATATGGTAAAAAAAAGATATTTTGTCTATTTTTGTGAGATCATCCTACGGCAATTTTTTGCGTCACTGATTAATTGCTTCTGGTTCATCACAGAAATATTGCCATACTATTATAGTGCTTTTGGAGTGGTGGAAGGAGAAGGAAATGGTTTAATCACAGAAGAAAACTGAGCCAATAAAAAGTTTGTCACTCCCTTTGAAGTGTGGTGTGTGATGATTACCTGCAAAATGGTAAGTTTGATATCTGTTGTGTCAATGGAAAAATGGGCATGAATTCTCAAGCACACAAACACAGCTTTACACTTGGTTCATTCATCATCAAACCACTCATCTCTGTCTGAAGAAAAACAGCTGAAACAACCATAATTGTCCAGATTGGTTTTCCTCCATCGAATCCTTAATGGGTTTTGATCGATCTATCATCGTCACTAGTACTACTATACTGTCACTTTTGGTCGTAGTTCATACCTGGTTTGGGCAAACACAACTTTGGATTCTTGCCTTCTCTCTTCTAACATGTCTGATACGAAACAGTGAAACGACATCGTTTTGTCATTTAATCATAACATTGTATTAATTTTGACGTGATTTGAGAGCATATTTTGGATACGTGACCCTTGAAAAAAAGGGGAAAAAAAAAAGTTTGACCTAAAATTACTTAATGGATGACATATTTAGTATTCTATATGTTCTATTCGAAAAGCCCACTTTAAAAATATTTTTTGTTTTAATGGAAAAATCTAGTTTTAAAATTTTTACTCTTCCTACCAATACTCATATAATCATGTATGGTTAACAATTAGTTCGTACTTAATAAAGATATAAACAAAATAAATGGTGTCAAATTAGTTATTTTATGTATTATATCTTGACATTCGTAATAAATTGTACATTCATTAAAGTGGTAGGTTTGGAAAAGATGTTCTTAATTGATATACTTTTTCCATAACTTTAACATTTACGGCAAGAAGGCCTTTACACAAGTGGGCCTTATCTATTCACATTAAGGTTTTGGTCAGTATAAAGCCTGTGATGGGCCCACAACCTCGTTATTGGAGAAAAGTCGATGCCCGAATGAAACTACTCGCAACTCGCGTGAGCTGGTGCACGATTACAATAACAAATCGTGAGTCACGAATTATACGCCCTACGTTTTAGAGGCGAAACAAATAATTCTTCTGGAGAAAAACATTCTCCTGTTAAAAGTGTTTAGAGATAAAATTATGTTATAAGATACAATTCTAAAATAGAAATTTTTTATTTGAACGAAATAAGTATATCTTTATCTAAATGTAGCCTTTTTTTTTTTTTTTTTTCATTTGATCCCTTATATATTTTTTTGTTGCCTACCTCATTGGTTAGCTGATCTTATGTGCAATTGTGTCCTCTTACCCATGGCGACCTCCAACTTTTACATGAATATATAGCTGTGTCCTTGAGGCCACCACCCGCTGCTTATGACGTGGAGGGCAGGTGGCCGGAAAATGAGCTAAAAACCCTAATAGCTAGCCTCATCTGCCCCAAAGCTGATCGATCTGCTCAGTGTGGAAAGAAGATTAATTGCGGTGGTGGTGGTGCATCATCAATGATGGTTGTTTGAACTTTGAACTAAGGAAAATGATGAAGTTTTTAACTGAGTAAAGATAATTTGCATTAAGTGCGCGTCTTTCATTCGGCCATTTTCGATCTTCTTCTACCTCTCATGCAACGGTTACCTTTCTCGCAGTTTTATCTCGTCAATTCTCAACCGAAACCTTTAAATATTTCACATTGCTTTACAAATTAATACTTTCAAACAATTTAGTGATACAACTATTTCGAGCTACAAGAGACAAATTCAAAATAGATACTTCTAGTGGAAAGTGGAATTCAATGATGATGAATACTGTCCGATCTGGTGGGCACAGAGATTTTTTGTTCTCTCTGCGTGGCCCAAAAAAATTGAGTTTCTGTGTTTTTTTTTTTCTTTTTTCTCTTTCTCTTTTCATGGTAAGTACCAGTAGGAATTTGGAAGGTATTTTATTTGAGGTATTTCTATATTGAATTATCAAATTTAAATCGATTTTGGGTAAACAAATTCACTCTCTAGGTTTGATTGAACTAGGAAACATGCATAATTTTGAAAAGTTATCGCTACTCTCATCACCTTTAAACAAATACCTAGTAGTAAATTTAGACATCCAATAGTTAGAAACTCACTTTCAAATAATGGCATTACTGCTAATCTTCCTTTTGGAATGAGTTAAGGGTGTAAATGAATCCAACTGTTCATACTTGGGTCATAATTTGAATTTATTTTGATCAATATGGAACTCAAAATGAGTTGTAGCTAATTCGAGTTTTTATTGAGAAAGAGGTTAAGGAATTGTTTTTTAAGATGTTTTAAAACTCAATTTTGAAAACATGTTTTTGAATTTTTTTGTGTAAAATGTGTATTGAAAATATAAAATGATATAGTTTGAATAGTGAAAATTTATACTGAAAAATGATTATAATATATTAAATCAAAACTACTAAACAATTTTGGCAATATTACACTCGCCAAAGCCCAATCTTTGACATCAGGCCCACGATGCAACACAAACTCGGCCCATCAACTCAACTTCTCATGCTAGGTTACATGAAACACTTACTATAAATACTTCCTCTTCCATGAATAGAATGTTTGAACTTTAACTCATTGCTAAAACCAAAGCTTTGCTAAATACTGACTTTGTCATCGAAACTTCATTGGGGACTTTGGAGACGCTCACCAACAAACCATACTTCATCTATAACTATATATATTTTATACTATATTATATTACATTATTTTTATTTTTTCAATATAGAAATATGATAAACTCGAACTAAAACATTTTAGCTCGATCGATATGGGCTCCTCTCATTTTACTTAATTAACATGGGCTGTGCAATAATTCTCTGTTAGATATGGGTCTGGGCCCGTTTAAATATAATGATGGGCTTATTGCCACATGTAGTGTAAATGGCTATCGTAGTTTAAACTTTAAAAAGCGTCTCGTCTTTAACCCCAATATGTGGCAACTTTCAAAATTAAACCTCAAATATCATGCCCAAACATTTAATTTTCTTAAAATTTATTATTTTGAATTAAAGACAAAATTTTGCATAATCGTACTAAACACCATTTTCTTTCCCGATCGCTAGAATAGTTACGTTTGAATATACTTTTTTCTAAATAAATCTTTCGTACATTTACTACAACTATGGTATGTGATCTGGTCGCATTCGTATTTGTGTTGGTTTTCATTATTTGAAAACGTAATAAGTTCATTGTACAACTAAAAAGATGTAAAATATAATATGAAATGAAATCCTATATAATCCTAGTGGAGCAGTACTTTACTACAGCTAATTTTCCAACCTTATCCATTTCAAATTCAACAATCTTCAATAAGCTCACATTCCAAGTGGTATCCTTTTCGTTACTGTAAGTTTATAATGTTATATGTTGGGTATGGGCTGTCGAGATCAGAAGGCCTATCAAGGCTAGAAGTCTAAGACGAGATCCTGTGAGAAACGACGTCATTTTATCCTCGTCTGGTGGCGATATTATCCTCTAACTTCACTCAAATCGAGAGAATAGTTACTGAAAGATGAGATGGATCATTGTGGTAAATATTAGATCAGGAAGATTGCAAAGTTTGGCGGAGAAGATGCGCGGGGATCCTTAGTTATAAATACAGTTCCTACTTCTATCAAATGGTAATGAAATTATGTTCTGACTAATAATCTATTATAGCAATTTTTGTCGATAACTGACTTTACCATTGGAATTATTTTGGGGAGTTATTTCCCCAGCACAAGTTTGATGTAGCAGACAAGGTCAGGGCCTTGACAAGGATGGAAGCCTTTGTTACCATACGTATATGGATTGTTGATTTTAGAATCATCTTAAATAACATGGTTTTTTTTTTTTTTTTTACCCCTTTATATACCGCTTTACTCCTTCTGACCCACTAAAATAATCAACTTTGATAAATCTACGATCTATTATACATGGCAAAGTACAACATTTAAAATAAATAATTTAGTATCATATTTTTTACATATATTATTATTTTGAAGAAAAAATTAATTAATTGTGAAATATTCATTATTTTATTAATAATTAAGAATATATAATGTAAATAAATCTAAATTAAATACTGTTCCTGAAACAATTTGATTGCGAAATATAATTCTTCACATAAGATGAAATTAGTGTTACATTAATAAATAAATTTACAATTCTTGCCTAACACAAGACTTTCAATTGGACACATCATTTATTATTCCCATGGCCATCAATCAAGTCTATCGAATTTGCAGCATGCATTGATAAGTCATGGCTAACGAAAAGTGTCACTTTCTCGACCACTTCGAAAAATTATTCTATACACTTTAAATTTTAGTATACCATATCAATCCAGATAAAAATAAATAAATATAATTCCCTAGTATTACACACTTTTGAGAAAAAAAAAATTTTAAAATTTCATATTGTAAAGTGAAATAATTTCTGAGACATAATAAATGCATCCCAACCATGGTGATTGGCGATTGATTGTGACTCTATCATTGTCACGGTGGACATTATTATAGGGGCATGATATTTGCAGCGACATTTTTTTGTAAAAAGACTAAAATGTTCTTGGAGAAAAAAAATTAAAATAAATTAAATTTTCATTCCTACTACTACTAAAAAAAAAAGTGCAAAAGTGTCGCCGGTCTTGGCCAAAAGTGTGACCAGCGACACTTTTGTGCAAAAGTGTCGCCAGAGTCCGGCGACACTAACCCAGAAGTGTCGCCGGACTTTTGTGGCGACATTTTTGTGCAAAAGTGTCGCCGGTCCTTTTGCCCCCCCCCCCCCCCCCCCCCCCTCCCCCCCACTTTCTTATTTGCAGCGATCACCGGGCGGATCTTCCCTATTCCGGTAAAAAATTGCATAATTTTGACAAAACTACTAATAAATTCGGACATAATACAAGTAAAATAATTAATAAAACTACATAAAAAAAGAAAAAAAAAACCAAAGTGCTGGAATAATTTAAAAAAAAAAAAAATTTCCGGAACCATCGCCAGAAACCGGCAATGGTTTTGTGTAAAACCATCGCCGGTCGGCGGCGATGGTTTTGTAGAAAACCATCTTCCGGCGATAGTTCTGGAAAATTTTTATTTTTTTTTTAAAATTATTCTAATTTTTAAAAATTTTTTTTATCCCAAGGGCATTTTGGTTTTTTCACGCAAAAATGTCGCTGCAAATATCAAAACCGTCGCTGCAAATATCAATTCCGTTATTATAACGTATGGCTAGGAATGGAAATTGGAACTATGTACAACTTACCTGATAAAAAGAGGAGCCATTACAATCATATATTTACAAGTGAAAACTCCACAGCCACAGGCTTTCTTTCATTTAATTGATTCATCCCACCTTGCTCATATCAATTTGGATAAATTATATTTTGGTTCTTTAAGTTTAATCCAATTAAAATTGAGTCGTTATAATTTTAAGAAACTACCAACAACTCATGTAGAAGCTAATGTGTTATATTTAGAGAGGTCAAAATGTAATTTCACTACGATAAGAGGAGTTACAATATGTGATAGGTGTTTATGTAATTATTTTGAAATTACACAAATTGTTAGATATATAGATATGTGTCATGCAAATTAGAGCCTAATCCGAATTAGGGCCAAATCAGAAGATTGGGGGGAAATTCGTTTGAGTGGAACGGCATCGTTTCGACTAAAACGCGGGACTAAAGTTGTTTGCTGTTTTCTTGTTTTTTTTCCTTAGCCATTTTTACACTTCAGTTATATTTGTATTCCTCAGCATGAAGTCAGCTTTTGTGCAGCTGTGATTTTCGGTTTCAGAATTGATCTTTGCAGCGACGGTTTCGATATTTGCAGCGACATTTTTGCGTGAAAAGACCGAAATACCCTTGGGGTAAAAAAAAAATAAAAAAATTTAATTTTCCAATCTGCTGGAATAATTAAAAAAAAAAAAAAAAAATCCAGAACCATCGCCCGCGACCGGCGATGGTACACCCTCCCCTCCTTACCTTTAGATTTTTGATATTTGCAGTAACCACCGGGTGGATCTTTCCCATTCCGGTAAAAAATTTCACAATTTTGACAAAACTACTAATAAATTCGGACATAATACAAGTAAAATAATTAATAAAACTACATAAAAAAAGAAAAAAAAAAAAACCAAAGTGTCGCCGGCGACACTTTTGGCGACACTTTGGTTTTTTTTTTCCTCTTTTTTTTATGTAGTTTTATTAATTATTTTACTTGTATTATGTCCGAATTTATTAGTAGTTTTGTCAAAATTGTGAAGTTTTTTACCGGAATGGGAAAGATCCGCCCGGTGGTTACTGCAAATATCAAAAATCTAAAGGTAAGGGGGGGGAGGGTGTACCATCGCCGGTCGCCGGCGATGGTTTTAGGCGACGGCGATGGTTCTGGATTTTTTTTTAAAAAAATTATTCCAGCAGATTGGAAAATTAATTTTTTTTAAATTTTTTTTACCCCAAGGGTATTTTGGTCTTTTCATGCAAAAATGTCGCTGCAAAAATATCGAAACCGTCGCTGCAAATATCATGCCCCTTCGGTTTTGCTTGGGATCGAGGGAGGATTTTGAGATCTTTTTTATTCCCTGACACCCACAGTAGGAGAGCATGTTTTTTTTTGTCTATGAAAATTCTCATCCCTATTGTTCTTCCTTCTCATCTAAACTGCTTTCTCATCCCTTATTCTTTGCTGCTTCTCTTCTCATCTTTTATGTAATTTTGGGTAATATTCGTTACAATATGGCTGAGGTTAGGATCAAGACGACGTCCCAATGCTAAATGTGCCTCAGAAAGGAGGCCTAGATTGAAGCTCAGTGGAGGTGTATGAACCTTTTGGGGGGCAGGGGACATATGTCCTTTATCGATTAGTTTGGTACAGAGATCGATGAAGTGGTTATTACTGGATAAGAGAGAATTTTTTTACGATCGCGATGACGAGTTTGGAAGATGACGTGTCTAGCCCCTTCCTCTACAAGCTACTGCAAGCATCCCTGACTATAAATATTCAATCGTATCACTGAAGGAATGTAATAAACTATCACGAAACTAGTCTTATATATACTTTAATATTTGCTAATTGAGTTAGGCATCAGAATGTAACCAAAGAGTTATTACCAACTGTAGGTATCAAGATGTAGAACAAGCTCTGGAGCCTCGGCGTGGAAGCAGGTTTCAACATAAAACCATTAGTTGGACTATCTTGTAAATGCCAAAATATAATTAGTCATCTGTTTTTATTTGAGTTAAAATATTTGTGGAGCAAAGCATTTTATTTATTTATTCACATTGGAGCATTGAAAACTTTAATAATCATATTAACAAAACTTTAATATTATATATAAATTGCATATTGATTTTTATTTCTATTATTGGAAACAAATAAATAATTAAACTAGCTTTGTTTCCTAGTACGTTGCATATTTGTAAGTTGCAACGGATGTGCAAGAATTAACTCGTTAAACAAAATAGAAAGCGTTGCCTAATTAATTGACCAGAAGCTTCAGTTTCCATCAATATTATCGTTCGGCAGTACGGATCTCCTCTGTATCTCCTCCACAAACTCTTTCAGGTGCCGGTCGGAGGAACCACCCTCCGCCACCGCATCCGCCGCCAACTTCTTCCACTTCATCGCGTTCTCTTTAAGCTCAGCAGCCTTGGGACCACTGGTGGCCTCAACCAAACACTTCTCCACCTCTTCCCTGGGAATGATTCTGTTCTCAGCTTCGCCTCTGCACAATCTTATCCCGACTTTAAATTCATCCACCAAATACTTGGCGTCCGTGACTTGATCGCCCCATTGCGGGAATGTTATGACCGGAGTCCCACTGGCGAGTGATTCAAGCGTCGAGTTCCAGCCGCAGTGGGTCAAGAAACACGCCAGAGACGGGTGGGCTAAGACCCTTTCTTGCGGGCACCATTTCACAAGTTTTCCATTGTCGCCGGCCTTCTCCAAGAATCCTTCCGGTAAGGAAACGGATTGGAATCCGGTGTTTTTCATCGGAGGCCGGATGACCCACAAAAACGAAACCCCTGAACTCAAGAGCCCGTGTGCGAGTTCCGTAATTTGTTCGTCTTTTAAGAAAACAACGCTTCCGAAAGAGATGTAAACGACAGAGCCCGCCGGCTTCGAGTCCAGCCACTCCAAGCACTCATCGGCTTTGAAAATGTCAACGGTAACATCTGAGCTTGATGAATCCTGTTTAGGATTCATAAACAACGGCCCAATTGGCTTGATTGGGGAAATCTTCGACATGTACTCGATCAAATGATTCTCGAGCTCCTGGAATGTGTCCATCAAAACGCAGAAATTCTTCGACAGGTTCTTGAAAATTCCTGATAGTATGGCGTTCCTCAAGGGCAAGTAAGGAGTGGAGGGATGTAAGAAACTAGGAATCTCATCGTGTTTCAACAAAGGCATTTCGGGTAACTGAACATCGATTTCGGGTTGGGTTTCACTGGGAAACGGAACCAATCCGTGATAATAGTGGTAGTAACATGAAAAACTAGCGCAAGATTGAACCCATAGAGTAGCGCTGGGGATTTGGAGAGACTCCGCAACTTCATAAACCCAAGGGATGAAAGGATTGATGATTATGCAAGAAACAGGGGACCCCTGTTCTTCTTGTTTCTTGATCACTTGAGGCAGAGATTTCTTTCCGGCGAGCTCCATATGATCCAAGTACTCGCCGAGGTTGAAGTTCTTATGTTCATCTTCAACCCAATCGTCGTCGAAGAACTCGAATCGGATGAAACCGTCACAAACTGGGGTGGGTTGGTCGCTGATCTTATTGGCTTTTCGAATATCTTTTCCGAAGGATTCAGGAGCGGAGAGAGTGACCAGTAAGCCCTCTGAAGCTAGGCGCTTGCCCAGACGGAGCATGGGATTAACATGGCCTTGCCCTGGAAAAGAGACGAGAAAAACATGGAGAAGACCGCCGGCGGGAAAAGGGTCGGAGCCCATGAATTCTTTGTTTTCCATGCTGGATGGCAGTTTTCTCTGTCAGTAGAAAATAATGGCACGAAGACAAGGGAGGGATAGTATTGGAAATTACATAAGCATTATTTTTCTTTAGAATATACTTGGTTTATATTTTGGAAGGTGAAAAATGAGTAATAAAATTCAGATAGTAATTTTGTTTTGATGTGGCATCATTCTCTCCGCATTTTCGTGCTATGGATTATTAAGACAAATTTATTAATAATATAAAAATCACAATATTTATATTATGTGGAAATGTATGGGAAGAGGATAATGCATCGATTGAAATCTTGAGCGTTTTCTATGCTCTCTTTCAAATGCTTCTATTAGCCAAATTGGGCTTACATGAGATTTGGATTTTAAGACACCTTAGCTCCCTTGTCTCATGGGTAAAAAGGATGTCCCATCAGGTTAAATTTTTTTATTTATTTTCGGAAAACTAAATGATTAAAATCCACATTTTCAAATGTGAATATAACTATTTTTGCATATGGTACGAGTAAAACAAAGAATAATACAACATCAAGTAAAGACAAAATAATATTATTTTGTTTTGACCCTTAAAAAAAATTATTTTGTTTTGAGAAAAATATGACCTTGGGCATATTATTTTTTTTTTTGGTTAACTGCCGATTAAGTGGTTGGGGGATTTGGGGACCTTTTATTAAAATAAAGCCAAAATGCCTTCAAAATCTAAGAGGGACATAATGAGCCTTACCTTAGAGATACAAAGATGCAGGAATGCAAATGAAACCTATACAAACCTACAGACCACATAAAACTAAGAGGGGTTAGCCCCGCAATAGGGAAGACCCCTAGCATCTAGCACCATCAAACCCTTAATTCTCTGAGAGAGGGTGGAGTGAACATAAAATTCTGTAAATCCAGTCAAACTCGCATATTGGGCCAGTGCATCTGCCACTATATTCCCTTCGCGAAAAATGTGAGATAAGTTCTCATAACAATGCTGCAAACTCCCCTTGGACTACCATTAACAGCACCATAGAGTCTGTTTCAACTTCCAGATAACGCAGTCCAAGGCGATCACATATACGAAAACCGAGTAGAAGAGCGCGGGCTTCCGCCAGGAAGCTTGTGAGCACGCCAAGGAAGGCTCCAATTGCAAAAACCACCTTACCATATGAATCTCTCAAGACCGCCCCTGCCCCTGAAGGGCCTGGGTTACCGCTGGAAGAGCCGTCCACATTTAATTTAAAGTGGCCCTATGTAGGCATTCTCCAGAAAACTATCCGCTCGCTCCTCCTTCCTTTTCCGATACACCCACCTCGGTAAAATATCAGCCTCTAAAAAGGCCGCAGACCTCCGATACACAGGGGGTTTGAGAGCCAACACATCATATATTGATTTAAAAACCACACGTAAAAGCTAAGCCGATTCAACGGTCACCCTCTCATAAACTGCCTTGCAGTGTGCTAGCCATATCTCCCAACACACTACCACAGGGACAATCGCAGTCACCTCTTTGGGGAGGCATGCTACTTCAAAATCCGCCCTGTGCCAAAAGAAATCCAATAAGTCCCATAAATCAGTAATGGCTAATGGAGCAGTATGCAAACGTGCCCCAACATGCACCCAAATCTCACGAGCCAGATGACACTCGTAGAATACATGCTTTTTCTCGGAGCAACAAAAATAGCACTTTGACGGTAGGTGAAAACCCAACCGTCGCAATGCATCATCCATGGGCAAAAGCCCATTCAAGAGTCGCCACATAAAAATCGAGTGCTTCAAAGGTAAAGGTCGGTGCCATAAGTCAGACATGACGACTGTCCCCCTCTGCCGGACCACCTCATAAGCTGATTTGACTGTGAAGCAGCCGTTGACCTCCGGCTTCCATATCCTCCGATCCGAGCTGTCGTCAAACTGGAGTTCAATCCCCTCAATACAATTCCATAGCTCATCTGAAAAAAGAGGCTATAGATCACTACTCAACAAATCCCGAGTGTTCCAGTACTACCGAAAAGTCAAACGAGGGTCCAGTATCTCTTCTGAATCAACAAAATCTGATAGAAAACCCCTCCCTGTCCAATTGGAAAACTAGAATAAAGAGGAACCATCCCCTACCAGAATGCCCGTATGGTCAGCCATAATATGCTCCACCTCCCCTAACCGCTTCCAAACCTGAGAAGTCCTAGCCGATTTGGGCAAAGCCTACATATAAAATGCCCATAAAACCTCTGCGTTATGAAATTTCCACCAAAGCTTGCATGAAAAAGCTGTAATAACGTCTGCCATACTCCAGACCCCTAAACCATTCTCCTATATTGGAAAGGTGACCCGATTCCAGGATCTCTAATACCTTTTGTTCTTCCCTTCTCGAGTCCCCCAAAAGAATGAAGAAAATATTGCTTCAATATTCGCCACCACACCCTTTGGAGGCTTGAGCGCTGCCCAGTAATGAAGCGGCACAGTGGACAGCACATGCCGGATCAATAAAAGCCTCCCTCCCTGGGAGAGATACTTCCCTTGCCACCCCGCCAAACAAGCATGTATCTTGTCTAGAAAAAGGAGCATGGTGCATCGCCCTTGATTGATAGGGCAACCCAAGTACGTAAAGGGAAAAACCCCTGCTCTCATTCCTGTTAGTCGCCGGATTAAACTTTCATTGTCCAGCATCCTCCTCGGCAAGTAGAAAGAGCATTTAGGCTCACTGACCTTCTGTACAGTGGCCTCTTCATATATGCGTAAGAATTCCATGAATTCCCTAATAGAGTCATTACTTGCATTCAAAGATATCAACAAATTATCTGCAAAGCTCAAATGGGAAATCCGTGGAGTCCACCTAGGCGTGGAGTAAGGTCGCAAAGTCCCCTTCTCTAGGCGAGCATTAATACCCCGTGTGAATGCCTCTCCCACCAAAATGAAAAGGAACGGAGATAGAGGATCACCTTGTTTGATGCCCCTCGTGGCCTGAAAAAACCCATGAGGTTCCCCATTAATTAAGACCGAAAACCACGCTGCTCGGAGATTCCCAAGGATCAATTGCACAAAATGGCAAGGAAATCCCATTTTCAGCAACAACTGCTCCAAGAAAACCCAAGAGACCCTATCAAAGGCCTTAACCATATCCAGTTTAAAAATAATGTTTCCTCCGTGACACTTCTGATTTAGGGAATGAACCAACTCCTGAGCCAGTAAAACATTCTCTGCAATTTCCCTCCCAAGAAAGAACGCAGACTGCTCTGGAGAGATAATGGTCGGAAGGAATGGCTTTAGTTTAGCACACAATACCTTTGTAAAAACCTTATTTAGGAAAGGCTAATGGGCCTGTAGTCTGCAAAATTAACCGGGCTCTTCTTCTTAGGTAGCAGAGTAATGAGAGTGCTTGCTATTACCCTGGGAATGGAAACTCCTGCCATAAATTCATGTACTGCGAGAAGCAATTCAGAACCAATAACATCCCACGCAAATTGGTAAAAGAAGCCTGAAAATCCATCACTCCCTGGCGCACTATCTGGATCCAACTCCCAAACTAGGTGTTTCAACTCCTCGATTGTCACAATTTACAGCAAAGTAGTAGAATCCCCAACTGAAATGGGGATCGTGTCGAGCAGGTCATGCACCGAGTCTCTATCACTGTTCTCTGCTATAAACAATCCCTGAAAAAACCTTCTTGGTTCCTCACTAATCCCAACTTGCCCTAAAACAGTATCCCCACTGGCAGTTTTGATAGAAAATATCCCTGCCCGACTCAGTCGAGTCTGTAAAGTAGTATGGAAATATTTGGTGTTGTGATCCCCCTTCTTCAACCATCTAGCCCGTGACTTCTGTTGCCAAAAAATCTCTTGCTCTAGCAATCGTTGATCCAATAATGCTTCCCCTTTCTGCAAAGCGCAGAGCTCCGAATCCCCTCCTTCCTCATCATAAATACCCTGCAATTTGCTCACCTCCACCTCAGCTTCCTCTACATTTGTGGTAAAATTGCCAAAAATATTTTTATTCCAGTCCCTGAAATCTTGTTTCAAACGACACAATTTCATAGAAAAACGTAGCATGCCGTAAGCCTCAATTGGCTTGTCCCAACTAGACCGAATTACCTCCAAAAAATTCTCTCTTCTTTCTCACATATGCTGATATTTAAATGACTTACGGACCCAAGGCATCGATGTAATAGTTTGCAAAAGCAAGGGAGCATGATCGGAAGTGGCCCTGCTAAGCACTTTCACATCACATCTAGGAAAATGATTCAACCACTCTTGGTTTACCAGAACCCTATCCACAAGCTTTTGGACTTTAGCTCGCCTGCCTCCAACTGATCTATAACCTACCCAGGTGAATTCCGCCCCTAAAGTGGACCAATCAGACAATCCTGTAGAGCTAATAAAATCTGCAAACTCCTGAATGGCCGACATGTCAAGAACAGTCGAGCCCTTATACTCATTAAGGGATGCAATAACATTAAAGTCCCCAACACATATACCGGGCCTACCATTCTGCAATCTCAATAAATCCGCCCACAGCACCCGATGCTGAACTTTAGTATGCAAACCATAAACAAAAGTAGTCACACATGGAACAGCCAAATGCGGATGCAATAATTCAAATGATATGTATTGCTCAGAATTATGCAAAACATTCATTGTATATTCAATACTATACAGAACCCAGATTTTCCCATTCAAAGATGAAAGAGCCACATGGTACCCAAGCCCCACCCTGACCTCTTCCAAATTTTCTTGTGTAATCATAGGCTCTAAAATAACCAACAAAGTGACATGATGCAATTTTATAATAGATTTCATGCGATTAAAAGAGGCACGTGATTTGATGCCCCTCATATTCCATATGAGCCACGCCATATGAAAACTACAAAAAATTAAGAATCTGACCTAGCGGACTACCGTGTAACGACAGCTAGAGACACCTCATGATACTTGTTATGCGGCTGCAAGAAATCCCTCGTCTGCAAAGAATGCAGAAGACTCTGCTCACCTGCTGTACCAGGCGAAAGAGCCTGGAAAGAGTTATTAAAATTCAACCGGCTTGCCTTAAAAGGGGTAGGCATGTCAATAGGCTCCGAGTCCGTCGAAAGTCTATCTTTTTGCCTTCTAGATTGATTTCCTCTCCTCACTTCTAGGAATGGGGCCTCCTCCGGTGAAGGGTCATTTGGAGGGGTGCTTTGTAAATTATCCCAACACTCCGCCATTGCCTGTTGTATTTTAGTCTCCGATAAACTATATGCCCGAGCCACAGCCACTATATCTTTGACCTGTGAATTAGTCACCCCCCTCCTACCTCTATATTCCTGGTACATGGGTTCCAGCTCAACATCAATCATTTCAACATTGGAAGGCTTCACACCATTCCCATTAACATGGTGCTGGACACCTTGCATGGATGCACCTTGCATGCAATTTGGGGCTACATTGACTTTGGGGTGCTGAGAATCAGCAACATCAGCAACGGCTCCATGGATGCAATTCGAGGCTGCATTTATTTATGTGTACATGGAGTGAACAACATCATCAACCAACGCATGCATGCAATTCGGGGCTGCATTTATTTTGGGACGCTGGGATTGAGCTCGCGAGACATTAGTACCCTCATCCAACTGCATGAAATCCGGGGCAGAAGAACTGGCTGGAGTTACGCCCTCCACGTCTAAAGCATGGCCAGCAGCTACTTTCCACCATCAGCGTCTTCGACCACCGCCACCGTTTCGTCATCGTCATCTGTGACATCTTCCACTATTACCGTGTCCGCCACCAACAACGGCTGAATGCCGGGAGCATCAGGTGGCACTACCACGAGAGCCCTTGATAGCTCCGCCGTTTCGGACACGACTTCCTCGACCGATTTAACTCTAAGTTGCTACACTCCCTCCGTTATTTTTGAGGGTCCGAATTCAGCTTTGCTAGCACCCCAATCCAACCTTTCCCATGCCACTTTCCTTCCTTCCACCTTCTCCCTAAACGCCTTATTCCCAGTACCGGGTTGTTGTGCCGCCAAACCATCTGAAATATTATCTTGGCCCGACAATTTGTTTTTACCTTTGTCCAAACCCGAGGGCCCCCCCCTCCCCTCCTTCTGTCCAAGTGTTCTCCCCTTCTCTCCCAACTCCGATTGATTCAATCGGCATGCTACATCGGAACGGCCTACCTTGAGACAAGTAGAACAATAATACGACAAACGTTCATATTCAATTTGCTGAAGGAATTCCTCTCCCCTCAACTCCAAATAAACCGACTCTGATAATTCTCCCAACAAATCTACTTATGTACAAACCCGGGCTTCCCGTGGCCGTGAAAGAGTTGTAGAGGCACAATCCGCTTTCAAAGATTGGCCAAAAATGTTGCCAATTAAAAGGAGGGACCACTCATTGTATAACTGAAAAGGTAAACGAATCCATACCGGAACAATTGATGATTCAGCTTTTGGATTAAAATTGGGGGTCCATTTCACAATCCGCAGAGCATAACTCCCGAAACTCTAGACACATGCATGAAACAACGTTGATAATCCGAATCCTTCTCAAACTGAATAAACACTTTATTCCGATCAATGAGGCCAATATGATAGCCTCCTTCAAAGCCTGCCGTTAAGAAATCTGTCCGTAAATTGTCAACACTTGTCCGCCCCTTCAAAAACTTACCAATAAGCGCCGGCTTCAATGGGGCCTCTAAATCAATCAGATCGTCATCACTGAAAATAAGGGCTAGTTTGCCCTTACGTTCGGTCACCGGTTTCAATGGTTTTGTGATCGGAGGCGACGGCGGTGGCAACCGATGTTTGGACGCCACTGCCACTGCAAAGTTGAGGGGGGCTAGAGGTTTCCGGCCTCCCTCCATTGCAGCTACCAGTGGTGGCCGGTGATCAGTCCGATCTAGAAAACCAAAACCAGTATCCAAACCAAGAAAGGAGAGAAGAGAGATTGATGCTACTCTCCTTTATTTCTCTAATTTCCTTTACTCCGCCCTATTCTTTATATTGTGTTTGAAACTTGATTTTGGATAAATAATTTTATAATTAGTTTTTATCATTTTTAATACAACTTTAATTATACATTTTTACATTTTCAATATACTTTTTATATTATAAAATTATTTTTTCAAAATTAAATTTCCAATATTATTTCAAACACAACATAAAGAACATGCCCTAATAATAATGAACCAAATATCCTATACAAGAAAACAAGTGAATTTGATATCGAATTTAGGTCAACATACACGCACAAAAAAGGAAAGGACAAAACAAAATTGAGCAAAGATGGCATCTTAAATCGAGTTGATTTCCACCCTACCTATCTGATATCACAATAAATTTCTTGCCATACACCACAAATGGCAGACGTAACTGAACTTGCAATAACAGAAGTCCGGTGCTACTTCGCTACTTCCACCTAAAAGTTAACGTTTTGTAGGAACTTAGGATTAGCCCCTCCGCAAAGCAGACAAAGTATGGCGCCAAGTCTGATTTGTTAAAAAATTACAGACTAACCTATCTTAAAAGCTAACCCGTGAAAGAAAAAATTTCAAGTTCTTTTTATATCATATATAAAAGTCTCATATTTTTCATATGTGATACATGATTTCATGACAGGTTTAAGAAATTGTAATTTTCTTTTTTCAGTGATTCTATTTTAATAAATATCGGCCACGAAAAAAAAATTAACCCTTAATCAGGGAGTATTTACGTTGGCAATGACGCACTTTCGAAGTGACGGATTTGACTAGTCAAGCAGTTTGATGATTCTGATTGTAGAATATTCTTTTCTTCTTATTTTTTCTTTTGACTAATTTTCCAGAATATTCTTCTGTTTTTCTTATTGATTGTTGCGGCTGTTTTTTCTGTTCCATTATTTTTCCCCATTAGTTGCACCTGGGTTTCGTGAGCATTATTCCACAATTTCGCTACTCTCGCGCGATCATAGGCAACTGGACTCGATCTTGAGAATTGCGAATCCCTCTCTTTTTTTGTACTCGAAGAGTCTAGCTATTCTCATGCTTTTACGTCGACTCGGGGTTAGGTGACAGACCAAAAAGGCCAATATTTATAGGGGCATGATATTTGCAGCGACGGAATCGATATTTGCAGCGACATTTTTGCGTGAAAAGACCGAAATGCCCTTGAGGTAAAAAAAAATTTTTTAAAAATTAAATTTTCCAATGTGGTAGAAAAATTTTTTTTTAAAAAAATGTCACTGCAAAACCATCGCCGGTTGCCGGCGATGGTTTATCTTTGTATAAAACCATCGCCGTCGCCCGGCGATGGTCCCCCCCCCCCCCCCCCCCCACCCTTAAAGATGAGATTTTTGATATTTGCAACGACCTCCGGGCGGATCTTCCCCATTCCGGTAAAAAAATTTACAATTTTGACAAAACTACTAATAAATTCGGACATAATACAAGTAAAATAATTAATAAAACTACATAAAAGAAGGAAAAAAAAAACCAAAGAAAAAAACCACGCCGGCGACACTTTTGCAAAAGTGTTGCCGGCGACACTTTGGTTTTTTTTTTTTTTTCCCTTCTTTTATGTAGTTTTATTAATTATTTTACTTGTATTATGTCCGAATTTATTAGTAGTTTTGTCAAAATTGTGAAATTTTTTACCGGAATGGAGAAGATCCGTCCGGTGGTCGCTGCAAATATCAAAAATCTCATCTTTAAGGGGAGGGGGGGACCATCGCCGGCGATGGTTTTGTGTAAAACCATCGACGGGCGACGGCGATGGTTTTGTAGAAAACCATCTCCGGGCGATGGTTTTGTAGAAAACCATCTCGGGGCGATGGTTTTCAACAAAACCATCGCCGGAGACCGGCGATGGTTTTATACAAAGATAAACCATCGCCAGTCGCCGGCGATGGTTTTACCATCGCCGGCGACTGGCGATGGTTTTGCAGCGACCATTTTTTTAAAAAATTTTTTTTTTCAGCAAATTGGAAAATTTAATTTTTTAAAATTTTTTTTTTACCCAAAAGGCATTTCGGTCTTTTCACGCAAAAATGTCGCTGCAAATATCGATTCCGTCGCTGCAAATATCAATTCCGTATTTATAATCTAATCATAAATATAAGTATAACATAATGTGATATTGGTATCTTCCAAGTGAGCAAGTTAGCCTGCAAACACACGACGCAGAATTTCTCGCTGCCAAACGGCTAGCGGGAACAACACAAGCTTTTCAATCGGATAGGTTTCGTATTTGTGGGGTAAATTAACGTTGGATTAAGACAACTATTGTGGTTGTCAAAAAAGAAAAGAAAAATACAACTATTGTGAGAGCTACGTTGATATTTTTTTAATGCTGAAAGTTATTTCAATTACAATCAAGAAAATATGAGATGATTAGTAGCCATCGCGGCGTTGTTGACGTGGTGATTTGTAACGCACTCAAATTTTGTTATATGACCTTTTTTTTATTTTTATAAAGTCATCAGTCTAACTTTCGATAATGATCTCATGAAAGTTCGGTATATTGCTGGATTAATAAAAAAATTATCATGTATCGAAATTTGAGTGAATTAATATGATACGATCAAATTAATGATCCTGAGATTTAAGAGTTTAGAAGGGAAACATTTGTATTATTCATTTGATATCCAAATACACTTACAACATAGTCTTTTATAGAAGAGTTTAGCACCCACTAAGCTAGGATTCAGCACCACTAACCAACAACTAATGCCACTAAATCCTAACAACTAAGAACTAGTCAATCCTGGTTTAATGAAATAATCAACATATCAGTAAAAGGTAAATTCGTAAGTCTCAATACAGGAAGAATGAGATACGGGTGCAACCGTATCATAATACCCACAAACGTCAGCACACGTGCAAGCAAGGAAGAAAGATTGTATTTTGTGGCATAGCGATTACTTCATCTGTTTCATTAGAAGAGTACACTTTGACAAATATTTTTTGTTACAATAGAAGAGTCCACTCTCAAATTTTTTTACTCTCCTACCCTTACTAATATAATTATTTGTGATCCACAATTAACCCATACATAATAAATAAGGATATAAATAAAATAAAAGATGTTAAATTAATTATTTTAAATGTTGACCTTCAACTTCATAATAATTGTACGTTGAGCAAAATATTATATATATGCATATTTCTTATTAATAAATGATGTTTGGTGGATACGAGAATCTCTCCTAATTCCTTAGACACGAGTATCAAAATGAAACGGCATAGTTTTAATTTTAAACATTAATAAAATAAAACATGAGCACGATAGTTATAAAAAAAAAAATTGAAATCGGAGAAAGCTCACCAGATACTAACGTTCAGCTGCGTCTACGCTTCTCCTCTGTATTTCTTCCACAAACTCCTTCAAATGCCGGTCGGAGGAACCACCCTCCGCCACCGCATCCGCAGCCACCTTCTTCCACTTCAACGCGTTCTCTTTAAGCTCAGCCGCCTTAGGAACACTGGTGGCCTCAACCAAACACTTCTCCACCTCTTCCCTGGGAATGACTCTGTTCTCAGCCTCGCCTCTGCCCAATCTTATCCCGACTTTAAATTCATCCACCAAATACTTAGCGTTCGTGACTTGATCGCCCCAGTGCGGCAAAGTTACAACCGGCATGCCACTAGCGAGAGACTCAAGCGTCGAATTCCAACCGCAATGGGTCAAGAAAAACGCCACAGACGGATGGGCCAAGACCCGTTCCTGAGGACACCATTTCACCACTTTGCCATTGTCGCCGGCCTTCTCCAAGAACCCGTCTGGCAAGACTACAGATTTGTACCCAGTGTCTTTCATCGGAGGCCTGACGACCCACAGAAACGAAACCCCGGAATTCAAAAGCCCGTGCGCGAGTTCTCTGATTTGTTCGTCCTCTATGATAACAATGCTTCCGAAGGAGATGTACACTAGAGCAAAATCCCAAAGTGTGATGAAAATAGGAAAGGTGGAAAAAAATGGGATGCTTTTTGGTCTGTGGAAAAAAATAGGGTAGTTGCATTCATGAAATGCAACTCTACAAATAAAGTTGCATTTACCAAATGCAACTTCATATTTACACTACTCAATTATGTAAATCTTAGATATTAATTTAAAATGTAGAAGTTGCATTCTACAAATGCAACTTTAAGTAAAAAAAAATTTTCCGTTAGTTGACGGAAATGTTGAAATTCACGGAAATAAGATCAAAATTGCATTCTGTAGAGGTATTTTCTTTTTAAATTTATTTTTTATCCAGAAAACGTATACACCAAACGAATAGATTGGTAAAAGCCCTAAAAATCTCAATTGAAACTCAGCACTCTCTCCACTTCCGGTCAGCCACGGTGGCTCTCTATCCCATCGGTGCTTCGCAGCTCCCCGCGTCGCTTTTCTGCTCTGCTTTTCCGTCGGTTATCTTCTCTGTCTCTTCTCCGCTCTCTAGAAGGCGACGTCGATTGTGTTAAACAAACGGAATAGATGCGACTAATATTAGAAGTGAAAGAAGCCGAAAAATCCCCAATTGCAACCCTCCAAATCTCCGAAATTGCGGCTAGGGTGCTTTTCCGATCTCTCTCGATGGTGCTCTGGTCTCCCGCCGCTGTTTCTGCTCTGCCTCCATGTTTTTATAACTGAGAAGCAATACAACGGGCTGCAACTACCAGACCACTGGACCACAGTCGCCCTCACCGATTCGTTTGACCTCACCGACACCGAGTATATGAGGTAATGTACCTGTCACTTAGTATATTGTGAGAGATTACGAATTGGAATTTTTTTTTTTTTTTTGGCAAGAAGGGAATCCAAATTGTATGATGCGATCTGTTTTTGATCAAAATGGACGGTGCTTATGTTTGTTTCCCGTCATTACTTGTGTTCAGAAACTTTATGAATGATTACTATGTGTTTGATTTTATATTTCTTTGAATCTGGAGTAGCTTATGTTAAATCTTCAAGTTCATCTTCTAGTTATTATCTCTACACATCTTAATGTAAAATAAAAGTGAACTGGGGATATAAATTTGTTTGCTGGAATTTATATGTCCTGTGTTTTTATCTTGTCGGCGAATCGCGAACTATGTGAACTGGGGATATAAATTTGTTTGCTGGAATTGAAAAATAATCTGTAACTGGAGCTCAGCTGACAATTTATGATTCAATTTAGTTTTTTATTAACCATTTAAGTATATGCACAGTTTGAAGCTATATAACATATCAGTAATTTGGTTGATTTGTAAGTGTGTATACTTTGATCTTTTAGTTAAAGCTCTATCCAATGCATGATTTGAGTACTTATGTGCATATTTAGATGGATTTCTTTTGATCTGTTTACTTTTTAGTAGTTCTTTATTTGGCTTCTAATCATCAATATTGCTTCTTTCTGTTGCAGATTCCTAGCTGAATGTTGGTCATGGTGTAGCTTTGTTAGCTTCAGGTAGATTTCCTGATGTCCATTTGGTTCTTACATTCAACTGAGTAGCTTTCATGGTGTAGCTTTGTTAGCTTCAGGTGTAGCTTTGTTTACATTCATGGTGTAGCTTTGTTAGCTTCAGGTAGATTTCCTGATGTCCATTTGGTTCTTACATTCAACTGGTTCTTACATTCCTGATGGGGGGAGTGTTAGGTGGATGGTGCTGGGCCATTGTAACTTGAAACTATGGTGGAATAGTATTGACCAATGAACAGAAAACTTGTTGAATGAGCTGAGACCAAATTAACTGATGTAGTTGCCTCTACCTCTGTACCCACCATTGATTCTCCATTAATTAATCACAAAGTGAGCTTTTTTTTTCTCTGTATGCAGTGATGCAGAGTTTGATTGCCGAAAAGTAAGAATATATTATTTGAGTAGTGACATATCTGCGTAGATGACGATGATCTGTGTATTGCAAGGATGGAAATGTCTCAGACCTCAGTAACATTATGGTTTATTTTTGTACCGAAATTGGGTAAAAAGTGCGTAAATGATCTATGTATTGCTTTCTTGATTTCTTGACATCTTTGAGAACTGCTTTAATTTCAAACATTGTTGCTGAAATGTGATTATGCAGAACAGTAGCCTTTTGAAAATTCACCATAAAATGTATACTTTAAGAAAAATTATGAAATTTTGCAGGTACTGTTCAGACAGTTGGTTTTAGCTACCTGCAAGTTTTCGTGCCCATTGGACCTGTAATTTTCGAGTTATAAATTTTTAAGGGTGACAGTTATGTACAGGGATTTTTCAGGAAATCAGTGAATTACGAAAGCGATATTTGAATAACCCTATTTTGGAATATTCTGAATCTTATACAGTATGTTAACGGGACATAGTTCTACCTTTTTGTCAAATTTCGTCTAAAGGCGATCTGTATTTTGAGAGATATAGGCATTTAAAGCTGGCTGCTCTGCATAGTGTTTTCAGGAAAACACGGGAGTGCGATTTTGAAGGCTGAACTTGTGGAATTTGGGCTTCCCTGGAAATCTGTAACATTCCAGTATCTATTTCTTGTCTTTCTTGAAAAGGTTCACCTTCTACTCTGTCTCTAAAATACCCCTTTATCTGAACTTTTATACTTTTCCTGTTAATTTGTAGAATTAATCTGCAATTATTGAATGGTATGAACATGCAAGTCTTTCTTGTAAGATTTGGTCACTAGTATACAACATGAACAACTAAGTTTTTATTTTCACTCTATGGGTCATATTTTGCCTTCGTATACGGTCGAGACACATTAATTTATTTTCACTCTATGCATAAGACACAATTTCCACTAGCAGTACAATTTCTATGCATATTTTGCCTTCTCGCGAATTCCCACTAGCAGTACAATTTCTGTTCAGAAGTGGGACACATTGGTATGAAACCACTATTTTATTTTTCTGTTCCCCTTTAAGTGGTTCAATGTTCATGTGATACATCAATGCCCTTGATTTCATTAAATTTCATATTTCTATCCAGGTCCTTCATTATGGATAATTCATCCTCGAGAAACTTACCCCCTGGACCAATTGTGGATGATCTTTTATTTTTACATCGTGAGCATAGAGCTTCTGCAATATTTAATCAGACGATTAGAGGTCTTCCAATTACTGCAAGAAGGTGTGATGGAGGATTTTGGAGTCATACACCTATTCCTGATCGGGTGCTGAAGTATATTAGAATTGCTGGCTTTGAAGGTATACTACGGTGTGGTTATAAGGACATTGATCATGGACTTATCACCGCACTGGTTGAAAGATGGCGACCTGAAACACACACCTTTCACTTTCCGGTTGGAGAGGCCACAGTCACATTGCAGGATGTGGAGGTATTATGGGGGCTACGTGTAGATGGGCTGCCTGTTATTGGCAAAGACACTTGTAGATCAAATGCTGAGTGGATTGATCTTTGCCAACGACTGTTAGGATTCAGTCCGTCAAGCACAGATATCAATGGAGGCCGGCTGAATTTAGGATGCCTGTCTAGTGCTCTTGATAGTAGTCTATCCGATACCGATTCCGATGTTGTTTGCCTTCAACGTGCAAGGATTTATATTCTGATACTGCTTGGTGGGTTGTTATTTTCGGAGAGATCTAGTTACCTTATGCCACTATTATATTTACCTCTACTAGAAGATTTAGAGGTTACAAATTCTTATAGTTGGGGTAGTGCAACTTTAGCTCACTTATATCGAAATTTATGTGATGCAACTAAGCTTACAGCTAAAGCCATTGCTGGTCCATTGATGCTACTACAGGTTTGAGTACAAACATTTTTTTTTATTATTTCTGTTTTTATGGAAATTTACTTGTATTCATAATTCATTTTGTCACTAAAATATCTTGCGTATTTCAGCTGTGGGCTTGGGAGAGAATGCCTACAATTAGACCAGATCGACGAAATCATGTTGATAATTTTGCATATCCTTATGGAGCACGGTATGGAATTTCATAAAATATCAACCATGTTATATTCGTGTTTTTTGCTCCCTGATTTATTTAATGTTACTGCTGTAGATGGAATGTTCACTTCATAATTTCAAAAGTCGCTATGCATGTCTTACCAGCATATCGGGATCAGTTTGAGAGTCTACATTTTGATCAGGTTTATTAGTTCCTTGTGTTAGTACTTTGAGAATACATTTTCCAGTATTAAATGTTCTTTATTCAATTATTTGAATAGATTTATAAACAATCTTTTACTGTAGTTTATATGGCAACCTTATTCTGAGGAAATCCTTCGTGCATTTCCTGCTTCATGCACTGCTGGTCGGGAAATATGGCGATCGGTGGTATATCTCATATGTTGGAATGTTATTGAGCCTCATTTGCCTAATCGTGTTTTAAGGCAATTTGGGTTGAATCAGCCCATTCCTGTGCATAGCTTAATAGATAGATTTAAGGAATGGCATCACTTAGGTCGTCAAGGAAATTGTAACAAGGATTGGGCTTTGAAACACCGACAATATGTTAGTATGTGGGAAAATCGGCATAATTTAGTTGAGACGGGGGATGTCATAGATGATACAATTCATCCATCTTTAGAGTACATCACTTGGTTTAAGACTCGCACAGTAATCCATATTTCCAATCCTAGAAGGGCGGAAACACCTACTGATGGCTTTCAGGGTAGTGGCTCAACGGCTGAGTATTTGGTATTATTCTCGATCATCGGCATGCACGCATTTTAATTTAATTCTTTTGATAATGTTCGTCTAATTTACAACTATCTTTGTAATGCTTACAGATGGATGTGGTGTCGCGAATTTATCACTTGTCTTTAAATCATTTGGCACATATTGGGCCAGAAGATGCGACTCGAATTGTTGAGATACGAGATTTGGCAAGAAGTTCCTTGCAAGTTGTTCTAGAAGCACACCGTTTAGATATTCAAACTACCCATCGGCCACAAAACATTGCTTCACCGATTGTCGATTACAGTAGCATTCAACAAGTGCCATGTACTTTCAGAGGTCGTCGTGGTGGAAGACGGACCAAGCATCGTTCTACATGTACACAGCATACAGGTGATCAAGATATGCATTCTCCGCCTTTGACAGCACATGATAATGAAGTGGGAACCGGGCACTGCAGTGATTTGGAGATAGAAGCATCTCAACATTTTAACACCCCCTTGGAGCTTGTGTCGACATCACATACAGTTCCAAGCTCGCAACCACAAGACACGGTAGTTTGTACTACGTCTACCACATCAAATCAGCGGAATGACTTTCGGAGTCCAATTCAAATGCATACTAGCCCAATGCATGAAGGGGAAGCTGCAGATGAAGATGAAGATGAAGATGTTGAGTGTGATGCTGCTTCTCCCCCTCTAGCTGCCTCTCCTCCTCGAGCTATTGCTGCTGGATTGCGTAGATCGAAACGGATGATTAAACCAAAATACATTGGTGTTGGTTTTCTGACGCATGTGTCGACATCACATACAGTTCCAAGCTCGCAACCACAAGAGATGGTAGTTTTGCCTACGTCTACCACATCAAATCCGCTGAATAACTTTCATAGTCCAATTCATATGGATACTGGAACAATGCATGAAGGGGAAGCTGAACATGAAGATGAAGATATTCAGTGTGGTGCTGCGTCTCAACCTCTAGCTGCTTCTACCCCTCGAGCTGCCTCTCCTCCTCGAGCTGTTGCTGCTGGAGTGCGTAGATCGAAACGGATGATTAAACCAGTCCTATGCGGAACACATGGAAAACTTGGTCGTCATAAGTAATTGAGGTATGTAGTGCCATAACTAAAAACTATAACTGAAAACTACTACTTCTACTATGAAATAAACAGAATGTGTACTTATTCGTTCACTTGATACAAGATCTATGAAATGTTTCTGAAGTTGCTCATGTTGTTTCATGTTTTCATACTGCCTCAGACAGAGCTGTCTTTAACATTTTTCTTGCTTTCTTATGATGTTTGCCTTTGTTTTGCTAGTTTTGCAGCCTGTTGTACATAGTTAACTAGGCTAGTTAGCCAGGCCATGATGTTGCTGCTCTGTTTTCTGGAAACGGGACTGTGTGATTCGTTTTCATTATTTTTGGAATTCTGGCTGCTGGATTGCAGTTTTGAAGGCTGAATTTGTGGAATTTGGGCTGATTATTGCTGGCTCGGACCAGTTTGGGCTTCCCTGGAAATCTGTGACACTTGATTTTTGCATATTGTTTACTGCGAGGGAGTTTGGACTGCAATTCGAATGTTGCAATTTGTTTTTGTGCTATTTACTGCTGAATTGTGGGGGAGTAGATTTCTCGATTTTCAGAATATGTGCTGCAATTTGGGATATTTCGAATCTGTTCTGGGAAGAGAGTTAATATCTTCTACCTTTTCTGTTTTCTGGAAATGGATTAAATGATTCTGCATTTGGGTCGTTTTGGGGCTTCTCTGGACTGCTGAATTGTGAATTGTGACTTAGGGATGGGACTTTTTGTCGTCGGTTAACATTCGTCTAATGGGTACAATCTTGAAGATTCTATAGGTGCTGAAGCATCTCAGTTCAGTCTTCGTTTTAGTGTATTTGCAAAGGCTATTCATGTTTCCTCTTCATGGGTTGTACTTTCCTGTACATAGCAAATGCTCCTTTAGTTTTAAAATAGAGTAAATTACATTTCTGTTTTGTAATTTTTGGTCCTCTTATATGTAAATGTTAGGAATTGTTTTGTTCAATTAAATTAGAAATTCATACTTCTTAATCCCCTTTCATACATTTATCTCGCAGACATAAAGTATCATTTCTGTGTTCTTTCTGACATAAGGAATTATTACCCGTTATGACACGCATGGATGAGTAGAAGGAACCGTTCGCATATCAAAGATTTTGCTTGACACAAGTGAGGAGTAATGTGACCAAGAAATTTAAAGATGCAAAACTCAATAAATTGGTTTAGTCCCTAGGTTGTACTACCCAGATTAACTAGTAACTATTGTAATAGAAGTAGTAAATTGCTTAATTGATGACTTTATGAGACTTCAATATTAACTTCTTTTTTTTACACCAACTGTCTATATTGATAGGTATAAATAATTTATCGGGGACAATAGATATATTGAACTTATATATATATATATATATATATATATATATATGAGCCTACTTAAAAATCATAAACTCATCTAATACTTTAATGGGATGGTAAAAAGTAACATAAAGAATTTCTTATGCAACAATAATATTTTTAATTTGAGAAATGAGAAATAAGAAGGAAAAAAAATTTAGATACATCTTTTTTCATTTCTTAGTACAATATTTTATATTTATAATAATAAAACTAGATATGTATAAATTTTAATCAATTTTTAAAAATAATGTTAAAATATAAACTATAAAACTTTAATTTGACAAATCCAAGCACACGTCCACAGAATACCCCCCTTCATTTCTGTAAACTCCCCTCAATTTTGAGGGAATATTTTAATTTAAATTATGATAATTTCCATAGTTGCATTTGCCAAATGCAACTCCCATCTCTTAAGAATGCATCTAACATTCTGTAAACTTCCGTCAATTTTGACGGCACCCCTCAATTATTTAATTTTTTTTATTTATATTTTTTTAAAGTTGCATTTACAGAATGCAATTCCAGTATTTTAAATCAATATCTAGTAAATAAGTAATTAAGAAGTAAAAATATAAAATTGCATTTGACAAATGCAATTTCATTTATAAAGTTGCATTCTTCAAATGCAATAACCCTACTTTTTTCCATAGAACAAAAAGCATCCCATTTTTTACCACCTTTTCAATTTCCATCACATTTTGGGAATACCCTCATGTACACTACGGAACCGGGTGGCTTCGAGTCCAGCCACTCTAAGCAGTCATCGGGCTTGAAAATGTCTACGCTCAGGTTCGAGGTCAACGAATCGGGCGGTGTAGGATTCTTGAACAACGGCCCAATTGGCCTGATTGGGCAATATTGTGAAACGTATTCAATCAATTCGCTCTCGAGCTCCTGGAATGTGTCCATCACAACGCAAAAGTTCCTCGACAGGTTCTTGAAAACCCCTGATAGCACCGCGTTCTTCAGAGCGTGGTACGGAGTGGTGGGATGTAAATAACTAGGAATCTCATCGTATTTCAACAAAGGCATTTTGGGTAATTGGACATCGATTTCGGGCCGGGTTTCGCTGGGAAACGGAACCAGGCCATGATAATAGTGGTAATAAGCTGAAAAGCAAGCACAGGATTGTACCCAGAGAGTGGCGCTGGGGATTTGGAGAGACTCCGCAACGTCGTAAACCCATGCAATGAAAGGGTTGATGATTATGCAAGAAACAGGGCGTCCCTGTTCTTCTTGTTTCTTGATCATTTCAGGCAGCACTTTCTTGCCGGAAACCTGAAGATGATCCAGGTAGTCGCCGAGGTAGAAGGGTTTCTTCTCTTCTTCAACCCATTCATCGTCGAAGAACTCGAACCGGATCAAACCGTCGCCAACCGGGGTGGGCTGGTCGGTGATTTTGTTGGCTTTTCGAATCTCTTTCCCGATGAATTCCGGGGCGGAGAGAGTGACCAGTAAACCCTTTGAAGCTAGGCGCTTGGCCAGTCGAAGCATGGGGTTAACATGGCCTTGCCCCGGAAAAGAGACGAGATAAACATGAACAAGGTTTCCCTGAAAAGCATCGAAGCCGGCCATGGATTCGTTGGTGTGATAATGGAAGACCCGGAATCGAAATTGGAAACAAGGGCGTTTAGATGAAGGGAAGGAAAATGGCACGCCGACAAGGGAGGCATAATATTGGAATTTATAATAGCATTAGTTCTCCATGCTTGCAAAACAAATATGGAAAGGTAAAAATAAATAAAAAGAGCAAATCACATTTTGGTCGCTCACCAATTGCTAATGCTCATTTTTATTGCTAGCATTTCAAATGTTGAGAAAAGCTCATTAACATTTTGTTGATACATGTATTACTAATGTAATTACATAGATCGAATCCAATTATTGATGGTTTTTTTAACGGGGATATGGTATCACCCACTACTTATTAGTTAAACAAAAAATATAAATAGCCCATTAAATTGATAGTGCAGTTCTATTCTCCCTTTATTTCTAAAAGGTCAAATTACTTAAAACTCCCTTGTGGTTAGTGAAAGTTATTAACCGGTCCCCTATAGTTTAAAAAATTACGAAGAACTTCCCTCTACTTTTTTAGTATTTGTAACGTTTGAACTTTTCGTCATGTTTAACCAGCCCTCCATTCATTAACCCTAAAAATTTTATTCACCTACCCCGCTATCACTCTCCCCTCCTTCATCCTTCTCTTCCCCTCCATCACGCATTACTCTCCCTCTCCCCCTCTGCCCTTCTTCCCCTCCAATCACCTTGGTTCAGCGCATGAAGAAGAAGAAGATGCTAGCGGCGATTCAGCAGCGGCACGAGGAAGAAGAAGACACCAGCGGCGATTCAGCGGCGGCACGACGAAGAAGAAGACACTAGCGGCGGCGCGTCGGTGGTGTTCTTGAGTCCATATGGGAGTGAGAGCAGATCTGAATGTCGGAGTAGTGTAGATCTATTGGGTTTAATTTTTTTTTTTGTTCAACTAGTGTAGCTATTGGGTTTTGTTGTTGGTGTTTTTTGTTGTTGGGTTGTTGAAGGGTGATGTACGGTAATGGTGGTGGCGAGGGCGGGGAGGGGGCTGGGACAGTGTGGAAATGGTGGTGGCGACGGCGGTAGTCAGTGGCTGCTCCAACCAACTTCTTCTCCGTCTTTCTGATTATAGGTAGCGGCGGCAGTTGGTAGTGGACGATGATGTTCAATCGGTTTTTTTCCAAATATTTTGCTTGGAGTTGCGTCAATATTGTTTATTTAATAATGTAATTTGAATTTTTTTTTTTGTGGGAGAATGGCGGTGGCAATTGTTGTTGCGTTGGTTTCGTCTTTGTGGTTTAACTGCAATAGTGGTGGTGGAAGTTTTGGGGGTGGTGTAGTGGTGGTGGTGCTGTAATGGTGGTGGTGGAAGTTTGGGGGTGGTGCTGTAATGGTGGTGGTGTAAGGATCTGCATATTACAATTAAGGAAATGACAAAAAAGAAGGAAAAACAAGAAGGAATGTCTTTAATTAAGAGGAAGAAGAAAAAAGGAAAGCAATAACTAAAATAATAGAAAGATTATGATTAAGGAATCACTAATTAATTTTGTAAAATAGGAAAAAAAGAATTAAGATAGAAAAATTATGATTTGTAAAAAAGGAAAATAATAATAAAGATTAAAAAAAATATGATTTGCAAAAGAAAAGGCAAATAATAATTATTGGAAAACCGTAATTAAATTTTAATTAATTTAAAGAAAGAAGAAGAAAAATTAAATTTATAAATATTTGAAAGAAATTAAATATTTTAAATTAAAAAATACAAAATAATAATATTTATATTTTTATTAAGGGTAAATATGTCATTGCATGAATGATAAACATGACATTATATTTGAAGGGGTAAATATGACATTTTACTTAAAAAGTAGTTGACTTTTTTATTTGACTGTTAAAACTGATGGAAAATTTAACGGTTACAGATATCGGAAAAACATAGAGGGGTTCTTCGTAGCTTTTTAAACCATATGGGACCGGTTAATAACTTTAGCTAACCACATGGGGGTTTTAGGTAATTTGCCGTTTCAAAAATGTTTCAGTTCAACCATCTAAGTTGCATTTTAAGTTTTAAATGATTCATGAAAAAAATTTCATCCAAAAATCATCTTCCATTGTCTATTAGTGAAGGGTATTCCCAAAAATTTAAAATCTAGTCTGGGTCTCTTCAAACTAGATATGACCCTGATTTTGGTTCAGAAACAGTCGGTTTTAGTTCCATGAGAAGTGAAATCGGAACCGGAACCTATGGAAAACAATTCCGGGCCGGTCCCAATCATCATGGTCCAATTAGTATTCAGTATCTACACTTGTTTATGTTAACGGTTAAATGCAAACTAATATGGTATCTTAAATCACAACAACAAAAAAGGGAAAAAGATTTGTTTTATATGCTTTAATTTCTCTAATAGACAATGGGAGATTATTTTTCTGATGAAATTTTTTCATGAATAATTTAAAACTTAAAGCATCAACTTAATGTGTCATCGGAATCGTTTACAAAAAAAATAAATTCACTCGTTTTCTTAATTTGTGAACTCCGCTTTCCGGTTAGGTGGAATGTCTGGCAAATAGGCAACGGGGATTAGTTAAGGGTAGAGGAGTTCAATGGATGGATACAACATTAATTCACTACAACTAGCCTCTCCAAATCATTTAATGGTTAGCGTTGGCAGGGATAAACCTTATTTCGTATTTGCCCAATAGTAGGTGAGGCAATGTAAAATTTGAAAGTGACAATTTTGGAATTTATTCACGATTTTGAAAGTATAAATACTATTTTCATTGTGTATATATATATATACACACCAAACCTAATTTTAGTTAACATATAGTGACTAAAATTGGCATTCTCTCTATCTATATCTATGTGTGCTAATCTATTGCTCCCTTTATGTTTTGAGTTGTATATTTGTAATTTATAAATAACTGTACTACAAGACTTTTGAGACGGAGTTGAGACGGATTGAGTATAAAGTGTATAATAAGGTAACCAGTTGGAAACTTGTACTTCATCCGTCCTAATTTTGTATGATGTTTTAGTGTGTTGCACATAAAAAAAAAATTGATAAAATTATTATTTTTTTAACCTTATTAAATTTATGTGATTATCTCAAGACATCATGAATTAATTAATTGTGATTAATTATTTCAACTTTCTTAATTATAAAGCAAATATATTTGGTGTGCATAAAAATAAGTCTTCATTGGGCCTGGCCCAATCGGCAAAAGAGCATATACACAGTAAGAAAGAAAAGATGTATAAAAGGTCAAAATCCAAACTGAGGTCGGAAAGCTCTCTAAAACCAAGTCAAAGAAACATGCTTAGGTCGGTTATTAGCTTAGGTCGGTCCTACAGGGGTTTCCTATTGACATCATAACAGTCATCATAACCGAGCCTGGAAAAGTTAGGTCAGAAATGCGATAACATTGACATAATAGCTAGAAATCATTATAGGACTAGGAATCTATTTTGAATATATGCAGGAATTACGCATAGCAATGATGCAAAAGGAGCCCAAAGTCAGGCCATGATGACAGGAGCGTAAAAGTCATCGTAAAAAGGGGGAGAGTACTTGGAAGTAAGATGATCATAGCGCAACGGACATGTCAAAGTATGGCTATACATACTAAGTCATCAAGCTAAATCAGGTACGCAATCTTCTTTACGCTTAAGCTCTCGGTCAATACTGTTTATCTCTTTCGTTTTGACTTGATCGTCGGAGTTGAGCAGGGGAGATAGCCCCGCTTGTTTTACTGTTTGTCTCCGGTAACGGAATCTTCTTCAACCAGATCCGAGCCATACAGTCTCATTCACGTTGATCCGAGCTAAAGAAGCCCAGATCCAAGCTTTGCCATCACTCGTTTCAACCGTCAATCTCTATATTGGGCTTGAACATTCAAGACCTCGGCTGGGCCAACCGGAGCATCCTATACCGGACATTTTGCGTCACATCAATATTCTATATTGAACATGGAGCCTTTCAAATTTATTTAACGATAAAGTTAATATACTACACATATTTTTAAATAAACTATGTTTTATCGAGTTTTAAATGACTTGAAAAATTATAATAGAAATGAATGATAAAATTAACAAATAATGATATATATGGAATAAAATGAACTATTTTAAATTTTGATAACATCGTACAAATTGGGAGTTTGAGACAAATTTTAAAGAATAAAATATCACATAAATTGGGACGAAGGGAGGGGTTCATTAATTTTCTTTCTCATCCAAGGAATGAAATACAATTACTACTAGTAATAAAAATAGCTTTTCTGGAAATGTGATACTCATCAAACTACGTTTCAGAGCCCGTTTTATAAAGACTTGACAAACAACACTTTTACTATTGCATTTGTATTTTATGGGGCAGTTATAACTTGCACATCAAGAAATAAATGTTGGATAATACAACTGGACGACAGCTACGTTGATATATTATCATTCCGTTTTATTAGAAGTGTACATTTCTATCAATGTACAATTTATTATGAGAATTAAAGTACAACACCTAAAATAGTTAATTTAATATCATTTATTATATTTATAACCTTACTTATTAAAGTATGGACTAATTGTGGACTACATATAATTATATTAGTAAGGATAAGATGAATAAAAAATTAAAAGTGAACTCTTCTAATGAAATTTTTTTTTCTCAAAGTGGACCCTTCTAAAGGAATGGATGGAGTATATATATATATATATATATATATATATATAGTAGTGAAACTAAAAAAAAATTTCTTCAGAGATTCAAATATTTGAATATTTTCTCCTTTTACGGTTAAATATATTACTAATAAGGGTGATTTACATTTTTCCCGCTGAGGTTTGGCTAAATTACATAAACATCCTCCTAGTTTAAATCCCCTTTGACCGGCTGGCGAATTACAATTTCCCCCTAAGGTTTTGGTGAATTACAAAGTCACCCTCCTAGTTTGAGTAGATAACAAAAATTCCCTTTGACCAGCAAAAAAATTACATTTTCCCCCCTGAAGTTTGGATAAATTACAAAATAACCCTCCTAATTTAATTATAAAATTGACCCATTTAAAAATTAAATTATGATATAAACATTATATATTTGGGAAGACTAAAGTGCCTTTAACTTAATCTATCTGAATTTTGAAGATCAAAATGTCTTTCATAAAAACACAAAAGGAACGCTTAAAATCAATGATTTATTATACCAAGAGAAAATAAAGTTATTTCTATTTTTTAAACGAACTCATTAATAAAGATCATTTCAACCCTTGAAGAGCCGGTAAGTGAAGATAATCTCAACAAATTTTTCTCTAAACATTGCATTATTACTGGCTCACATACTAGATTTGCGATTGCATAGAGATAAATTTGTCAAAAATATCATCACTGACGTCCTCTTCTAGAATTGAAAAAGCAACCGTCAACGATGTTTTTGTTTGAGAAATAGAAAAAGATTTATTTTTTCCTCTTGGCATAATAAATCAAAAATTTTAAACACTCATTTGTGTATTTGTGAAGGGCATTTTGATCTTCAAAGTTGAAATAGATTAAGTTAGGGGCACTTTAGTCTTTTCAAGTATATAATGTTTATGTCATATTTTAATTTTTAAATGGGTTAATTTTGTAATTAAATTAGGGAGATCATTTTGTAATTTATCCAAATCTCAGGGGAAAATTGTAATTTTCCTACTAGTAAGAGGGGTTTTTGTTAGTTAACCAAACTATGAGGGTAATTTTGTATTTTACCCAAACCTCAAGGGGGAATTGTAACTATCCCACAGGTCAAGAGGGGTTTTTGTTATTTAACCAAACTATGAGGGTACTTTTATAATTTAGTCAAACCTTAGGTGTGTGGGGGGGGGGGGGGGGGGGGGTGTGAGAGAAGGTGGTGTTGGGAAATGTAATTCACCCTACTAATATGGTTTAGGAGAGGGTTTCACGTACCTGCAGGCTAAGTCGATGTGGGTACACATAGAACAGTTTGATCAATTTCTTTAGCCCAATGGATCCGAGCACCTCTTTCGGATAATGTGATTGATGATTTATTTGTCCTGTCCGGCCCATAACTATGAAAATCTTTTAGTATTTCTTAACTGTTGCCATTTTTAACGTGTCTATGTGAGCAGGTTCGAATTGATTGTGTTGACATTTTTAGCTCAACTTGCAAAGGTTCAATACCGTATCCTAACGGCCTAACACATTGTGTGATGCCAAATTTGTGCTGTGTTTTCGTACCGTGTTAACGTTCTACTTGCCAAGGTTCAAACGTACCCTAACCCATTATATCATGACATATTCGCATATTTGCGTTGCATTTTGTATTGACTGACATGGTGCGCCGCAATAGCACCTAGGAGGAGGGGGATCCAAAATTCCCGAGATCAGCTCCAATTTCTATGGCTCCGGGTTTCCTAGTCCTCCATCTTATACCATTCCCTAGTCCACTAATAGGAATCTGTCACGTATCTAACTTAACTCCTATCCAATTATCCTACTAATTCATCCACTTAACCCACTAACCCATCCTTAATGTTAGAGTTAGAAAGTCCCGTCAACGGCAAAAAAAAAATTGCGGTAAACGCCTAAGCCGAAAATCAAGCTTTCATGAAGTTCTGTTTGAAAAGAAGCCGAAAATCAAGCTTTCATGAAGTTCTGTTTGAAAAGAAAATTTGCCGCGCAGAAGATCGAACTCCTTGATTGATAAAAATGCTCAGCCACATTCGAAACCCTCAATTGGATGATTGAGTTTTTTTTTTTCCGTCCAAACGAAAACCTTAATTGCAGAAGCCAAAGTCAACTCATCTCTTCTCTTTGTGTTTGTACTTTGTATGTATTCTAAAGCTTGATCTCCATTGAAGGTAAAAAAAAATCCCCCTTAGTTTATGCATGGATGCCGATTTTGGTGTTGATTTCGCCAAATTTTTAGACAAATTTATTACTTTTCAAAACAAATTATATATGCATATTTAAAAATTTTACGTGACTTCTTACATACTAGTTTGATCTTAAATTAATATTAGCACTTGAAGAATTGTGTTCTATATATTCTAGCTCGCTCTTCCGCGTCTTGTTTCGTGTAAATCTTGTGCCTCCAATCGGACTACTCTCATAAATTGGAGGGTAATTGGATTTTTGAAATGCCTCGTGTATGTGCAGATTGTTTTATATTACTATTTCGATCATGTTTTTTAGACATAGCTTTATGTAGCTATATAGCAGAATTGGATTGTTGAATGAATTGGGGAATTGAAGTGCGTAGTCTGGTATGAAAATTGTTGGAAAAATTAAATCAAGCTTAATTAGGAAATTCTAGTTTTGGTAAGATTTAATAATTACTGTTTAGTTTGTTTTCAATTTAGATTTAGTTTGTTTTGGAAAACTAGTTTTGAGAAGGATTCAGGTAATATAGGTCTATATAAAGGACCTATGGGGTATTGTTTTCAGTTGAGCTGAGAGTTCGAAAGGTTAAGGTCAGAGCCTTTCGGCTCTCTGTCTTCGGGGTTGTGAGAGGGAGCCTTTTTGGCTATATTGTGATGTGTTGTTGTGGGGGATGTTGGGTTATTGATGTAACAAGTGTGTAAGGAAAGACTTTCGGTTTGCCCTGCCTTTGATGGGTTTAGTGAATTTTGTGGATGTAAATATAAATATCGAACTACGTTAAATTGTGGGTTGTTTCGTTGTTTATTTTTTATTATTCCGTTGCGTGTTAATCTCATTGGGTGATAAGGACTACATAAACTCATGGTGGGATAAAGAGCATATGGATAGAATGATTGTGGATGGAGCGTACAAGCATGAGAGTTCATCAGGGGCGGTGGCGTGGGAATTAACAAATTGGGAGGACGGATTATACATTCGGAGCAAAGGATGGTTGGCTAGCTCAGCACTACAGACGGGCATTAGCATGTCTTCTGGGTCTAAAATGGTTAGAGCAGAATGGAAGTAAAGCCTGCGAAATTTAGATAAACTGCTTACAAGTGATTTGTGAAATTTTCTCAGTCAAAGACCGAAAGATGGAAGTCTGGAAAATTATAAGAGATATTAGACAAATTATGCAGCTTTTTTATATATGTGGTATGAAGAAGGTGGTGCATTCAGCACATGTAATGGCTAAATGTGCATTCAGAATTCTAATGTATCAGGCACAGGACCAATTAATTAAGTGAATTGATTAATCCCGTCATTTACGTTTACTGAATCGTCTCCATTGCCTTCATCTACAGCTCAGATCAATGCTTCCATATTCATCATTGATGGGATCTTCAGTTTTCGATTGTCTTGTCGAATACCCCGCAATGTTAACATTGGATTTTGTAACCGATTCTAGTGTCGACTTACGTTAAACTTTCAAGTTTCAACGCACCTTCAATGTTTTACCTGGCCTGATGCATTAGAATTCCCTGCAGCCATGGATTGAAGTTTGAATTGTCGAGATACTTCGTCTGTGGCGCCGGAAGTTGTGCTTACGGTCAAGGAATTTGTCGTAGGGAGAGAAGAGATGAGTATGCCTCTTCTGCAATTAAGGGTAGCAGAATTGTGGAATAATTATGCTATAACTGTGCTGCTCTTTTTGGGCAGAAAATTTTCTGTGGCTGAACATTTTTATCAATCAAGGAGTTCGATCTTCTGCGCAGCAAATTTTCTTTTCAAACATAACTTCATGAAAGCTTGATTTTCGACTTTTGCTTTTACCGCAAACTTTTTTTTTGCTGTTGATGGGACTTTCTAACTCTAACATTAACGATGGGTTAGAGGGTTAAGTGGATGGGTTAGTAGGTTAATTGGATATGAGTTAAGTTAGACACGTGGCAGATTTCTATTAGTGGACTAGGGAATGGTATAAGATGGAGGACTGGGAAACCCGGAGCCACTATGAGTAAAATGGATAAGTATAATAGAAAATTTTGATACGATTACTTTGATCATAAGTTGAGTTAGAAAATTCTGATACGATCAATTGAATTAGTCTTTTTCAATAATACGTTCTCTTTCATATGTTAGTTAGTGGATTAGTACTAGAATTATTGGTGTACAGTGTAATAATATTAGCGGGATTAAATATGAATGAAAAATACCGAACAATTACTCTTCCTTCTAGTCTTCTTCTACATGTTCCCCTCTCCAAAATTTAACGGTAACAAATTCTCATAGCAAATGATGTGAAAATTATATGATTTTTTTTAAAGAATATTTAAAGATTAAAATTTTCAAATAATTCCTAACATTTAGTGTCGTATTAATCATGAATCTTTTTTTACTAATATTTTTAATTTTCTAATAATTTCTTTACAAAATAGACGAACATACTTCACTCTCTTTATTTTGATTGTGTTGCTGCACTAAAATTGTCGATGCACGAGAATAATTAGTCAAAAGAATATACTCAATTATACACTACAAAGTTGTATATTGAAATGGAAAAAGATAAAATGAAGTAATTGACCATACCAACCCATAATTAATTTTGATTGGAAACAAATAAAATCTTACTATTTCATTGAAAATTAGGGTTAGCAGCTAGTCAAGTGTGTGAAGTAGACTTTGAGGTTGACATCTTTTCCCCCTCTTCCTCCTCATTCCGTGGACCAATAAATTATATTTCTTCCTTGTGACGATGCTCACTTTGAGGTTGATGTCTCTTGGTCACTAATTTTATATTAATTTTGATAACTGACGTGTGATGTGAGGGTTTTCGGTTTTCTTGGTAGTAGTGTATTGATCACTTGATATTTCAATGAGGTGTATAAGTTTTCGATGGTGATATTTGGTCTCCAAAATAATACAGAGATGACTCTACCGTAATATTTACACGATGTCACAATGTGATGCTCCAAATATATTAATCTTGTATTACAAAATAAAAACAAAATGAATTGTATAGAGTAATATGAATTCTTCAACTTGCATCTTAGGGACACCGCACATGCATTGCTAGACTAACCTAACAGGTTAATGTGTAAGACCAGGACATTAACAAAATAAAATTGTTCTTTTGTTTTCATTTATATTTATGTATAGTTTAATAAATTATTGTAAATCATTAATGTTCGAACTCATAATATCGAGATTACAAGATTCTTTTCTGAGAAATTAAATTGACATATATGTATCACATTTCTTTCATACCAAAATATACTTACTCTTTTCCATTGGAAGAGACTAATTTATACAATTGTTTACTAGTTACAAAATACGACTCTTAAGTAAACTTTTCACATGGAACAGAGATAGAAGAAACCACTGATACAACTGTTATGTGTCACTAAGTATGACTTTAAAATAAACTCTTGAAATAAAACAAAGGGAGTATGAGTAGTCTTTTTATGTTTAAAATTTAATAAAAATAAGAGTAAACTCCACATTTGGTCTCTTACATATGGCCTGATAATCTTTTTGGTTATTTACATTTCAAAATAATCTTTTTGGTCCCTTATTTTTATTTTTTGAACTATTTGATTCCCTACATTTCGGAACAATATTTTTGGTCTCTTACATTTATTTCTTGAACTATTTGGTCATTTGGCAACGAAAAATCTTAATATTACTCGTACTTTCGCTAACACAACTCTGTTAGCGAAGGGTAAACTTGTCCTAACATTATTTTTAACATCCCAATGATTGTTTTCATTAGGTTGATTTTCTTCCTTCGGAGTTGCGTGGGCGGAAGTGCGGGTAATATTAACGTTTTTCGCTAGGGTAAACAACTAATTGACCAAATAGTTCGAAACATAAAAGTAAGAGACCAAAAAGATCGTTCTGAAATGTCGGGGGCCAAATAGTTGGAGAAATAAAAGTAAGAGACCAAAAAGATCGTTTTGAAATGTAAGGGACCAAAAAGATTATTAGGACATATATAAGGGATCAAATATGAAGTTAATAAAAAAGAATGTTCTAAAACGAAAATTTCATAATATTACAAAAGAAAATGTGATCATGTTTAAGCCCTTGAGATTTCTTTCAAAGTGGGGCTTCAAAGGCTTGCCCTAATTACATTTATCCTTCAACGTGTGTTATTTCTGGCATTAAGTTTACCTATCGCAATTGACTCTCACTCGGGTCCCGCTGGCTTCTCTTTCTATCATTTTCTTCAGTCTCCCCCCCTCCTCCCATCAACCACCCCCCCCCCCCCCCCCCCCCCCCGCGGCGGGACAAAACTCCCAGCTGCCTCCCGGATGGGTATATTTACCAGTTTTCGCGGCCAATGCAATTATTCTAAGGAAAAATGATATTTTTAGACCTTTACTTTTAGGCATATGGCAGTTTTAGTCTTTTTTTTTTTTTTTTTTGGTGGCGAATTTAGTCACTTTTGTTTGTCACTATGACAGTTTTATTCTCCTTTACCTGTAATTGAAGGTTGAACAGGTCACTTGGGGCATTTTTTACAAAATTTATAAATTTTGGGTTAAGAGATAAACTGTAAAACTAAAAAACTGAACTTCTGAGTATCAAAAAAGCACATGGAAAAGGGCACTTTTATAAATTTTTTGTAAATACATGGTATCAAAAGTACAATTTTTTAAGTTTACAATTATACTTTAACCCAAAATTTATAAATTTTGTAAAAATGCCCCCAATGACCTGTTTAACCTTCATTTACAGGTAAAGAGGATTAAAATTGCCAGATGACAAACAAAAAGGACCAAAATTGTCACAGAGAAATAAAATAGACTAAAACTGCCACATGTCTAAACGTAAGGGACTAAAAATGCCATTTTTCCTTTATTCTGAAGTTGGAAACGAGCCAAGTCAGGCTTGAACTCTTTTCACTTGAGTTTTAGTTCGAACTTAGATATCGAGATTATATAATTGAGCTCAATTTGTTATGGATGTTAAATTTAATGCCTTAAATAAATAATCTGACACCATATTTTTTCACTTATACTTTTACTCTTTAAGTAAGGGTTAATTGTCACATTATTTTTACTCTTTCAATAATGGTACGCAAAATAAACAAATAGAGAATAGAATATAGTAAAACAAAAATGTTTTTTGAAAAAATGACTCTTTATATGGGATGAAGAAGTAATTATATATAGCCAAGATATAACTCCTTTTACTAGAATGGAACGAGTAAATAAAATAAATAAATAAAATAATAATATTGACACATTAATTTTATTATGTGCATAAGAATCCAAACCCGTAATATAGAAACAACTTTATACAACTCATAAATAGTACTCCTTTTGTTCTATTAGAATTAGAAGAGTTTACTTTCAATATTTTTGCTCTGTCTATCCTTACTAATATAATAACGTGCGGTTCATAATTAGTTCACACTTAGAAAATAAGGATATTAATAAAATAAATAGTGACAAATTAGTTAATTTAGCTGTTATACATTAAAATTCATAATAGATTGTACTTTTCTAATGGAATAGAGGAAGTAACCACGTACGAACTTTGATGTTACCAATTCAATTTGCATATATTGTGTGGAATTTGTTAAATATTTCCACGAGTGGAGTTGTCCCTTTTTAATTGATCCTTTGAGATTTTGCTAATAAATAGTAGGATTTCCTGATGAATCTTTCGAGATTATTTTTTTAAAATAATAATAAATACACACTAGGATTCCATCAGGGATCATTAGTTCATTAACAACTTCTTTCTTTAATTGGGATTTCGATTTTTATTAATCTTTTGATAATGTTTGTTTAATATATAGAAATTAATGCGCATTGCAAGCCTATATATAGTATTAAGTTTAGATTATAATTACAGCAAATTTGCAGATCAAATTGCTTCATCATGCATGTGCAATTAATTCTATCATCCAGGACAACCGGTAAACATTAAAAGGCCAACAAATTAAGGTATTTGATTAAGCACGTTGTGAAATATGTAGGAGGTACATACCTACTACCTACATATGTGGGGATTAGGGCAAAGGTGCATTTTTGCCACTAACGTTTTTCTCAAGGTCCAACTTTGCCATTAATGTTTTTTTAGGTCCAAAAATGCCACCGACGTTTTTAAAATGGTCCAACCTTGCCACTAATGTTTGTTTAGGTCCAAAAATGCCATTGATTTTTTAAAATGTTCCAACTTTGCCCCTGACTTCTTCTTCTCCACCACTTCTTCTTCTCCACCTTCTGCATCTCCATGACTTCTTCTTCTTCTTCTTCTTCTTCTTCTTCTTCTTTTGTATGATGCGATGAAATGAACTATTGCACTTTGAATGATGCATGGTGGGTTTGTTAATGATCTCTTAAATTTCCAATAAGAAATCCTTCAGCCATCACAGAACCTTCATAAGAGATTATGAAGGTTCTGTCTTGTTCATGCACTTTGTTAATAATCTCTTAAATTCAAAGTGCAATAATTCAGTGCTAGCGAGAACCTTAACAAAGTGAATGAAATTTAATGATGCGATGAAATGATGAAATGAATTATTGCACATATTGGAGAAGATGCGATGAAATTTAAGAGATTATGAAGGTTCTGTCTTCCTTAACAAACCCACCAAGCTAGCTTGCACTTTGAATGATGCGATGAAATGATGGTGAAGAAGAATTACTATTTTTATTTGAATTTCGCATTTTATATATTAAAATTGCTGGGTTTCATATTGCATTTCCAAAACTGGAAGAAGAAGAAGAAGAAGAAGAAGAAGAAGAAGAAGAAGAAGAAGAAGAAGAAGAAGAAGTCATGGAGATGCAGAAGGTGGAGAAGAAGAAGTGGTGGAGAAGAAGAAGTCAGGGGCAAAGTTGGAACATTTTAAAAAATCAATGGCATTTTTGGACCTAAAAAAACATTAGTGGCAAAGTTGGACCATTTTAAAAACGTCGGTGGCATTTTTGGACCTAAAAAAACATTAGTGGCAAAGTTGGACCTTGAGAAAAACGTTAGTGGCAAAAATGCACCTTTGCCCGTGGGGATTATGGACCTCAAACTTGAAAAGGAAAGGATAGTGAGAGGCTTCCGAAATTTTGTCTCGGGGATAAGTTTCGACGATCAAGTTAGTACTATGACTTTTGAGGAAGTAAGTGTAATTTTTAATTTTTGATGGATTGGTGAAGGTGAAGGAGATGTATCTTACACGAAAGTGCCTTTACTTGGGAACAAAGCCTTTGGTCCGATTAATCTTGTGTACTTATGGTCAGGGCTGTCTGGGCCAGACCGGTCCGGCCGTGAACCGGCAGCCTTGCCGGTTCAAAAATTACAAAAAAAACGGACATATAACAAATCGGTCAAAACCAGTCAAAACAGGGGGCTGGCTAGAAACCGGGCCAACCCGCCCAAACCGATTTCTAATTTTTTTTTAAATTAGCCAATTTTCACAAAATTTTGTTGACAATGAGAGTTGAACCTTGGCCACCTACATAATAATCAAGAGTACTTCCCACTATTCCATTGTTTACTTTTGTGAGAAACATTGTTTTAATTCAATTTTAATATGAATCGTGGACGTTGTAACAATCTATTAATTAGACTATCTACACTAATGTTAATTTTCTTGTCAATCCTTATTATTTATAAAATCAAGACAATCATAATTTTTATCAGTTGTTTTTTTTTTCAATTAAAGTTTGTTTAATTTTTTTATATATTAATTTAAAATACATTTTATTTTATTTTTTTAATCAAATTTTCTATCTTTTTTTCCTAATAAAAATGTAGTAATATAATTGTATATTTTTTTTAATAGAAAAAGCAATATTTTATATTTGATTTTCTTATTGAGTTTTATAGTAATGAATTTTAAATTTTTAATGTTTAAATTAGTTGTAAAATTTGAAAATATATATATAATTGTTTTAAAGAAAATATAACTTAAATGTTAAAAATGATAAAATTAAAACATGTTAATCATTAATATATATATATGACATCCTCCTGTCGAACCTCTTGTTTACAACTCAAAAAAAAAAAAAAAAACAAATTTTCATTGTGATATTATAATCGAATCTTGTTTTCAATATTAGAATAAAAAACAAAAGGGATTCAATGATATTCTAGTGAAGTATGAAGAAAAAAAAAAAAAGAGGAATAATTTATAGGCTTAATTACTGTTTACCCCTGTGTTATCATACTTTTACTACTAGCCCCCCTTGGTTTTAAAAATTAACACTTTGCTCCCCTTAACCAAAAGTCAAACAAAATTAGTTTGGAAAGTACAAAAATACCCTTTAAAACTTAATAACTCTTATTTATTTATTTATTTATTTTCTTTCTCCTTTTTCTCCTTCTTCTCACCAGCCACCTCCCGTCACCACACATTCAACCATCACCACCATTACCACCTTCCTCAACCATCACAACCATTGCCACCTTCCTCAACCACCATCAACTCGTTAACCATTAACTGAAAAGATACAGTCGTAAAACCAAAGTAAATATGGAGTCGATCAATTCCTTTCATCTTAATTAAAAAGATGTAGTTGTATAACCAAAATAAATTTGGAGCCAATCCCTTTGACCATCCATTACAATGAATTTTTCAAAACATAATCACTTCAGTCCCGAAAATTCTAAATTAAGAAGAAAGTAAGAAACCCATCAAATTTATTATGATTTCAAAATTTTGTCAAACCCTTCACAAAATTTTGAAGCAAGCAAAAAATACGAAATAGAAAAAGGCATAAATTTCAATGAGATTCTAAACCCAAAAAGATGAATGAAGCTTCTATGTAGGGAATAGCAAAGGCAAGCAGCAGTGGAGGCAGCGAAACCGAATATTTTATCTCTTGAAACTTGATTCACCTCCGATGAAAGCGGCGGAGCATTCTCCCTGGAACCGCTCAATTTATTTTTCCAATGAATAATGTTTCTTGCACATAATATGTGCAAGAATTTGTGCACATAAAGTGCATAAAGTAGGCCAATTACCTTTTTTGCCCTTTAGTGGATTTTTGATGTGTACTGCACTAAAGGACAATGAAGGTAATTTGGCCCACTCAATGCACTTTATGTGCAAAAAATCTTGCACATATTATGTGCAAAAAACAGTATCCTTTTCCAATAGCTATTACTAGAATTTAAACTATTGCAATTCTCTACTCCCTGGTCACGGAGTATTTGCTTAGGTGTGTGTGAGTGTTCAAGAATCCTAGCAGTTGGGAACTGCAATTCTATGTGGGGAAGAATAGAGAAAAAAAAAAAAAAAAAAGAGAGAGAAAACAAACAAGAAAAAGGAGAAATTGAGAAGAAAAGAAAAAAAATAGCTGGGAGAATGGAGAATTTACTGTGTGGTAGTCAAGGTGAGGAGCAGGAAGAAAAAAAAAACTGGGAGAATAGTGTGTGGTGGTAACGGAGAAGAAGAAGAAGAAGAAAAAAAAAAAAAAAAAAAAAAGAGTTAGGGCATTTTTGATAACAGTGCTTAATGCTTACAATTATTTGATGAAGCAATATGACTTTTGACCTGTTTGATAACGAAATTTCAAACCTCTTAATTGATTAAGCATTGCTTATTTTCTTTAGAAAAATTTAAGTAGTAAAAGTTAGTTTATTGCTTATCACTTAATGCTCCACGTAATATTTTTTTAAATAATTCATATTTAATTTTCTAAACTACCCCTTTTATTTTATTTATATTGATTTAGCTATAAATATTTATTTTTGAATAAATTATTATTTTTTTCCACGTATTTTAACTTTTTCATCATAATATTGTCAAATAAATTTTGTTTTTATTTTTTATTATTGTATTTTGGTATTAAAATTTTATTTAATAAATTATATCATTTAGCTGGTTTTATAAATCTCATTTGTACGATGTGTTTAATATTACTTATATAATTTTATTAATTACATATGATTTTTATTGTAAATTTTTAATTTCTTTTAGAATGCAATAGTGGACTCATTTTTTATTTTAGAAATTTTAATAAATTGTAATTGATGTGCATAAAATTGAAATCCCCATTGGGCCTAGCCCAATTAATTAAAACAAAGAAACAATAAAAGATAAAGAAGCCCAGATCCACGAAAAAATCGTACAAACCAAGTCTCTGTCATAGCTTTAAATCGGGTATGAAGGCTTAGCTCCGTCCTGAGGACTGAACAAGAAAACTCATTAAAGCTTGGGTCGAAAAACATTGTACACCAACTTGGAAATCTTAGATCGGTAGACCTTATATCCTAGATCGGCAAGATTGATTTATGAGTATAATTCTACTCAAGAAGCCCAGAAAAAGCTTAGAGAAGTTAGATCGGTCGACAGTATTAAAAGGTCAGGTCGGTAAGTAACTAAAAACACAGGAAAGCTCAGGTTGGTAAAGAGTCAACCGGTCTGAGATAAAGATAATATTGTCAAAACAGTTAGACATCATGGTAGGACCACAAATTCAATGTATATGCAGGAACAATGATGACAAAGGAGCCATGTTAAAGCCATTATTCTGGGAACGGCAAAAACCATCATTACAGGAAGAATAAGTGGGAGCGTATGTCTTCATGACCCAACGGAACCACCAAGAGTAAGCTTATAAATACTCAGGCACAAGCCTCATTCAAGTAAGTTCCAATAAGCAATCTCTGGCAATTCTCACTATCACTTCTTAAGCTATTCTCTCTCATTTACAATTTCTCTGAATACTCTGGTTCTATATTGTTTATCTCTTTCATATTACTGACTTGATCGTCGGAGCCTATACAGGGGGGAAAGCTCCGCTCATTCCTTCTTGATTATTCACAACTTTATCACCGGAACAGTGCAAAATCATAAAGCTCCATCATCTTGGCCGAGCTCAGCAACCCAGATCACTCAATCATTTTCAATTTTGTTCATTCCCTTCACAGCACAACTTCATACAGATTGGGCTATTGTTCATCACAAAAGTCTATTGGGCCGCGAAGAAGCATCGTTCCATCATTGTAATTTTTGCGTCACATCAACTAGCGCCGACTGTGGGGAACGTTTGATCAAATTATTTCATCAAATTTTCCTCAGTTAAATAAATTTGTTGAAACCATGACGCAAACTCGCTCAGGAAATGGTGCTTCTTCTTCTGACAACCTCAATGGGCTCACCGTTACAACCGCCTTGGTTCCTACCGTTTCAGCTACCAGTTTTAATCCTCCATCTGATCCACCAACTACTACCACCCTCATTGAAACTCTCACTCCCGAACAGGAACAGGCAGAAAAGGATAGGTTTTTCCGTTTATTTTCAGAACTATTTCACTTAATAAACCATGTTGCTCCCATCATCTCTACTCTTAATACAGAACCTCCCATTACAACCACCACCTCAGATGTAGCTAACATAGAACATCCCTATGGTTTACAGTGGTCCCCAACCGTTCCCCCACCTAGGGCTGTAATCAACCCTGTGTCCAACCCCTCTGCTGCTTTAATGTCTAGTCTTCCCCCATAATCCACTACTATATGTCCTCCACAACCTGGGGAAGTTAATTTTTCTTCAGAAATCGGTCATATTGCTGGTCCTTCTAACCTTTCTATGGCACCTCCTGTTTATACCACTGTAGCCCATACTCAGGCTAATCCTACTTTTCCGGGCCCCTTTATGGTTCCTAATGCTCAGTTCAATAATGATTCTTTTATGTCAGGTCTACCATTTCCCACTTTAGGACGACAAATGGGTCAATTGAATTAGCCTGGACATGGCCTACAAATCAGTCAAATGAGTCAACCCGGTTATTACCCTGGATACCCAACTACATCCAACCCTGCCCTATTCCAGCATTATGGTTTAGGCAACAACCGAGCCATGCAGCCGCCCTTAGGAAACACTTCCTTGCTTAATCTAAATTATTATCCCGGGCCCGGTTTAGGAAATTATTTCCCCGGCATGGGAGGACACCGCTTAGGTCAGTCTGGATATCCCCAGCTCGGCCTCTCCGGATCCGGATATGCTCAGCTCGGACGAACTGTTCCCACGTCTCGCGTGTCTCATCCTTTTGGATTGGATATTCAAATGGCACCATTTCTCCCGAGATACAGAGGTCTAGGTAAGGTTGACAAATATGACGGTACCACCGACCTCACGGCTCACTGGATGCAATGCATGAGCGTCATGGATGCTGCTAACCTGTCCGACGCTAACCGATGCATGACATTCCATTTGACTCTTCAAGGTCAGGCCATAAATTGGTATTGTACTCTGCCCCGCAATTCTATTCATTCATTAGATCAGTTTGGTGACCTGTTTTTAGTCAATTTTATAGGTAATAAGATATTGTCTAAGCCAATTTCACATTTAATGAATATAACACAAAAAATGGGAGAGGGATTACAGGCTTACATAGATCGGTTCAATGTAGAGTCTAGGCAATGTCACGAAAAATATGATAGGATAATGATGGGATCATTCATTAATGGGCTACGATCAGGACCTTTAGCTACCGAGTTGGCCATCCGACCCCCACATTCTTATTTTGAAATGATGGTTACTGCTGTTAATTTTGCTGTTGTTGAAGATGCTACAGCTATAAAACAGGAAAGGGAAAGAAGTTTTTCCGATTCATATGGTAAGAGGAAAGCTTCCTCCCCAATTCTCACATCATGAGGAAATAAGAGATTAAACTTTACAAATACTACTAATCCCATCCCGAAGACCGGGGTAAGTGTAAATGTTGTGCAGGTAGCCGAACCGTTCTCAGTCCCCCGAGCTGACATTTATGCTGCCATTCAGAATCAAGGGCTACTACCCCCAGCTCGACCCATGACGGGTCCCACAGATCGGCTCAATCCGGGCAGGTATTGTAATTACCATAAAAACATTGGTCACAATACTAATGACTGCCGTGATTTGGCTGCAGAAATAGCTAAGTTAATTCAAGCTGGGAAATTACCTCAATACACGCAAGTGGCGCCTCTACCTAAACCGGTGGCTTCAGCAACCCGTGAACGACCTAACGGATGTTACTGGTGTGGGGAGACCGGCCATTTTGCCCGCGAATGTCCCCAGCCAGACTCCCGAGCCCCAAATACTGGGGGTAGCACCGACCTGAATATAGCAGGGATTGTAAACACCATAGCAGGAAGACCGACCCAAGGCGACTCTAACCTCCAAAGGAAACAGGTATACCAACAAAGGAACACTGTTCTAGGTAAGCGTAAATCAGATACCATGACACCAGGAATTACTTTCGATGACACAGATATATTTTTGCCTTACAATTGTGACGATCCACTAGTGATCGATTGCTACATTTCAAATTACCAAGTGCGTAGGACATTGTTAGACACGGGTAGTTCTAGCAATATAATTACAACCAAGGCACTGGCTGGTTGTCAATTACACAAGGCACAGTTAAGTCCAGTTCGGACACCATTGATTGGCTTCGGCAATCACCATGTTATACCTGTGGGACATTTGAGCATTCCCGTCACGTTATTGGCTGGACAGCTAAAACGTACGGAAACCATAGATTTCGTGGTCATCGATGAGCCATCACCATACAATGTATACCTGGGTCGGCCTGGATTAAATCAGTTCCAGGCCATAGCTTCTACTATACACATGCTTTTAAAGTTCCCCACCATAGGTGGGGTAGCTTCTATTCGTTGTGATGTCTTGCAGGCAAAGCAGTATTACATGGCTTCCTTAAAGGAACCGACCCTAGTAGACCTGAAATCAAAAATTACTTCTACAGTCAGGCCGACCTCCGTTAACATTACCGATCTAACAGGTGGCTCGGACCTGTCCATTGAAGTAGGGGCCGAGGTAAGAATTATTCCCCTCGCGGCCGATCCAAACAAGGTAATAAAACTTGGGGTTGATTTGGCCCCTCAATTACAATATGATTTGCTTAACCTTTTGCGTGAATTTGCGGAAGTTTTTGCTTGGGGACCGGAGGATATGCCTGGCATTTCTCGAAATATCATTGAACACAGGTTATCCATTGATCCCAATCATAGGCTGATCCGACAACGAAAACGTAACCTTAGGGGAGAACGTAGTAGATACGTGGAGATCGAAGTGAACGCCCTGTTGGAAGTACGTATCATCCGAGAAGTGGATTATCCGGAATGGTTGGCTAACCCAGTGTTAGTTTCCAAATCGGATGGTTCATGGCGTATGTGCATAGACTTCACCGACTTAAATAAAGCATGCCCCAAAGACTGGTTCCCCTTGCCTTTAATTGATGTGTTGGTTGACGCCATAGCCGAATTCTGTTTCCTTAACTTCTTGGATGCATATAAGGGGTATCATCAAATTTTCATGGCCAAGGAAGATGAGGAAAAAACATCTTTTATTACAGACAAAGGTACATATTGCTTCATAACCATGCCTTTCGGTTTAAAGAATGCTGGGGCTACTTTTCAACGTTTAGTCAATAAAATTTTTAAAAAATAGTTAGGTCGAAATATGGAAGCATATATTGATGATTTACTTGTAAAAAGTAAAAATGAATCTGTTTATTTATCTGATTTGCGTGAAACCCTTGAAACACTAGCCCAATATAAATTAAGGTTAAATCCAAAAAAATGCGTCTTTGGGGTCATTTCGGGAAAGTTCTTAGGATATATGGTTTCTGAGGGGGGTATCTCGGTTAATCATAAAAAAGTAGAAGCTGTATTACAAATGCACCCACCTAGATCAATTCGTGAAGTACAACAATTAACGGGTAGATTAGCAGCTTTAAATAGGTTTTTAGCCCGGTCAGCAGAACGAGCACTACCATTTTTTAACATCTTAAAGAAAACTGATAAATTTTTGTGGACCCCAGAATGTCAAACTGCTTTTGAACAATTAAAAACTTATTTAGCTTCTTTACCATCTTTGACCATGCCTATTCAGGGAGAGCAATTGTACATGTATATAGCTACTACCGAATTTGTGATTAGCTCAGTTTTACTCTGAGAAGATAACCGGGTCCAGAGACCCATCTATTTTGTTAGTAAAGTTTTGCAGGCAGCAGAAAAAAATTATTCTAGTCTAGAAAAGCTAGTCCTGGCCCTAGTTCACTCCACCCGGCGTCTTCGGCCTTACTTCAACTCGCATGGAGTCACCGTTTATACCGACGCACCCCTTAAAGCTATCTTACAAAAAGCAGGAGTTTCAGGTCGACTCACCAAATGGGCCATTGAATTAGGGGAGTATGACATCACGTTCGCCCCGCGTACGGCAGTCAAAGGACAGGTGTTGGCCGATTTCATAGCTGAAGGAGTGCCAGATCAACAGGAGAGCATATCAAGCCCGTCAGAAAAAACCAATCTACTTTTAACAATAGCAGAAGGTGATAATGCGTGGACTCTCTACGTGGATGGTGCCTCAAGCCAGTCCGGATCGGGTGCGGGGATCGTCCTCACCAGCCCAGGAGGAGAAATTCACACGTATGCTCTACGATTCTGCTTCACAACCACAAATAATGAAGCTGAATACGAAGCCATGATAGCCGGCCTGAAGTTAGCTCGGAAATTTGGGGTCGAGAATTTAAAATTTTGTTCAGACTCCCAGCTCGTGGTTAAACAAATTTTGGGGGAGTATAAGGCTAAGGATTAACAAATGGATGAGTATTTAGCAATGGTGCAACAGCAACTAAATTTTTTTCAAAAATGGGTTATAGAGCGGGTCCCACGAAGTAAAAATACAAATGCCGATGCCTTGTCCAAATTGGCTTCTTCGATTTTTTCACATCTGACCAAAACCGTCCTAGTAGAAGAAGTACATACCAGGAGTACAGCCGAACCAGTAATCTTGTCTATAAGTGAAGGACAGGATTGAAGATTTCCTATATGGCAATACTTACAAGATGGCACTTTACCAGAATCCCGGAAGGAAGCACAACGAATACAAAGGAAGGCTGAACACTATCAGATAATCGGGGAGGACTTATATAAAAAGGGTTTCTTGATGCCTTTACTAAAGTGTGTGGGATCGGGAGAAGTGGAGGCCATGCTAAAGGAAGTACACGAAGGAGATTGCGGGTCTCACATTGGGGCTCGGAATTTGGCCAAGAAAATAATTGGGGCTGGGTTTTATTGGCCCCGATTATTCCAAGAAGCAGTGGAGTATGTTCAACGGTGTTCCAGTTGCCAACACAATGCGACAATTTACAAGTTGCCGGCCTCCATCTTTACTGGGATAATTGCCCCATGGCCTTTCGCGGAATGGGGGGTAGATCTCATGGGACCGTTTCCTAAGATCGGTTCATGTCACTATCTTGTTGTAGCTATAGATTATTTCACAAAATGGGTAGAGGCCGAGGCACTGACAAATATTACTGGGCGAACCATAGCTCGGTTTCTTTGGAGGCAAGTCATCTGTCGTTTCGGTGTGCCCAGATCAGTTATTTCGGACAATGAGACTCAGTTCGAATCTAAGGAGTTCACAGCCTTGTGTTCAAAACTTGGTATCACCCAGCGTTTCGCATCGGTAGCTCATCCTCCAGCAAATGGACAAGTAGAACTCACAAACCGAACTTTGTTACACGGGCTGAAATCCAGACTAGAAGATAAAGGTAAAAATTGGGTAGAACAGCTACCCCATGTGCTTTGGTGCCATCGGACTACGCCCAAATCGGCCACAGGGAAGACCCCCTTCGAGTTGGCCTTCGGGGTCAACGCTGTCATCCCCCCAGAAATACAAAGTGAAGCCCCGCGAGTTATGCACTTCGAAAGAGATCAAAACCAGAAAAACTTGGAGCTCAGCTTGGATTTGATAGAAGAAGTTCGGGACTCAGCCTATGTACATCAAATAAATTACAAAAATTTAGTTCGGCAACACTATAATGCTCGGGTCAAACATCGAGTCTTTGTACTAGGAGACTTAGTCTTACGAAACCGATCTATCAGCAAACCACAAGAACAAGGTAAGTTATTTTCTAATTGGGAAGGACCTTATCGGGTAATCGAGGCCCGACCTATAGGAAGTTATATTTTGGAAGACTTGCAAGGACGCCTGATTCCGCGAACTTGGAATGCAGCACACTTAAGAAAATATTATCAGTAAAAGCAGTCAGAGGTAAAGATGGAAAAGGTAAAAGCTGAAACAACCAAAGTTAACAAAAAGGATCGTCTTCATTCAATAATCAAGCTCGGTTACAAAGACGGTTTGAAAACTACAAAAATTCTTCGAAAGGGACCAGAATCAGAAAAAATCTACAAAGTATAAGCCAAGCACATCACTGCAACTACATCTAGGCAGGCTACCTACATTCCTCACACAGCTGGAAGGCCGATCTCAGGAAGGAGGAGCTTGAGAAGAGGCTTCATATGCTATTTCTTGGGGGTCGACCACAGGATCCTCTTCGACCTTTTCTGGAATTGGAACACCGATGTCTCGGGATTCTTGCTTGATTTCCTCTACTAAGTCAAAAGGATCGCGTCCCTCTGGAAGCAAAGAATTTAGGGCTATGGAGTCTTCTGGAGCATCTTTTGCCGACCTGGAGCTTTTCAGCTCGTCCCAGCACAGAGTATATCCGCACTGGATTAGCTCGAAAAAACGCCGGTTCATCAGCTCCAGCAAGGTCCCTTCTTTGAAAGTTTTTAGCTCGGCCTGACGAGCTGCTTCAACATCATCCGAGCAAAACATCCCAGCAGCTTTCTTTGTAGCCTCTTCTGCAGCTTCCTTAGCCTTTTCTGCAGATTTCTTAGCCTCTTCGGCAGCTTGCTCCAAGGCAGTTTTCTCCTTCACCCAGGAAGACTTTTCTTTTTTCAGGGTCTCCACCTTGGCTTCCAGGCCCTGGATCTTGGTCACCAGTTGACTGGACTTCGTGCTCAGATCTTGGTTTTGCTTCATTAGCCCGGTTTTTTCAACTTCAAGCTTTGAAATTTTGCTTTTCTCGAGCCCCAGCTGAAACTCCAAATCCTCCACGGCCTCGGTCGGTTTCTTCGACCTCTCCAGTTCGTAGCTTTGGGCTAAGATATCCAAAGTCGTTGCCCTTTTTGACGTAGCAGCATAATTATAAGCCACCTGTAAAAAATCCGAGCCAGGAGTGTCAGACAAGGTAATCATTATTTTTCAGACATTTATTAAGTTTCGATGCTCATCCTTTTTATGTGCGAAGCAAGAAAGGCCTCCTGCTTCATCATCAGCTCCATATTTTGCCGGAGCTGGTTGCCCACCTGTACCATCTCCTCAAAAGATCTTTCAGTTTCAGCCTCCAACTCTTGGTAAGGCCTTACGTCCTCAGGCAGGGGTTCTGGTAAATGCACTTGAAGTATGGGCCGAGCTAGGGAGATCGGCCTATCTTTCTTATCCTTCAGCAGAAGAACCCTTTCTTTTGTCGACGGGTCCCCAAAGATCGTCAGGCTTCGGCAGCTCAGGATCACGTATGGGGCCCGTCAACAATTGTGGAGCTTTAGCAGCTTTAGCTGCCTGGATTTCTTCCGGGGTCGGCCTGCTCTTTTTCGCGACCCGGGTCGTCAATACCGAGCTGGGAGGGTCGGTCACCTCGACCTCTTCTGTGAGATCAACTCTGCCAATCTTTTGGAAGATCCCGAAGTTGCAATAGGCTTGTTGGCTTTTTTCTTCCTTCCGAACCCGCCAAGACTACCTGAAAATAAGCAACATGAATAAATCAAAATTACCGAGCTATGAAGGATAAGGATACCATAGATAAAGAGTTCAAGGAACAGGTATTTACTTTCTACATTGGGGGATTGGCTTAGCCCGACCGAAACAAGAAGATCTTCTGAAGGAAATTTAACCGAATATTTAGCCGGGCTACTATAGTTTTTTAGCACCTTATAGTCCGATTGAATTCTGTGGTCGGACTTGTCTCAGGATTGTTCGACTGGTAAAATAAATTGAGACCAACGACAGGGTAGGTTCGCTTCCTCAGCCTTCACCATAAAAAATCTATCCCTCCATTATTTGTTGGTATCAGGGGAATCGGTAATAAGTACAGGGCTATTCCTACGCTTCTGGAAGGTCACCCACCATTTACCATAAGGGTATTTACGAACAGTATAGAATTGAAAAAACAAGTCTACCGTAGGCCAAACCCCAGCCCCAAAACACACATATATGAACCCTATCAGAAACCTAAGGGCATTAGGTACTAGTTGGCTCAACCCAATATTAAGAAAGTCACACATTTCGTTCAACAGATCTAGGGTCGGAAACCTCAGCCCAAAATTAATATGATACTCATAAGCCCCGACCCAACCCTCAGATGCAATATTTATCCTCTCCTCGGGCTCGGGTAAACGAATAGGAACAGAAGGATCTATATAATGGGTCGACCTAAGTCTTACTAAATCTGCCATTGTCATTTGTGAAATTATTTCCTCGGGTTTAAATTCGTGTGTAGCAGCCGAATCTACAGCAATCAATGCAAATAATCATGGACAAATCACTCCTACAGAAATGCTCAAACAAGACAGATTTGAAAGGAAAATAAATCATCAGAAAAGAAAGGGACAAGGATGCTAACCTGCTGCCGGAGCCTGGCGTGATGCTCCGGTACCTGAGCTTCTCTCGGAGGCCATTGCAGACTGATAAAAGGAAGAAAATGTACGGCAACGGGAAGATAACAACAGCGGGACAACAACCCTAGCGAAGATTGCAGGAACTAGGACACGACGATAGAACTCCGGCAAAATTTCGAAAAACTCCGGCGAAGGGAAGGAGAAGGAAGGTAAGAAAAAATTCTCTCTTTTCAGGAAAGCAAATAATGTAGGGAGTCAAATGTTTTCTTCTCACGATTTTTATAAGGGAGTCTCGAGGAGAGTGAAAAGGCGTTGGCAGACCAGAAGTTGTGATCATTTATGATTCCTCGAGAACATAAACAGCCTTGGAAGTCGTATTGATTGCTATAATAAACGTGAAAACGTGTCTAGACAGGTCCGCCTCTTCGAAATCCCGATCTAGGGTAACGCAAAGGTATGTCTTTATGGTTGCATTTATTTGTCCGAAAACTATTCAAATTCCTTAGATCGGAATTACAATTATTACTATACAGTTGGATGAGATTATTCTTTGTAGGTCGGATTTCATGTCATATTTCATGTTTTCATATAAAGTATAGGTCGGATAAATACTGGAAAAACGCCTTAGTCACATTCGGCTTAGTAAAATACGGTATGTTGCTTAGCTCGGAAAATTGGCTCGGATTAATCTAGAAAATCATATCCTTTATGCTGGGTCTTAGCTCGGAAAACCCAAAGAGTATTAAGTTTTAGATCGGTAAAACCTAATACTTGGGGGGCTTGTTGATGTACATAAAATTGAAATCCCCATTGGGCCTAACCCAATTAATTAAAACAAAGAAACAGTAAAAGATAAAGAAGCCCAGATCCACGGAAAAATCGTACAAACCAAGTCTCTGTCATAGCTTTAAATCGGGTATGAAGGCTTAGCTCGGTCCTGAGGACTGAACAAGAAAACTCATTAAAGCTTGGGTCGAAAAACATTGTACACCAACTTGGAAATCTTAGATCGGTAGACCTTATATCCTAGATCGGCAAGATTGATTTATGAGTATAATTCTACTCAAGAAGCCCAGAAAAAGCTTAGAGAAGTTAGATCGGTCGACAGTATTAAAAGCTCAGGTCGGTAAGTAACTAAAAACACAGGAAAGCTCAGGTCGGTAAAGAGTCAACCGGTCTGAGATAAAGATAATATTGTCAAAACAGTTAGACATAATGGTAGGACCACAAATTCAATGTATATGCAGGAACAATGATGACAAAGGAGCCATGTTAAAGCCATTATTCCGGGAACGGCAAAAACCATCATTACAGGAAGAATAAGTGGGAGCGTATGTCTTCATGACCCAACGGAACCACCAAGAGTAAGCTTATAAATACTCAGGCACAAGCCTCATTCAAGTAAGTTCCAATAAGCAATCTCTGGCAATTCTCACTATCACTTCTTAAGCTATTCTCTCTCATTTACAATTTCTCTGAATACTCTGGTTCTATATTGTTTATCTCTTTCATATTACTGACTTGATCGTCGGAGCCTATACAGGGGGAAAGCTCCGCTCATTCCTTCTTGATTATTCACAACTTTATCACCGGAACAGTGCAAAATCATAAAGCTCCATCATCTTGGCCGAGCTCAGCAACCCAGATCACTCAATCATTTCCAATTTTGTTCATTCCCTTCACAGCACAACTTCATACAGATTGGGCTATTGTTCATCACAAAAGTCTATTGGGCCGCGAAGAAGCATCGTTCCATCATTGTAATTTTTGCGTCACATCAGTAAGAAATTATTATTTTTTGTATTTTAATCATTCAATTTAATGTGTTTTATCTTATTCTGTTTCTTTGTGTTTTTCATTCATCATAATTTATTGTTTCATTATAAAATTTGATATTTTGTATATATAAATATAAAAAAATTCAATATAAGGGTAAAATGGTATATTTTCAAAAATTCAGCACTAAGATTAACATATTTATTGAACAAGATTGAGTGATTAAGCATTGTGATTCAAAAGTTCGAAAAATATATTTCAGCATTAAATTATTAAGTATTTAATTAATCAATTCAGCATTAATGCTGAAATCATAATATTATGATTTCAACATTAAGTATTCAGATATAAGCATTAATTTATCAAACGGACCCTTAGTAGGTTTATGGGCATTTTGGTACTTTTAAAATTAATTTTGTTTGACTTTTGGTTTGGGGGACAAAGTGTTAGTTTTTAAAATAGAGTAGGGCTAGTAGTAAAAACATGATAACACAGGGGGTAAACAGTAATTAAGCCTAATTTATATATTTTCTATCTTGATTTGACTCTTTTCTACTAAATATGAGGTGACATATCCATTAAAAGGAACATATTGTTGGGGATGGTAATAATGCAAGTCCAGATCGCTATTATGTCAGCAAATTCTTGCTATCGATGGCATTACTGCTTTGCTAAGTTGTTTTCCTTCTATAGGCTAAATGAAAAAGATCGATCTTCCGGGGACATTTCCGTTTGAAAATTATATTTTTGGCTTTATTCTAGAAAATTATAAAACCTAAATTATGATTTTCATAAGGTTGTTGGATATGAAAAAGACGCCGAAGTCAGGATCGGCCGACGTCCATGAAGGAGTCTTGGACCGCAAGTTAGTAACATCACTGTGCCGGCCCAACACTGACATAAAACCTATGAGGAGGTTGCACGTGTCACTTTCTGATGGGTTCATTACGCTGATCGAGGAGGCAGTTACATATGGATAAGGGCGACCTTATCACAAGAAGGGTGCCACGTCATCATATGACATGGCCCTTGCCTTCACTAAGTGCTTATCAATACTCGATTCCTTGATTATTTGAAAAGTATTAAATTCCAGATTAGTCTTACGTAATACTTCTTTATTTTATTCTAACTTAAACTTTGGAGTAGAATCGGGGAGTTAGTTCCAACAGTAGGGAAGCAGAAGCGTGGACGACATCAGCCCAGCTTGGCGCTAATCGGAGATTCAATAATGGTCATACGTTATATATGGAAAAAAAAATTAATTTTGCTGCCGTATCTTGTCTCTAATATTATAAGAGTCTTGTTTTTTTTAGTTTATCTTTTTTATAAGTGTTGAAGTAAATTTTTTGCAATATATAATTTGCTATTATATCTGCTCATAACAAATTGGTGGTCATAGGTTATTTGTGGGGTTTAAGTAGGATATATAAAATAAGTAGAGTGAACTGTTAAAAATGTCACTTTACTTTTTCAGATTTTTTCGTTTGGTCACTGAACTTTTTTTTTCCCCACAAATGTCATCATACTTTCAAAAACGTGCCGAAAATGTCACTGGACGTTAGTCCACGTTAGTCTTCACGGAATGGAGGTCACATGCTTGTCATGTGCCAATTTTTAAGGCTATTTTTGTCATTACCCTTTTTTGGTACTGTTCATGTTCTTCCTCGGCATTCCTCCTCCATAAAAAATGGGATTGCCATTCCCCTCGGAGCCATACCTACAAACGCCCCTCCCTTCTCCACTACAACATTTACCTTCACCATCTTCTCCCCCATACTTTTTATCTTCGTCATCATCTTCTTTCTTATCCAGTTTGCAATTTTTATTTTTCTTTCCCCCTTTTTGTTGTCATTCATAGTTGATTTTTATTTTATTTTATTTTTTCTATTCATTTTGCCCAAGCTTCTTATTTTTCTAGAGATTCGTGATGTGTTTTGAATTGGGTTTGTGTGGTTTGCTCCAAATTTGATGAAAATAGGAATCTTGGCATGTGGGCTTGTGTCATATTCGGTAAAAGCTCGAAGAATTGAGAGAAATTCTGCTTCTTCGTGCAAGTGGAATCCAGGATCCCTTCTTTGTGATTTATGTTGAGTTAGTTCTAAGAAATCTATGTACAGTTGTCCATGTGGTGTAGGTTTCTGGGCGGAATTAATTTGGGGTTGTATTTTATTTCAGTATTATTAAGTGTATGAAGAAGTGAAAGATCAATTCTCTCTGGTGTTTCTGTTGATTAATTTTGAGGAGAAATGGCTACTAGGAAGAAAGGGGCAGCGCATGATTGCGGATTAAACGATGGATTTAGTAAGGAAAAAGCATCCATTAACGAAAATGAAATTCATGAGGCAGATGTGGAAGAACAGAGCTTGGTGAAGCTGGGAAAACCACTAAGACAACACCTCCCTTCGATGAGGCAATGCATCAGCCAAGCCATGCTGGTAGGTTCCTCCATCTTAGTGAGCTGATAGAATGTCACTTTATCTACAAAGGAGGAAGGAGGAATGCCGAGGAAGAAGATGAACAGTACCAAAAAAGGGAAATGACAAAAATAGCCTTAAAAATTGGCACATGACAAGCATGTGACCTCCATTCTGTCAAGACTAATGTAGACTAACGGTTAGTGACATTTTTGGCACGTTTTTGAAAGTATGATGACATTTGAGGGGGGAAAAAAAAAGTTCAGTGACCAAACGAAAAGTTCGGGAAAAGTAAAGTGACATTTTTGAGAGTTCACTCAAATAAGTAATTTGTTACGATTTTTGTTTCACTTAATTATTTTTTTACTTTTCAAATGTGAGTAATTATAAGAGTGAACTGTCAAAAATGTCACCATACTTTTTCAGAATCTCCCGTTTGGTCACTAAACTTTTTTTTGTCCCTAGAGCTAACGGAATAGTTAACATGTGCATCTCACATGCTTTTTTCAAGGGCATTTTATTATTTTTATTGTTTATTTTTTAATTTTTTTTCTCTTTTGTTTCTTCTTCTCTGATGGTTCAAACCATCTTCTTTATTTTTTTTTTCTTTCTTCTTCTCCAACGGTTTAGACCAATTTCTCATTTTTTTCCCCTTTCTTTTTCTCCAATGGTTCAGACCATCTTCTTCGTGCTCTCGCGACCGTCGCTTGAGGTCGGAGAAGAAGAAAGAAAAAAACGAAGAAGATGGTTTGAACCATCGGAGAAGAAGAAAGAAAGGAGGAAAAAAAAAAGTAAATAAATGAACAGTGAAAAGATAAAAATACCCCTGAAAAAAAGAATATGAGATGTACATGTTGACTACCGTTAGCTCTAACAGAAAAAACTAATGAAATGACATTCCTAGCCACTTTTTGAAAGTATGGTGACATTTTTGGGGAAAATAAAATTTAGTGATCAAACGAAAGATTCTGAAAATATATAATGACATTTTTGGCAGTTCAATCTAATTATAATCATGATAAAAAAATTATAAAAAATAAAAAAGAGACTCTTTTATTATAACTAAAATTTATTTTTAAACTTGACTTTTTAAAAAGCTATACCAATACGTAGAGTACAGACTTTACAGTAATTTTATTATTCACGGAATTTAACGTGCATTGGGATTTACTGTATACATAAGCATTTTTTTTTTTTTTTGTTCATGCTAAATGCGGGGAAGAAAATTGTTAAACACAGGGAAGGAGAGAGAGTATTTTGTATTTGTACCAAAATTACCTTTATCCCTATCCTATCACACCAGCTCCACCATTTCCAAGCCCACCACCACCGAAAAACCTCGTTGCCGGGGAAACGTCACCCACCACCAACGTAAATTGCCGACAGCATTAAATCTTGAAAAAAAGAAAAAGTAAATTAAAGAATAAAAATGGGTTTATATGAAACCCACTTGCTGGGTTTCTTTTCGCATGCAGCAAAGAAAAGAAACCCAGCAAGTGGGTTTAACTTCCCTGGAAGGCCACCCCTCCCGCACCATTGTCGCTGGAAAACAGGATGTTTCCGGCAGCCTCACCAAACGTCATAAGAGCCCCATTTTCTTCATCATTAACCCCGAAAATGGGTTATGTTATCTAAATTCATATGTTGGGGTTAGGCCAAAAATAGATTAGGGTGCCTAAATTCATTTGTCATGGGTTAGGCCAAAAATGGGTTAGGGTGCCTAAACCTATTTGTCGGGCTAGGCCGAAAATAGGTTAGGGCGTCTAAACCCATTTTCGAGGGTTAGGATAAAAATGGGTTAGAGTTAGAGTGCCTAAACCCATTCTCGGGAGTTAGGATGAAAATGGGTTAGGGTACCTAAACACATATGTCGGGGTTAGGATCCTAACCCTGACAAATAGGGGTGGGCGTCGAATTGGTTTCCTCGAATTGTGGTTTCCTCGAATTGGTTTCCTCGAATTTTAAATTTTTTTGGCAAATTCGAAAACCAAACCTAATTCGATTTGAAACTGAAGAAACCAATTCGAATTTGTAATTCGAATTCGGTTCGAATTCGGTTTTAAACCATGGAAACCAAATTCACAAAATTAATTCCATAATCAAAATTTTATAGTTTGAACAACTAAATCCACCAGTAAACTCTTCTAGAAAAATAAATCTAAGTTCACCATCTCAATCACATGCATCCTTTAAGCCTTAAAATCACCCTGTAAGCATAGTTTTGGTAACCACTGCAGCTGATCCTTGGCCCAATTGTATCCGCACCTAATATTAATATAAAGAAAATAAAAGTAAGAATTAAGAAACAACACTAGAAGGCAGAATGCCTAAAAATCAAAAACCATTAAGAAACAACATTCCAAAACTACAGTAATTAGATCTTGTACATATTTTGCTGCTCTAAACATCAACAACAGTAGATTCAGACATTGTTTGTTGTATCTCTGCAAGATATTGGAAAAATATTAAATCATTAATATATAATTCATATATGAAAGTTAGGAAATGAATTTGAGAAAGGAAAATAAGGTACCTTCTTCAAACTTTTCAAGATCTTCAATGTTCTCTTCCACATTGACTGAAAATTCTTGTTGACGTAGCCAATCTTGAGTACATATCAGTGCTTGCACAATTTTTGGAGTTAAAGAACTCCTAAAATTATCAAGAACCCTCCCTCCAGTGCTAAAGGTAGATTCAGAAGCAACTGTAGTAATTTGAATGGATAACATATCACGAACCATTAAAGATAATATGGGATAAGCTGGGCTCTTTCTCTTCCACCAATCCAATATAGAAAATGTTGAACTCTCAAGAACATGTTTATCCTCCTCATCATCCTCATGCAAATATCTCTCCAATTCTGATTTTGTGTTCGTAAGAACACCAGAATTTGCCTTTCTTCGCTTCAACTCAGCAAGATTTCTTTCTTTGATTTTCATTAGAGGATCTGTATTGTCTGAACTTGAAGTTGTCAAAGTAGAAGATGAACTAGAAGGGGCAATATCCATGGATGATTGACTAGAATACATCCTCTTATATTCAAGAAAAAGCTTTTTCAAAGTTGTCATAACCTTCTCAGCAACTAAACTACCTTTATCCTCACCAAACATATCTTGAAGAGCAATTTCACAATAATCATATTTGGTTCTAGGATCAAATACAGAAGCAGCAAAAACCAGAATATTAAATTTTTCAACGTTGCCCCAATACTTGTCAAATTTTGTCTTCATTGATATTGCCATAGCTCTAAGTAACTCATCTTCACTTAGCATGCTATCTTTCAAGACTCCACAAAGGCAACCAACATCATCCAAGTAAGCATTAGAAGTGACATACTTTGAACCAGAAACTTTCAAAGTGATAACATAAAAATGTTCAAGAAAGACAACTAATCTCCTAACAGTATTCCAATCTGAAGAAGTTGGAAACCCAGGCCCAGGAGGTTTGGTATGTTTATTAAACTCTTTAGAGCCGGGATGTTCTAACTCTTCTCGAAAATTTTTATCCTCCATATCCAACCTCTCAAAGGCTCTCTCATACTTTTCTGCCACGCTCAACATGAGATATGTAGAATTCCATCTTGTAGCAACATCTAAACACAATGATTTTGTGGAATCACATTTTTCAAATTCAGCAAACCCTATAAACTTTCTTTTTCGCGCTGGTGATTGCCTAACATACTTAACTGCTGCCCTTACTCTTGTAACTGATATAACATGTTCTTTTAAGCCTTCAGTAACAATCAAGTTGATAATATGAGCAACACACCTTACATGCATCAGTTCCCCTTCTAAATAACAGTTACCCCCCCAATTATAACTCTTTTTCTTCAAATAGTCAATTGCCTTGTCATTGGAACTAGCATTGTCAACTGTGACAGTGAAAACATTTCGTAAACCCCAATCAACCAAACATTTCTCAATAGCAACTCCAATATCAACCCCCTTATGACTTAATACAGGACAAAAATTTAACACTTTCTTCCTCAATTTCCATTCATTATCAATAAAATGAGCAGTGAGACACATATAATTAATCTGTTGCACAGATGTCCAAGTATCGGTAGTCAAAGAAATACCCAAAGCTGAATGTTTCAATTGTGATTTTAACTTAGCCTTTTCATCAATAAATAATTGATAACAATCTCTAGTAACTGCTCTTCTAGATGGCAATGCAACTAAGGGTTGAGTTGCTCTCATATAACGTCTAAAACCTTCATTTTCCACAAATTTGAACGGAAGTTCATCAATAACAATCATTTCAGCTAAAGCCTTTCTAGCACACTTTTGATCAAACTTCCATGATAATAAATTAACTTTTTTGTCTCCACTCTCTTCAATATCACAACTAAGGGTTAAATTAGTTTGAGTTGATTCCAGTTTGTTGCTAGGATTTGCAGTGCAATCATTCACATGACCACGCAAAGTAGAAGTCCCACATGCTTTAGAAGAACAATTATACTGTTTTCCACAATAATTACACTTGCATTTTTTATTTTCATCTTGAGTAAAGTGCTGCCAAACATCTGACCTTTTAGTATATGTTTTGCGTTTTACACTCTTTGATGTGCCAACACTTCCTGTGGATTCTTGTCCTGCCCTACTATTGCGCCCAGGAGGAGGAGCCATAGAGATCTCTTCATTGGATTGAGACATTTGTTCACACAACCTACAAGATTAAAGGAAGATAAGTATAAATTAATAAAATTATGGCGCAACAGTTATGGACATTTCAGGTTTCTAAAACTTTTCGCAACACAAAAGTTTGTGAAGTAGTTCTCAGCAAATGCTATTCGAGAAGTAATTTTATATAAAGATCAATTCTTATAAACGAAGATGTCTATGTGGAGCAGGAATGGCTCTTAGATATAACCATCCTCATATTTAGGTGCAATGGACACAGAATTTATAAATAGACATTGAGTTTCATATATATTCTCATAATGCATCTCTATTTACCATACACTTGCACCAATCAGCTACAGCCAAGAAAAACAAAACAAAAACAAGACATTAGCTAGTTAATTAATCGACAACTAATTACAAATCATGTACACATATCAACAACTTTTGCATAAAGTAACAATAATGAATCATTGAATCTTGGATTGGAAACTATTCCAACAACTTTTACATAAAGTAATAATAATGATACCTTTTTTTTGTTAAAAATGTTTCATATGCCATGCGTAGAAAAACACACAAGCAATTGAGAAAAAGAGAATAAAGCAATGTTAACTTCACTGACTGACTCACCGAAGAAAAAGCAATCGAGAAAAATCAATGAAGAAGAAGACAGCAACCGAGAAGAAGACACTAAGACAACAATCGAGAAAAAGCAATGAAGAAAAAGAGAATAAACTCACCGAAGAAGAAGACAGCAATCGAGAAACCCACAACAACTCTATGGTGTTCACTTCACTGACTTCAGCCTTCAGCTTCGCGATGCGGCCGCGGCGGCAGAGGAGAGGCAATGTTAACCTTTTGATAAGTTGATAACAAAGAAATAGCAACTAGGGCAATGGGCAAAAAGTTAAAAACCCCTAAAAATAAAAATAATAAAATAATAAGTAAAAAATAAAAAAAATAAAAAAATATATATATATTGTAAATCGGTTTTCGGTTCGGTTTTTGGTCTGAATGCCCAATTCGAAAACCGATTCGAAAACCGAATTCAGAATTCGAATTCGGTTTCAAACCAAACCTAATTCGAATTCAGAATTCGAATTAGGTTTCTTCGAATTCGGTTAATTCGAATTAGGTTCGAATTTCGAATTGGACCAAACCATGCCCACCCCTACTGACAAATGGGTTTAGGCACCCTAACCCCAGGCTGGGTTTCTTTCCTTTGCTGCATGCGAAAAGAAACCCAGCAAGGACAGGTGTTTCACCTTGCTAGGTTTCTTTTCTTTGGTGCATGCGAAAAGAAACCCAGCAAGGTGGTTTCTTTTCTTTGCTGCATGATCTCCCGATTTGGGTGGCAGATCATTTTTGACACCCAAATCGGGTGAGAATGCTGTGGTTTAAAAAAAATTAATAATAATAAAAGAAGAAGAAAGTAGTTAAGGTTTTAAATTAGCATAGTTGGCGGCAAACTATTTCCGACGAATAGTGGGAAGAGATGGTGGAAAGGCATGAAAATAATGGGTTGGTGGGGATGGTTTGACTTATGAGTGGGAAGGGAAATCTAGTTATAAATACAAAATACTATCTCTCATTTTTTGCGTATAGCATTTTCCTTCCTTGCATTTAAACATTTTTTTTTTAATCTAAATAATGCAGCTTGACCAATGAACCAAGCAAAGTGAGAATTAAAGAAATCGTGATTAACTTGGAAGTCTATTAAACAATAGGAGTCATAAAATTTATTGTTTTTATATATACATCTGTTGTACTGAATAATTTTTTATGAAAATCGCAATGCATGAACACAGAATGCAGGTACTATGATCTACTTTCACACTACTAAAAAGGTGTAAATGAGTCGAGTCAAACTCAGACAGGCTTAGTATCAAGTTTCACAGAACAAAAAAATAAAAAATAAAAATCGAGTTTTAATTCTAATTTGTAAATATTTGTTAATAGAAAATTTAAAATAACCCGACATGAAGAGTATGACTCGGTTTGCTTAATTGGCTTGACAAACCAATATTATTTGGACTTGGTTAGCCCTAACTAGAAATTAAACCGGTTCCTTGTCAACATTGACCTAACTCGAATTCAATTTTGACCAAACTACTCGTGTGCTAATTTATACCACTATTGACCCCACGTAAAGTAATTTGTTGTGAAATTATCGACCCCGTCATCGGCTCATTCCAGATACAGATTACCTGCATAGTTCCCGTCGGGATTCGGGCACCTTTTCTTAACCACTGGAGCCGGCCGGCGGCACTAACGTGGACTGATCACGCTAACAGGGTTATCAGTTAACTGGCGGCCGGTTGTGTTTATCAATTTGTGTCTCTTCCCAGGCAAATTCTGTTGATCAATTTGCGTAGTTAATTTAGATCGTCAGACGGCATCGGTCACCGGCCCTTAATTAATTAAACATGTTTACTTACTGCAGCCGCCCGAGGCGGATCTAGCATGTGAAGTGTGAACCACAAATGCATGGCTAGCTGCAGTATCCAACGTCAATGCTCTTTCTGTCTCATCTCATTTTTTATTATTTTACCGACCATTGCACGATGTAAATTATTCTATCTTAATGAGATACACTTCATATGTTATTTAAAAAGTGTTACTGGAACAAAGAAACACAAACTAAGAAAATTGTAAAGTCACTACTACAAAATCCCCCTTAGGAGGCGGGTCCTAAGGGGGATTGCATGCAGCACCCGCCTCAGGTGCGGGCCCGCCTCCAATAACCCCTCGTAAAAAAATTTAATTTTTTTTTCTTGCACTTTATGGCTTTAGTAGGAATCGAACTCGCGCCTAGAGTTTCACTTAATTCTTGCACATTAAATTTACCACTACGCTGCATATACTTATGTATTTAATATGAAAATCGAAATTATATATTTCTTGTAAAACTTGTGATTTTTATTATCTACTAATTATTCGCTTCGCTAGAATCTCAATAAATTTTCAAAATTATTTTCAACAGTCCAAAATAAAGACAATTTTTGATCTAGTATTAAAAAATTTTAAAAATCATTTTCGTATTTTGAAATTGGAGGCGGGTGAAGGGATCACCCGCCTCTAATTAATTGATAATTAGAGGCGGGTGATGCCTTCACCCGCCTCCAATTACCTCCTAATTGGAGGCGGGTGATCCCTTCACCCGCCTCCAAATTTTATTTACCCACCTTTGGAGGAGGGTATTTGTACACCCGCCTCCAAAGGGGCGCCTCCTTTGAGCATTTTTGTAGTAGTGAGTTGTCATATTTAATCTTAGTTAATATTGTACTTTTTCGTCTCACTCAATTAATTGCTACATCAACAATTAATTTAGCAATTGGGTAGAAAAACCCTAGCTGCCTTCTCTCTACCGCTCCTTTATTTTCCTTTCTCCCCCATCCTCCATTAATGGAGGATGGGGGGAGCTCCTTTCTTCCCCCTCTAATAAATCTCTCCTTGTCGAGAGTTTTTTTGTCTTTCCTAGTTGAGAGTTTTATGTTCCTTTTTTTAAGAGAGTTTTGTCCGCTCCATTTTTGGAGTTGTGTTCTTTACTTATTTTTGAAGTCTTTAACTTCAGATCTGTAGGATGAAGTTGTTGATAAAGAAGATGGTGAAAATAAAGCCGACGGTGGTTGGCGTCGTCCGTTGTTTGTCATAGATCCCTTCTGTCATGGGTCAATTTTTGAGCTATATCAGAACTCAGTAGCAGTCCTGTGCCACCGGTCAGTGATCTGCTCAGCTATGTGAAATTTTGATGCTCTTTATTTAGCTATAGGCTAGATTTGCAGTTCGTAGATTTGATTTTCAGATCTGCTTTGATTCTAGATCGTAGATCTGATTTTCAGATCTACTTAAATTCTAGATTGTATTGTTTGGCTTATGGCCTACTGTCAAATCGCTGCTGGACGATATTTCCAGCCAATTAATTTAAGTATTTCTTTTGTTTCAAAAAAAAAAATTGCTACATCAACACGTGTCTTTGATTGATGAAAAAAATTTTGTTTCTTAATTTATTGTTACATGGATAAAAATGAAACTGTATTTATCTTTTGCATTGGAAGTTGGAGATGTCACATTTTAAAGAATAAAAAATTCAAACTACAAAAGATACTTTTTAGAGGACCGATGGGGTATATATGAAGGGGTTCATTACTACTCCTTCCATTCTATTAAAAGAGTTCGGTTTGAAAAATATACAAGTTATTATGAATTTCAAGGTACAACACCTAAAATAGCTATTTTGCCACCATTTATTCCACCAATGTTCTTACTTCTTTTTAAGTGTAGATTAATTATGCTTCAACCATTCATTATTATATTAGTATGGGTAAAAAGAGTCTAAAAAATTTGAAAGTATAGTTTTATTGGAATGAAAATAAATTTTGAAAAGTAAACTCTTTTATTAGAACTGGTGGAGTATTATTAAACTCTTTCATTAATAGCATATTATGTGAGATACCAGCAATTCATGTGTGTGATTCAATGTTTTATTAGTAAGAGTAAATTCGAAAAGAAAATGTCAAAAATATGATTTACATTCTGAAACAAAGTATCGCAATTCATTTTACAATATGGTAAAAAAAAAAAAAAAGATATTTTGCCTATTTTTGTGAGATCATCCTACGGTGATTTTTTGCGTCACTGATTAATTGCTGCTGGAAGGAGAAGGAAATGGTTTAAAAGTTTGTCACTCACTTTGAAGTGTGATGTGTGATGATTACCTGCAAAATGGTAAGTTTGATATCTGTTGTGTGACTTGTGTCAATGGAAAAAAATGGGCATGAATTCTCAAGCACACAAACACAGCTTTACACTTGGTTCATTCATCATCAAACAACTCATTTCTGTCTGAAGAAAAACAGTTGAAACAACCTTAATTGTCCAGATTGGTTTTCCTCCATCGAATCCTTTATGGGTTTTGATCGATCAATCATCATCACTAGTACTACTATACTGTCACTTTTGGTCGTAGTTCACACCTGGTTTGGGCAAACACAACTTTGGATTTTTGCCTTCTCTCTTCTATCATGTCCGAGACGAACCAGTGAAACGACGTAGTTTTGCCATTTAATTACAACATTGTATTACTTTTGACGTGATTTGATAAAATATTTTCAATATGTGACCCTTGAAAGAAAAGAAGTTCGACCCAAACTTACTTAATGGATGACATATTTAGTACTCTATCTGTATTATTCAAAAAATCCACTTTTAAAAATATTTTTTGTTTTAATGGAAGAGTCCAGTTTCAAAATTTGCTCTTCCTACCCGTACTTAATAAGTAATGATATAAATGAAATAAATGATGTCAAATTAACTATTTTATATGTTGTACCTTGACATTCCCAATAAACTGTACATTAGTCAATGTGGTACATTTGCAAAATGATCTTCTTAACTGATATAATTTTCCTTAACTTGAACATTTCCGGCAAGAAGGTCTTTACACAAGTGGGCCTTTTCTATTCACATTAAGGTTTTGGTGTATAAAGCCTGCGAGCGGCCCACAAACTCGTGATTGGAGTAAAGTCACTGCCCGAATGAAACTACTCGCAACTCGCGTGGGCAAGTGCGCGATTACAATAACAAATCTGACACAAGAAGAAGCGTGCAGAGGGAAACAATAAAAATAAATAAATAAATCTTCTGTACATATAGGAGAATGTTTTTCTCCGATTAAAAAAGTCTAGAGATAAAATTACGTTTTAAGATATATTTCTAAAATAGAAATTCTTTATTTGAACTAAATAAGTTATATCTTTATCTAAATGTTGACATTTATTTTTCATTACACTAGACCGGCAGACCCTTTATATAATTTTTGTTACCTACGTCACTTAGCTAATCTTATATGCAATTCCGTCCTAGTACCAATGGCGACCTCCAACTCTTACATCAATATATATCAGTGTCCTAGCGGCCACCAACCACCACTTATGACGTGGAGGGCAGGTAGTAGGAAAATGAGCCGAAAACCCTAAGCTGATTGATCAGCTCAATGTGTAAAGAAGATTAATTAAGGCGGCTGTGGTGGTGCTCGTTTGAACTTTGAACTAAGGAGAATGATGATGTTTTTATGGCATAGTCTTTTAATTGGTGCTTAGAAAGAGAATTTGCATTAAGTGCACGTCTTTCATTCGGCCATTTTCGATCTTCTTCTACCTCTCATGCAACAGTTACCTTTCTCTGCATGCGCAATTTTGTCCCGTCAATTCTCAACCGAAACCTTTAAATATTTCACATTGCTTTACGAACTAACACTTCTATCATGTTCTAACGAAAAGTTTAGTGATACGACTGTTTTGAGTCAGAAGATACAAATTCAAAAGTTGTGGAACGGATAGATTACGATGTAGGGTGCCTAAGAGGTATAAACCACACCCAAATTTCATACCTTGGGAATGTGAGATGCAATAGATCACGACACCAAACTATTATGCCAGCCAAGGCTCACAGACCATTAGCCCGATGTTGCCCAATCTACGACACCAAGCCCACTATGCAACACAAACTCTGGCCATCAGCCCAGCTTCTGATGCTAGGTTACATGCAACACTTACTATAAATACTTCCTCTCCCATGAAGAGAATGTTTGAACTTTAACTCATTGCTAAAACTATATATTTGCAAAATACTGAATTTGTCATCGAAACTTCATTAGGGAGCTTCCTTCGCAAGTACAAGTTTCTAGAGATTACGAGTAAGAGCATGTCCAACTTTGGAGACGCTCACTAGCAAACTATACTTCATCTATTACTATATATGTATTTATACTATATTATATTACAATTTTTTTTCTTTTTCAATATAAATATATAGTAAACTTGAACTAACTTTTTTAGCTATCGATTTGGGCTCGTCTCATTTTACTTAAATAAAATTAACATGGTCTGTGCAATAATTCTCTGTTAAATATGGGTCTGGGCCTGTCTAACTGTCTAAATGTAGTTATGGGCTTATTGCGTCTCATTTTTAAGCCCAATATGTGGCAACTTTGAAAATTGAAGTTGATCTAATACTAAGAAGAAAGATCTTGGGCCGTAGATGAAGTTGATCTATTTAAACCTATAATATCAGGCCCAAACATTTAATTTTCTGAAAATTTATTATTTTGAATTAAAGACAAAATTTTTCATAATTGTACTTAACACTATTTTCTTTCCGTTTCGCTAGAATAGTTACATTTGTATATACTTTTTTTTTTTTAAATCTTTCGCACATTTACTACAACTGTGGATATGTGATCTGGTCTCATTCGTATTTGTGTTGGTCTTCATTTTCTGAAAACGTAATAAGTTCTTTGTACAATTAAAAAGATGTAAAATACAATATGAAATGAATTCATATATAATCCTAGTGGAGCAATACTTTACTATAGCTGATTTTCCGACCTTATGCATTTCAGATTCAACAATCTTCAATGAGCTCACATCCCAAGTGGTATCATTTTCGTTGCTGTAAGTTTATAACGATATATGTTGGGTATGGGCCACCGAGACCAGAAGACCTATCAAAGCTAGAAGTTTAAGATGAGATCCTGAGAGAGACAAGATCATTTTATCCTCGTCAGGTGACGATATTATTCTCCAACTTCATTCAAATCGAGAGAATGGTTTCTGAAAGATGATATGGATCATTGTGTTAAATATTATACCAGGAAGATTGCAAAGTTTGGCGGAAAAGATACGCGGGGATCCTTAGTTATAAATACACTTCCTACTTTTATGAAAAGGTAGTACAATTATGTTCCGACTAATAAATCTGTTATAGCAATTTTTGTCAGTAACTGACTTTACCATCGGAATTATTTTGGGAGTTACTTTCCAAACGCAAGCTTGACGTAGCAGACTAGGTCAGGGGCTCGATGAGGAAGGAAGCCTTCGTCACTATACTTACATGGATTGTTGATTTTAGAATCATCTTAAATAACATGAATTTTATTTTTTCTTTTTTCCCTTATATACCGCTTTAATCCTTCTAACTCACTAAAATAATTCACTTTCATAACTATACAGTTTAGTAGATGAGGCAAAGTACAACTTTTAAAATAAATAATTTGATATCATATTTCTTACATATATTATTATTTTTAAGAAAAAATTAATTAATTATAATCTATACATTATTATATTAGTAATTAAGAGTATATAATATAAACAAATCTAAATTAAATACTGTTATTGAAACAATTTGATTTCGAAATATAATTCTTCACCTAAGACGAAAAAAATAAATAAATTTACAATTCTTGCCTAACACAAGAGTTTCAATTGGACACATCATTTATTATTCCCATGGCCATCAATCAAGTCTATAGACTTTGTTTGCAGCACGCATTGTCATGGCTAACGAAAAAGTGTCACTTTCTCTCCAACTTAAAAAAATTATTCTATACATTTTAAATTTTAACAGATCAATCAGGATAAGGATAAATAAATATAATTCCTGAGTATTACACACTGAGAAAAAAATAAAATTAATCATTAAATTTAAAATTTCCATATTGTGTAATCTAAATTTATGTAGCGAATGAGTGAAATAATTTATGAGACACTATAAGGGCCTGCTCTTTATCTTTGGTTTCAAACTAAGTTTGAAAACAAATTTTGAAAAATAATTTTATAATATAAAAAGTGTATTGAAAATGTAAAAAGTAGATGCTGAATAGTAAAAAGTTGTAATATAATTAAAATATATTAAATTTACTGTTGAAACCAAAATCGTTTTGAAAACGAAACAAAAAGAACATGCCCTTACATGCATCCCAAACCAACCGTTGTGATTGGCGATTGATTGTGACTCTATAATTGTCACGGTGGACATTATTATAACGCATGGTTAGGAATGGAAATTGGAACTATATACAACTTACCTGATAAAAAGAGGAGCCATTACAATCATATATTTACAAGTGAAAACTCTACAGCCACAGGCTTTCTTTCATTTAATTGATTCATCCCACCTTGCTCATATCAATTAGGATAAATTATATTTTGGTTCTTCAAGTTTAATCCAATTAAAATTGCGTGGTTACAATTTTTAAAAACTACCAATAACCCTCGTAAAAACTAATTTGTTATATTTAGAGAGGCCAAAATGTAATTTCACTACGATAAGAGGAATTATTGATTTGTGATACTGTGATAGGTGTTTATACAATTATTCTGTAATTACACAAATTGTTGGATGTATAGATATGGCCGAGACCAAGATCAAGACGACGTTTCAATACTAAATGGGCCTCAGAAGGGCAGCCCAGACTGAAGCGCAGGCAAGGTGTATGAACCTTCGGGAAGGGACACGTGTCCTTTATCGATTGGTTTGGTACAGGGATCAAGGAAGTGGTTACTACTGGATAAAGCAAGATTTTTCCGTTATCTCCCAGACGAGGTCGGGAGATGACGTGCCTAACCCCTTCCTCTACAAGCTACTGCAAGCATCCCTGACTATAAATAAGCGATCGTATCACTGAAGGAAAGTAATGAACAATCACGAAACTAGTTTTATACATTAATATTTGCTAATTGAGTTAGGCATCGGAGTGTAACCGGAGAGTTAGTTACAACTGTAAGTATTAAGGCGTAGGACGAGCTCCGGAACCTCGCCTTGGAAGCAGGCTTCAACATAAACCATTTTATAGTTGGACTATATGGTAAATGCCAAAATATAATTAGTCATCTATTTTTAGTTGAGTTAAAATATTTGTGGAGCAAAGCATTTTATTTATTTATTCACATTGGAGCATTGAAAACTTTAATAATCATATTAATAACAAAACTTTAATATTATATATAAATTGCATAATGATTTTTATTTCTATTATTGTAAACAAATAAATAATTAAACTAGCTTTGTTTCCTAGTAAGTTGCATATTTGTAACGGATGTGCAAGAATTAACTCGATAAACAAAATAGAAAGCGTTGCCTAATTAATTGACCAGAAGCTTCAGTTTCCATCAATATTATCGTTTGGCAGTACGAATCTCCTCTGTATCTCCTCCACAAACTCTTTCAGGTGCCGGTCGGAGGAACCACCCTCCGCTACCGCATCCGCCGCCAACTTCTTCCACTTCATCGCGTTCTCTTTAAGCTCAGCAGCCTTGGGACCACTGGTGGCCTCAACCAAACACTTCTCCACCTCTTCCCTGGGAATGATTCTGTTCTCAGCTTCGCCTCTGCACAATCTTATCCCGACTTTAAATTCATCCACCAAATACTTGGCGTCCGTGACTTGATCGCCCCATTGCGGGAATGTTATGACCGGAGTCCCACTGGCGAGTGATTCAAGCGTCGAGTTCCAGCCGCAGTGGGTCAAGAAACACGCCAGAGACGGGTGGGCTAAGACCCTTTCTTGCGGGCACCATTTCACAAGTTTTCCATTGTCGCCGGCCTTCTCCAAGAATCCTTCCGGTAAGGACACGGATTGGAATTCGGTGTTTTTCATCGGAGGCCGGACGACCCACAAGAAAGAAACCCCTGAATTCAAGAGCCCGTGTGCCAGTTCCGCAATTTGTTCGTCCTTTAAGAAAACAATGCTTCCGAAAGAGATGTACACTACAGAGCTCACCGACTTCGAGTCCAGCCACTCTAAGCACTCATCGGCTTTGAAAATGTCAACGGTAACATCTGAGCTCGATGAATCCTGTTTAGGATTCATAAACAACGGCCCAATTGGCTTGATTGGGGAAATCTTCGACATGTACTCGATCAAATCATTCTCGAGCTCCTGGAATGTGTCCATCAAAACGCAGAAATTCTTCGACACGTTCTTGAAAACTCCTGATAGTACGGCGTTCCTCAGGAACAAGTAAGGAGTGGAGGGATGTAAGAAACTAGGAATCTCATCGTGTTTCAACAAAGGCATTTCTGGTAATTGAACGTCGATTTCGGGTTGGGTTTCGCTGGGAAACGGAACCAATCCATGATAATAGTGGTAGTAACATGAAAAACTAGCGCAAGATTGAACCCAGAGAGTAGCGCTGGGGATTTGGAGAGACTCCGCAACTTCATAAACCCAAGGAACGAAAGGATTTATGATTAGGCAAGAAACAGGGGACCCCTGTTCTTGTTGTTTCTTGATCAATTGAGGCAGAGATTTCTTTCCGGCGAGCTCAATATGATCCAAGTACTCGCCGAGGTTGAAGTTTTTATGTTCATCTTCAACCCAATCGTCGTCGAAGAACTCGAATCGGATGAAACCGTCACAAACTGGGGTGGGTTGGTCGCTGATCTTATTGGCTTTTCGAATATCTTTTCCGAAGGATTCAGGAGCGGAGAGAGTGACCAGTAAGCCCTTTGAAGCTAGGCGCTTGCCCAGTCGGAGCATGGGATTAACATGGCCTTGCCCTGGAAAAGAGACGAGAAAAACATGGAGAAGACCACCGGCGGGAAAAGGGTCGGAGCCCATGAATTCTTTGTTTTCCAGGCTGGATGGCAGTTTTGTGTGTCAGTAGAAAATAATGGCACGAAGACAAGGGAGGCATAGTATTGGAAATTATATAAGCATTATTTTTCTTTAGAATATACTTGGTTTATATTTTGGAAAATGATTTGGAAGGCGAAAAATGAGTAATAAAATTCGGCTAGTAATTTTGTTTTATGTCACATTATTCACTCCACATTGTGGTGAACAAATTTATTAAGTTTATAAAAATCACACTACTTGTATTATGTGGGAATGTATGGGAAAGGGGATAATGGATAGAGCGAAATCTTGCGCGTTTTGTATGCTTTCCTTCTATTAGTGAAATTGGGCTTACAGGATATCTAATTTTAGGACACCTTAGCTCCTTTGTTTCATGGGTAAAGAAGATGTACCATCAGGTCAAAATTTTTGATTTATTTTAGGAAAAAATAAATGATTAAAATTCACATTTTCAAATGTGAATATAACTATTTTTGCTTTTGGTATGAGTAAAACAAGAATAATACAACATCAAGTAAAGACAAAATAAAATTATTTTGTTTTGAGAAAAATATGACCTAGGGCCTGTTGTTTATGTTGTGTATGAAACTTTATTTTGAAAAAAATAATTTTATAATTAATTTTTATCATTTTTAATATAATTTTTTATTATTTAATTATGCATTTTAATATTTTTAATACATTTTTTACATTATAAATTTATTTTTTCAAAATTAGATTTTAAACATTATTTCAAGCACAACATAAAAAACATGCCCCTAATAATAATAATGAACCAAATATCCTATACAAGAAAACAAGTGAATTTGATATCGAATTTAGGTCAACATACATGCACAAAAAAGGAGAGGACAAAACAAAATTGAGCAAAGATGGCATCTTAAATGGAGTTGATTTCCACATATCACAACTCTAAATTTCTGGCCATACACCACAAATGGCAGACGTAACTGAACTTACAATCACAGAAGTCCGGTGCTACTTCGCTACTTCCACCTAAAAGTTAACGTTTTGTCGGGAACCATGGGATTGGCCCCTAGGTCGCCGTCTTCGCAACGGGACGAAACATGGAGCCAATTTTGATACTATTTGTCAGAAACTTATATATGTTGATGTTGACGAGACATGGAGTCAACTCTGAAGAGTCCAAATTTTTTTTATATTACAGATAAAAATTTCATACTTTCCAAGTCTTGTGCTTTTTATGTGGGATACATGATTTCACGACACGTTTATAAATATGTAACCTTCTTTTTTTGTTGATTCTATTTTTTATAAATATTGGCAATGAAAAAAAAATTCACCCCTAATAATAACATATAAAATGCGTAAATTTATAGGTGTATAGCAAGATATGCGGAATTCAGATTGAAATATATATGGTTATTAACTATGGAAAAACCATATAGTTATGTTCGGAGAGAAATGATCTATTGCCTCAACGGTTGTAACACACAGAGAATTACCTAGAAGTCAGTGTCTGATTCCTACCTCTAAAATATATATGGTAATTAACTATGGAAAAACCATATAGCTGGTCGAGGAGAAATGAGCGAGTACCTCAACGGTTGTAACACACAGAGGGTTACCTAGAATTCAGAGTTCAATTCCTACATCTGAAATATATATGGTTATTAACAATGGAAAAGCCATATAGCTATGGCCGAGGAGGAAAGAGCTAGTCCTTCAACGATTGTAACACACAGAAGGTCAACTATAGGTCAAAGTTTGATTCTTACCTTTGTCATTTCTGCCTATATAAGGTGCAGAGTCTGCAGATTGACCGGGTTCTAAAAATAAATAAAAAAACTATAGAAAAATCCACTATTATATAGATTTTCTGAAATATATCCCTATACCTTGATTTTCTGCCACATGTCCAGTACAAAAGAGAGATTATTCCATGCATATACTGCACTATATAGTATGATGTAGTCAGAGGGCCTGTTCTTTAAGTTTAGTTTTGGTCTTAGTTTTGGTCACAACAGTAAATTTAATATATTATAATTAATTTTTATCAACTTTTTACTATTCAGATATACATTTTTACATTTTTAATACACTTTTTACATTATAAAACTATTTTTTTCAAAACCAAAACTCAACCCTTTCATAAAGAACATGCCCTTAATGGGTGATGTGTTATTTTAGGTGAGAGTAATGTACATATAGAAATCATTAAATAAATAAAAAGACAAATTATTGATTTATTATTGGATTGATACACTATTTGTAAATATACAGCAGATGCATCCAATAAATTTTCACGTTACACGGTTGAGCGAATGTCATGAATAAATTTCTACATTTTGGGTACCCATTAATGTACACTTTTAACAACATTTAAAGATAATGGTTTAAGAGTGATATGAAAAGTGGCTGTTTCGTGTCCAAAATTTGTTAACCAATTCTGTGGCATTTGTTAAAAAGTTTGGCGGAACTGCTTCCCGTTTAACCCTTATGAAGTTAGAAAATTTTGCACGGGAAAAATATAGGGCCTGTTTTTTTTTGTTTCGTTTTGAAAACAGTTTTGGTTTTAACATTAAATTTAATATATTTTAATCATATTTCATCATTTTCAATACAACTTTTTACTATTCAGCATTTACTTTTTACATTTTCAATACACTTTTTACATTATAAAACTATTTTCTAAAATTTATTTTCAAAATCGTTTTCAAAACGGCAAAAAAAAAAACAAACCCATAGTATGTAATCTTTTTTTTTTTTTTTTTGTGAGAATATTCGATTAAATAGTTGGGGATTTGAGAACTCTATAGTCATAATTATTATTCCTCTATCCTAATTTGTATTATGTTTTAAAAATTGAAGAAAAACAGTCCATTTTGTTTTATGCGTATCCTTATTTATTTAACTCTATCATTCATTTATGTTTTACATTTTCAAGTCATTTAAACTCGTTAAAAATATAATTTACTTGAGAAACTTCGTAGTATATTACAGCTTTATCATTTCACGAATCGCACGTTAGTTTTTTCATTAATAATATTAGAATGATCACATAATTTATTATTTCTCGAAATAACCATATAAATTGAGTAAAGTTAGGACTTGTTTTTTATGATATTTTAAATTTTGATTTTGAATATCTATTATTAGAAAATAATATTTTAGTATAAAAAATGTATTAAAAATATAAAAAATTATAGCTGAATAATAAAATGTAATATTAAAATTGATGAAAAATAATTATAATATATTAAATATACTGTTGAAATAAAAAACAAAACAAAACAAAACAAAAAGGAAAACAAAACAAAAACAAAAACGACATGGCCAGAAATGAATAATAGAGTTATCTTGATATCGAAGGAGGGAGTATTTACGTTGGCAATGACGCACTTTCGAAGTGACGGATTTGACTAGTCAAGCCGTTTGATGACTCAAATTGCTAGAATTTTCTTTTCTTTTCTTTTTTTGGAATAAATTTCCTCTTATGTTTTTATTCTTGTTCATGGGTTTCATGAGCATTATTCCACAATTTCGCTACTCTCGCGCCATCACGGGTAACTGGAATCGATCTTAAGGCCCCGTGTGTAAGAGGTTTCAAAATATAATTTTGAATTTTATTTTAATTTTATAATATTAAAATTACATTAAAATATAAAAAAATGTATTAAAAATATGTAAAGATTTATTAAAAATATAAAAATATTTATCGGGAATGATAAAAAATTATTATAAAATCAAAATGAGTCTCAAAATATGGTTTTGAGTTTGGTTACCAAACGGGGCCTGAATTGTGAATCCTCCTCCTTTTTTGGACTCGACGCATCAAGTTGTTCTCATGCTTTTACGTCGACTCAGGATTAAGTGACAGGCCTAACACGCTAATATTTATAATATAATCATAAATATAAGTCTAACATAATGTGATATTAGTATTTTCCAGGTGAGCAACGCCGAATTTCTCGCTGCCAAACAGCTAGCGGGAACAACACATAGCTTTTGAATCGGATAGATTTCGTATTTGTGGTGTAAATCAAGATTGTCTGGGCCGAACCGGACATTGAACCGGTGAGGTCAAGGGGTTGCTTAAATCGGAGTTCGACCGGTTTGAGCCGAGGGGTCCAACCGGATGATGTCATATATACATATACAAAATATAAATAATAAATTAATGAAAACATGGTTTAATTTTATCATTTTTAACATTTAAAATATATTTTTTTCACAACAATTATATATTTTTTCAAAATTTACAACTAACTTAAACATTAAAATTCATTACTATAAAACCCAATAATATCAAATATAAAATATTGCTTATTTTCTATTAAAAAATATAAAAAATTATATTACTAAATTTTTATTAGAAAAAAAGACATAAAATTTGATGTAAAAAAAAATGAAACATATTTTAAGTTAATACATAAAAAAATTAAACAAACTTTAATTGAAAAGAAAACAACTAATAAAAATTATGATAGTCTTAATTTTATAAATGGTAAGGAATGACAATAAAATTAATATTAATTTCGATGGTTTAATTAATAGATTGTTAGAAAGACTGTTATCATATTAAAAATGAGTTAAAATAATGTTTTACATAAGAGTAAACAATAGTATAGTGGCAAGTACTATTGTCTATTATATGAGTGACTAATGTTCAAATCCCATTAAAAACAAAGTTTTTAAAAATTGAATAATTAGAAAAAAATGGTAAAAACTGGGTCGGGACACCGGTTTTGACCGATTTTTTCCCCTCCCGACTTTTTGACATTTTTGAATTGGCAAGGCTGCCGGACCTGTCCGGTCCGGGCCAGATAACATTGCAACAAATGAACAAGAAGAATTACATAAGAATGAAATTTACTCCCAAATTGTTTTTTTATTTTTTAAAAAGAATATTCTGGATGGGTAATCATAGTCAAATCCATCAATTCGATTGTGCGTCATTGCCAACGTAAATGCTCTCTCAAGATAGATTATTCGATACATTTGTAATACCATATAGAATTGTGCAACTAAATACATTTAATAATAAAGTATTACTTTTAGGGAAATGTAATGTACATACATGGAACTCACAAATTAATATAAATATGAATTACTGACTTATGATAGGTTTGTTACATTATTTTTAAGGTTACAACCGATACATACAATAATTTCTCATTTCATTATGTATCCAGAAAAAAAAAAAAAAAGACTTAACAAAAAATTTAAAATTTTATATATTATACAATTTGAGAATGGGAGCTGATAATTTTTGGAATCATAATTGACAATTTTTTAAGGATGATCACCGCTTATCCTTATCGTTCTCTTCCTCCTACATGTAGTCTTACCCCCATCATATCTTTTATTGCTGTGTTGCGACTGAAACTCCACCAGAGCCCGTGAACTCCTTCGACCAAGTTACTTTCTCTGGTTAGCTCCGATGCTTAAATCCGTAAAATCCAAACATATATTTTGCTCACTTAAACAATCAGAAATCAATTATCCACGTTGAGAGATTTTGAGTATTTATAGGCCTAAAGCTTCGAATCCCTCCAGAATCAGCCGTTAATAGTTGTCGAGAAGATCTTTCAGGTGTAACTCGATCCTAAACTTTCTCACGAAGTTAGGCCTTTGTCGTGAAGGAGCTTCGCAGTTGCCATAAATTTTGACTCAGTCCTTGTTGACGAAATAGAAGCATATAAGCCCTCGTAATCAATGATATTTTGGCTTTTTGTTATTTTAATTGACTAATTAATTAAGGATCCATATAAATTAATTTATGTAGTTGTCACAACTCGATCACCAAGCTCCCTCTAGATATAGCTCCAACTATTTTCAAAAAGAAAAGATATAGCTCCAACTGTATATTATTTATTTATTTAGTTGGAAAAATAAAAATAAAAATAAATATAAATAGAAATAGAAATAGAAATAGAAATAAAATGAAATGAGAGAAATATGTACATAAAATAAATTTTCCCATAATATATATGGACGACCACTTTTAGTCGATTTCATAACCATAACTGAATTTGAAATCGAGATTGGGACCGTCTAAAACCATTTTAAAAAATATTTAATTGCATATTTTGAGGAAAAAAAATCGGTGATTTTAGAACCGTAATAACAAACTCTAAACCATAATAAATGATAGAAATAATATCACCGCTGCACGCATTTATACAGAATTAGAGTGTTGGGGGCAGTGATATGGTATGCACAAAGATGGGGGCATTAGTATTAATGGAGAGGCACGGATAGATAAATGAGGTAGGTGATAACTGATAAGGTTTTTTCTCTGTTAATTACTCCATGTTCATGAATGATCATTATAAAAAAATTACACAAATTAATGAATGAAATCTTTGGAGTGGGTTGCTGTTGGAGTCGGCTAGAGTTTAATAGATATATTCCTTCATAACTGTTGAAACTCAATAACTTGATTCTCTATTAGATATTCATAATCACTCTCTCAATTAACGAGTCAACTTATTCATTTATAACTGGCGAGATGTGGTTTACATGTAGAAACTTCCATTTATAATTCGGCCATAGACCTTTTCGTGAGGTTGGGCCTTTGTCATGAAGTGTCTGAAATCGGTCAATGCTGGACTCGACGATCCATATCCAACATTATTGGTTGAAGTGGATTAAGTGTTAAAATTCTTTGGCTGATTAAACACATTTTTAACAAATGCCACAGAATTGGTAAACAAAATTTGGACACGAGAAAAACCACTATTCATATTACTCTTAAACCATTATATGTAAATGTTGTTAAAAGTGTACATTAACAGGTACCCAAAATATAGGAAAATTATACTCTATCCGTTCTGTTCAAAGAGTCTACTTTGAAATGTATACAACTTATTATGAGTTACGAGATACAACACAAAAAATAAGTAATTTATCACAATATTTTCTATTTATATTTTTACTTTAGAAATGAGGGTTAATTGTGAACCACACATTGTAATATTAGTAAGGGTATGTAATGTAAATAAATTCAAAATAAACTCTTTAAATGAGACAAGATTTTTTCTTAAAAGTACACTATTTGAGTGAGACGGACGGAGTAGTACATTCGCTCGACCGCGTAATACAAATTGTACAAATCCCAAGACACCTATAAATTTATTAGTACCTTAATTAGTACATTCGCTCGGCCAGAAATTTCTTGCCCTTTCCTTTTTTGTGCATGTATCTTTAATTAAATTCGATCTCAAATGAAATTATAGAGTAAAAATATAATTGAAATGAAAAGAGATGAATTAAAAAAAAAAAGAAAAGGAAATTACAGTTGTCTATTTGTCTTCTACTTTGGTATTTTCATATCCATACATTAAATTTATGCCTCCCTTGTTTTCCTGCCATTTTTTTCTACCAAGAGAGAGAGAACCCCCTCCCCTCGTAGTTATCGGATCATCCAACCTGGACAACAAAGAATACACGAGCGCCGAACTTTTTCCCGCCGGCTGTCTTCTTCATGTCTTTCTCGTCTCTTTTCCGGCGCAAGGCCATGTTAATCCCATGCTCCGACTGGGCAAGCGCCTAGCTTCAAAGGGATTACTGGTCACTCTCTCCGCTCCAGAATCCTTCGGGAAAGATATTCGAAAAGCTAATAAGATCAGCGACCAACCCACCCAGTTGGCGACGGTTTCATCCGGTTCGAGTTCTTCGACGACGAATGGGTTGAAGATGAACATAAAAACATCAACCTCAGCGAGTACTTGGATCATATTGAGATCGCCGGAAAGAAAGCTCTGACTCAAGTGATCAAGAAACAACAAGAATAGGGGTGCCCTGTTTCTTGCATAATCATCAATCCTTTCATTCCTTGGGGTTATGAAGTTGCGGAAGCTCTCCAAATCCCCAGCGCCACTCTCTGGGCTCAATCTTGCGCTAGTTTTTCATGTTATTACCACTATTATCACGGATTGCTTCCGTTTCCCAGCGAAACCCAACCCGAAATCGATGTTCAATTACCCGAAATGCCTTTGTTGAAACACGATGAGATTCCTAGTTTCTTATATCCTTCCACTCCGTATGTGTCCCTGAAGAACGCCATACTATCAGGAGTTTTCAAGAACATGTCGAAGAATTTCTGCGTTTTGATGGACACGTTCCAGGAGCTCGAGAATGATTTGATCGAGTACATGTCGAAGATTTCCCCAATCAAGCCAATTGGGCCATTGTTTATGAATCCTAAAATGGATTCATCGAGCTCAGATGTGACCGTCGACATTTTCAAAACCGAAGAGTGCTTGGAGTGGCTGGACTCGAAGCCGGCGAGCTCTGTCGTTTACATCTCTTTCGGAAGCATTGTTTTCTTAAAGGACGAACAAATCAGGGAACTCGCACACGGGCTTTTGAATTTAGGGGTTTCGTTTTTGTGGGTCGTCCGGCCTCCGATGAAAAACACCGGATTCCAATCCGTGGCCTTACCAGACGGATTCCTGGAGAAGGCCGGCGACAATGGAAAACTAGTGAACTGGTGCCCGCAAGAACGGGTCTTGGCCCACCCGTCTCTGGCGTGTGTCTTGACCCACTGCGGTTGGAACTCGACGCTTGAATCGCTCTCCAGTGGGACTCCGGTCATAACTTTCCCGCAATGGGGTGATCAAGTCACCGACGCTAAGTACTTGGTGGATGAATTTAAAGTCGGGATAAGATTGTGCAGAGACGAGGCTGAGAACAGAGTCATTCCAAGGGAAGAGGTGGAGAAGTGTTTGATTGAGGCCACCGGCGGTCCCAAGGCGGCTGAGCTTAAAGAGAACGCGTTGAAGTGGAAGAAGTTGGCGGCGGATGCGGTGGCGGAGGGTGGTTCCTCCGACCGGCGTCTGAAAGAGTTTGTGGAAGAGATACAGAGGAGGCGGGTACATGCAGCTGGAGAGAACGTTAGTATTTGATGGAAACTTCTCCTGAACTAATTAGGCAACAATTTCTATTTTGTTTAATAAGTCTTATACATTCGTTGCCACATATGTAACCTACTAGGAAACAAAGCTAGTTTAGTTAATTATTTGTTTCCAATAATAATTAATATGGAATGTGCAATTTGTTACTTTTTCCGTTTTATTTAGAAACAGGGTACATGACAGTTATCCTTCGTTTAATATGCATGGTGACAGTTATCCCATAGTCAGGTAACAGTCCCGATATACCAATATAAGTATAATGTTGTATAATGTTGGATATGGGATTAATGCCGAGGTGAAGTTAAACGTGGTCGGTGTTGAACCCCAACTTAGCACCGACCGCGTTTGACGTCGGCCTCCACCTCCTGCTCCTTGTTTTTGGGATGAACTCCCCTGTTTAACTCCGATGACAAAGTTAGTATTGAATCTGAGAGAATATACATATGCTAAGTCGGAATTCAATTACCTGTTTATTGAGGAAACCATTGAGTATTTATATTGGGCCAAAAGTAGAAAAGGTTCCAGCAGTCTAAGTTAGATAATTCTGGTGTTATCCTCAAGCCTTAACACGTGTTATCTGCATGCTATAAAGGGGTGCTTAATATCAGCGCCCTTTGTCGCGCACTAGCCAATGTCGCGCACTTTGGACACTGTAGCCCAGGTCGTCGCGGATGAGGTCCCCAGGTCTTCTCGGATGAGGTCCCCAGGTCGTCTGCGGATGAGGTCCCCAGGTCGTCCGCGGCTGATGTCAGCCCAAGGTCACCTCAGCATTAATCTAGTATCCAACAATAGCCCCCAAAATAATTGAGTTGAAGTCAAAGACGAAAGTCCATTACTTTTTAGGAGTACGTATCCCCCAATTAGCGCAATTTTTCACTGGGTCATCCGTGGTGACGTTGCAATGGAATTTATTGGTGGAAGTGGCGATCTGCTAGGATCGTACTCTCAAAGGTATGTCCCCACAGTGGAGTGTGATAATTTATCATTCTTAACAGTGTTGCTGAGCAAAATGATGTTGCAATCTTGGAGTAGGAGAGCCTGCTGCCCAAAGTCCAAATTGATATTGTCCGTCATCGTTATTGTAGCGAAAACTTCTGACCTCGCCAAATCAATTGCTGGACTGATTTTGTCAGCATGTGACCTTAACTTCCAAGAAGAATGCTTCTCTATTCTTGGATTTGAAACCCAAGACGTGGAAAGTATCAAAATTGAAAAATGACAAAAAGCCTCCAGCAAGTAGAGAACTTGCAGCTATTCTTTTCAGTGATGATTGCTTCGGGTCAAAGTATACGGATGAAAGATACGAAGGAGCTGCGAAGAAGATATGGAAAAAGCAAATTTAACGACAATGTCGACGTCACCGGACGATGTCGGCGCCACCGACCTTGGCGAAAACAGAACAAAGGGGTTTGAATAATTTAACGACGATGTCGACGTCACCGACCTTGGCGAAAATCGAACCAAGGGGTTTGAATATCCTAACGACGATGTCGACGTCACCGGACGATGTCGGCGTCACCAACCTTGGCGAAAATCAAACCAAGGGGTTTGCATATTTTAAAGACGATGTCGACGTCACCGACCTTAGAAACTGTGAAAACAAACTAAGGTGTTTTGTTTAATTAACCAAGGTTACGTCTACCCTTGGATGTAACAGGAAAAACAGCATTGAATAATATACAACCTGGATAAGCCGAAGGAGAAGAAAGAGCAAAGATACTTGATCCAGTCAAAGTAGACAGATACGCATAAATCCAAGGAAACCTGCAAAGTTACAAAAGCCATCTGAGAAGCGAAATCGGTGATAGATTAACCATGGCCAAACAAATCCTTCTTTAGACCGCCAGATAGTAACAGGTTGAGTTCCAGAGCCTTGGATCTTCAGGTCTTGAGTTCTTAAAAGCCTTATTTTCAGACTCCAAAGTCCCTCTTATAATGCCATCCCTCTGAAACATTGAGGCGACATTTCCAATGCAATGAAAATTCTATTTGCCTACTTTTTTCATTGTCTCATTTACTAATTACCGATCAGACAATGAAAAAATGGCTACAAAAGTAAGCAACCACAGGGAGGAAGCATGCATTTTCTTAGTTTCACAGAAGGCCAAAAATTGCTATAAACGGAGGCCACAACAGGGAGGAAGCATGCATTAATTTCATCATCAAGTCATCAGCATTAACATCTACTTTTACATGTCAATGAATGCATGCAATGGTGTCATGAACATGTTGTATGGCCATGTTATATTGCTAATGCTGGACATGCATTCTGGCAATGCTATCTAGAATGAGTTTCTATCTTCTATCATATATGGCATTACTGGGCCATAGTTTTGCAGTGTGATTCTTTTGCGATTTTTGATCTTTTACTAATTACAATGTCAGGAATGTTTTCCTTAGATTCTTATAACTAATATCTCTTCGTGTCATCAGTGTGTATGTATATTACATCCGCAATTTAAATAAAGTCATTAAGCAATTTGAAAAGTGATTTTTCTATTTCCCTTGCCAGTTTTTAAAGATTGCAAGTCTTAGACAGAGATGATGTAAATATACCAACAGCCAAAAATGCAAGCCTATGAAAGCAAAGAATAATGCATTGCAGCAAGATTTCCAGCACCCAAAGGCTATTCCATTCAGCATAATCAAAACAACTTTAATATAGCTCTATTCCGGCTGCAGAGCAAGAAATTTCGGCAGAGATTCCTACATAACTAAATCCTGAGAAATGAGTTTCCAACTGATTCACACTCCAGTTTCCAGAACACCACAGAGCATTAAATACTCCTAAAATCTAGAAAACTAGTTGGAGCAGAAATTCAAGGCGATGAAATAAATTCTGGCAGAAAAATAACTTCAAACATGAAATTCCATCAACAATAAACTTTAGCACAACCTTTAATTTCAAAAAGAAAAAGAACTCCAAATTATCCAGAATTTCATACCCAAATGCACCCTCTCCTAGCTCCAAATTTCGAATAAAATTCCAGAAATTAAAACCAAGAAGCTTACCGTATCCAAATTTCAGGAAAGAAGCCCCTCACAGAAGCAGAAGACAGTATCGTTGCCAGAATTAGAGCCACAAAAGCCATCCATAATGGAATTATCTATGCTGACGCTTAGGGCTGAGAACGAACACGAACGTTCACGAACAAGCTCGGGATCGGCTCGTTAAAAACTCGGTTCGAGATCGTTTATTTATTAATAAACGAACATGAACAAAATTTTAAGCTCGATTAATAAACGAACAATAAATGAACAAAAGGGAGCTCGACTCGATTACGTTCGTGAACATATATAATTTATCATTTATATATATTAACATGAAATTACATTTGGTGTAGTGGTAAGACACCAAGAGGAGAATCCAGAGAATCTGGGTTCGAATCTTCCACAAGGCTGATTTTGTTTTAGCAAAGTGGAGATCCACAAGGCTCGAGGTCGAGCTCATGAATCTTATACGAGCTCGACCTCGAGCTCGAACTCTATTTCCAGGCTCGACTCGAGCTCGAGCTCGAGCCCAAGATAATGAAGCCGAGCCGAGCTCAAACATAGGTGTGTTCGGGCTCGGTTCGGCTCGATATCACCCCTAGCTGTTACAACAAGTGTAAAGAAACTCATGAAAGATGAGATGTACAATGACAGCAATGATCTAGGAGTGGGACCCTTGAAGCATTATCCCGACTGTGCCCAGCCTCATCGGGCAAGAAGAAATAGCAAACCTTTGAACAAAGCCTCACCGTAAAGAAAGCCTTCCCTGTCCTTTAGAAACCAAACAGAACCGTAGAATCCTTTTAGACATCAGCAGGCAAAACAAAGTAGTAGTAGCTTTAACTGAAATGCTTTCCATCCATGGCCAGCCAATCGAAACAAAATATCCCTGTCGGAATATTAAAACCTTTACAGAACAACCAGGCAAATCATGTTGTAGTCAATTTCATCACTGACCACTAATGTGGTATTGTTCAACATTAAAGTTGGAACTAAACAGTTGCTATTCAAATTTTAAGATTAAACTCCACTTTTCGGGTCATATACCCTAATAACCAAGAAGAAAACTAGTATAATATAATCGTAAACACCATAAAATGTCAATCAGCCATAGAACAAAATTATAGTCAAGATCACAGCCTCAAAATTGGAAGTTCTTCAACACACAAAGGTTGTTCCTGAGAGTAATTGTACAACAAGCAACAAGATAAAATTATCCAAGCCACATCAACTCAAGAATCTCAGATCATATTCAAAACAAGACATCATACCAGTCAGTCTCTACGAATTTAACATCCAAACATCACATATTTATATACCACAAAATAATTCTACTTATTATTAGAAAGCCAAATCAAAGAGAAGTGTTTCCACTCATATCCATGCAAGATTCTACAAGAAAAATGAACTAAATTATGCAGACATTTAGCTTGAATTATAGGCTTTTTAAACTTTCCCACTTTAATGGACCCTCAGAATGTTCATCAGCATAATACTTCATAAACCGTGCATCTGAACAAGCAAGCAGTGTGCTAAGAGCTCTCCAGAAACAGAGTTCACTGAATTTTCCAACGCAAGAGAAGATTGAAGCAACAAGTTCATCTGGTGATTCCATGCTATTTCAACCAAATGAGTGCCACACTCTTCAAGCATATCATAAAGAAAGACAAAAGCTTCCCAGCTTGTTAAATATATCCCGGTGGGATAAATACGCCAACTTCGAAAGAGGGATCAAACTTCTCCAAATAAACAAAGCCATTTCAGCAATATTAGCCCCTGATTTTTTTTTATTATTATTTTTTTTTTAAAAGACGACATATAGCAGCCACATAAAAGTTGACACAACAATGCCTCTAGTGTAATACAAGTAGTCAAACAGAGCAGCGCACGAAACTCTTGAGCCAGAAACTCGACATTGCAAGTGAAGATGAAGGAATGACAATTGTCAAGGAAAAGACAACAGATGGAGCAGCAGACAATTCCATAAGAAGTCAAACAAAATTCCTAAAAGTCAAAGAAAAGACAATCATCCAGCACATAACATGTTAGGAAAGGCAAATTATTTTATCCAGAACATTGGCTTTAAACCCAAGAAAGAAAGGAAAACCAGTTAAACACAGCACAACCTTTGACTGATTCATAGACGTCGGAGCCTGTTAGAATTCCACCTCAAACACAAAATACAGGGCTTTCCAAATATTTTCAGAACAGAAAGCACCCCTCAATAATTCAACCAAACATCACCCAATTAAACAAGAATCCATAAACTTTGCTTATTTGGGCCCATTGAAAACTTTCAACATTAAAGCTCAATACAAGGTAAAAGCAAGAAGCACACCCATTGTGCCATGCAAGTTGCTGAGTATATCAAATTAGAGACCAAGGCTTCAGATGGTTCAAGCCATTCACTGTTAGAGACCAAAAAATCCAATAATTTGAAACCGTCTCCTTCACACAGAATTTGACACAAAGTTTCACACAAAGTTGTTGTTCGGTGGAAATTGCACACAAAGTTTTAGAATTATCTTTGCATGTGGGCTACTCCCATTTTATATTGTTTGTTTGTTTCTAGATAAAGCAAAGGTGAGAACTGAGGAACATTCACAAGTTTTACAGGAAAAGTAAGAAAAAGAAAATCTTCTTCAGCAAGATTGGATTTTTAAAACTCTCGTAAACAGAACCCAATCACGCCAAAACCCAATTTAGCAAACAATCATACATAAACAGTTGAAGTATATCTAAAAAGAACAACCACTTCAGCGAATTGCAAGAAGAAGACAACCCATGTCATGAAACTACTTCAGCGTATAGCAAGTGTGGAGGCTAATTGCGTAAAAGATGATCAACTATGGCAAAAATGTCAACGAGAAAAGTTACTTTGATCACTTAACACCAAACCAAACATGCATCAGTACTTTTCAGAGTTCGTATTTTGATGTAATTTATGCAAAATCATAACCAACTTGGCCGACCAAATCCAATAATTTTAAAACGTCTCTTCTTTAAATCCAATGCTTTACGATGATGCCAAACCAATGGAACCAGATATCAACGCAACTCAAAGATCAAGAAAAATGAAGCATGCAAATATTATCCAATCTCTGTTAAAAAAGAAAGTAAATATGTAAGAACCAAAGTAGGTCAAACAAACTTCCCCAAAAAAGCTGAATCGACCGCATTAACAACAAAATCCTTGAACGCCCATGACCATGCCAAAATAGGAAAGGATCAAATCTTGAATAAGTTTAGTAATAACATATAAAAGTTTCTTCTCCAAGATGTAATGCTGACTAAATAAGGCCATGTTTGGAACCTCCTTTTAAAATGTCTTTTGGAAGATAAATAGTTGACCCAAAACCCAAATGTCGTATGGTACTGAATATTGAAATTTTACAGTTTGAAAGCTGTATGGCAATATTTTTTAAATGATTTTCAAAATAGCCCAAAATTCATTGTGTTATTACTAGCTGATTTGAGAAACACGTTGAGTCAATCATTTTTTTTTCATCGCTAACCCTGATCCTTTTCGTATCAATAACAATAAAGTGATTATTAATCGTAAAACACTTTCTCGTGGTATTTCACAATTTGCAATTGCAACTATGGTTAATTACAATAAATTCAAATCAAATGCATAATGGATAATGGATATGGTGTTCATCGACGTAGACATGATTAACGTTAAGTATTGTCTTGTCCGGCCCATAACTACAAAAATGTTATTTCTTCACAATTATAAGCTCCAATAGCATTTTGATTTCCTTTTTCAAAAAATTGGTTTGATTTGCAAAACAAAATGTTAATTGAATAGATCAAATGAGTTATGGGCTTTATATCTCGTTAACATACGAAATACTCAACCATCTCATTTATTACCATAGCACAAATAATATATATATATATATATATATATATACTAGACGGTACATCCGTGCAATGCACGGCTTATGCCCAATAAAATATTAATTTGTATCATAATAATAAAAAGTTTAATTGTGCGCATGCTAACATACAAATAGGACAACGAATATGAGAGCTCGTTTAAATTTATCAACTATTAACTTAATTCAATCCATTTTTAGAACAATTGGAGTCTACAAAAACATATCAAAATCAAAGAAGAAATTTTCCCTCCTTAAATAGTATTCCCTCCGTCTCATTCAAAGAGTCATGTTTGTAATATTGTATTACAAACATGACTCTTTGAATGGGACGGAGGGAGTATATGGCTACCGGTACACTACCTTCATCCGACATATTCTTGTTGTTTTGTATATAACTTGACATCCTTCCATTAAGGACCTACTTTAGAATTGTGGAAAATTTTGAGGTTATTGGAAAAAAAATGATTTTTTTTTGCATATTTAAAATTACTTCTCTACCTTTTTTAAAAACAATAAATTATTATAACAAAAGCCTATAAAAGAAAGGAACAATCTAGAGAATACATCAAGATTTATAATTTTACATACATGATACATTGTGAACTAATAGGAAAGAGAATTTTAACCCAATAATCCTTCAACTCTTGATAACTAAAAGTTTTCACATGAAAAAATTGCACCAACAACAAAACAATTTAAACAAAACAACAAATTAAAGTAATCAACAAAAAACTTAATGGGAAAAGAAAATTCAAGAAAGGATCTATGTAAATCACATATTATTAGATGTGTAAAATGTCATAATTTTTAATAGTAAAGTATAAGAATAAAATTTCTCATTTTGAGAAATTAGTTAACATATTTAGAACAAAATAACTCACTAACCTTGATGCACTTCACAACAATTTAAAAGAGAATTTCAGTGTTGTTTAAGGCTGAGAGAACGAAGATGGTTGAGAATATTTCAAAGTGTCATTCATAGAATGGATCAAGGAAGGAAAATACACAACTGATTGATTGTAACTAACAGAAGGTGAAAGAAAAGCAATAGTTTATTCATATTTATAATGATAAAAGGTGAAGCAAAGAGGATACAACATATTATTTCTATTTGTAATAAATAAATGGTGAAACAAAGAGACAATAGACTTTTCCTATTCTTTAGGAGTTAAAAACTAATACTCTCAATTATCAATTGAGTAATTAACTTCATGGTGAAAATGTTTAGAAAATGTAAAGTTGTGAATTTAAGATTATAAGTCTATAATCCAATGTGGCAGCCACATGGCACTCTAATATCAAATCTATATTAGTTTCTATTATATATGGTAGATATATATATATACATAGTAAATAAAATTAATTTAAAGAAATATTTAAAAATAAATAAGATTAAAATTATAGTTTTAGTCCATAATCTTTGGCTTTATTGCAGTTTTAGTACACTATTTTTGGTTAAGTCAACGATAAGATGCATTGACCATTCAATTTTTAATTTTTCTATTAAAGTGATTAAAATTGCAGAAAATGTAGAAATTCAAATTAAAAGAATGCAGATTAATTAAGATTTTTTTAAATGATGTAAATAATAAGATTGTGGATTAAACTAATAAATATATATATATATATATATGATCATACTCTTCTGTATTTGTATTCATTCATTGGGCTATTTCGTGTGTATATATATATATATATATAGAAGAGTATGATCAGTTTCTTCAGCCCAATGGAACTGAGCACCTCTCTTGGATAATGGATTTGGTGCGTACCTCTCTATAGACATGATTTACGTTATGCTTTGTCCTGCCCGGCCCGGCCCATAACTACGATATTTTTTCGTAAATCCCAAGACTGACAATTTGTATCGTGTCTCGGTTAGTGGATTCTGATCGGTATGTGACCTTAATTGTGTAATGATTCGTGTCGATTCTTTTAATTCGCGTAACCGCCAAAGTTTAACTCTAACTTATTTGTATTATGTCGAGTTTGTGTGTTTATTTTTTGTCGTGTGAAAAATTGCTAGTCATAATATTAATTTTTTGACAATCGCATATTCTAGTTGCTTTCGACCTGTGTCTATGTTAATTCTATATCTCTTTATCCCAAACAAGAAAAACAATTAACACACGAATAAATATATATACACGTGGTTCGATTAACAAGGATGAGCGGAAGAAGAAGAAGCTATAATTAATGTTATTGAAAATATGAACAAGAATGGCGTTTAGTCCATTCCATTCCATTGCACACAAAACTCAACAAATTTTGCCCTTCTCCTGCATGAATGGAAATAGTTACAGCTCATCTTTCGTTATTATATTTTAAAAGATAATTTTTAAAATATATTTTTTAATGTAAAAATTGTATCTTTTACAAGGATGTAATTTAATATTAAAAATATATATTGAGAGTGATGAGATATTAATAAAAATATAAATTTTTAAAAGCATGTTAACGAACAGAAAAAGCGATCGATGACGAAGAATTCCCAATTTCCCACTAGCTAGGAAGCAGACTCAGAAGGAACTAAGAACTTTCCAGATGTAGATATAGTCGAAATCTTGACCAAGCGATGTGGGTTTGGTTTCCTACCATCCATCCATGTAACTTAAATGCCATTTGCTTCATTCCCTTAAGTTAAAGACCTTTAGTTGATCATCCTGGTACAATGTATCCTTAATCAACTCGATCTGCTCCTTAAGGTTTATAAATGGCGTACGTCTAATTTGAATGTGTTAGGAATATATCAATATAATTGAGATCAAATATCACTTCCCAATTTAATCTAAATTTTCCTAATCTTGCAATTTGCATGCTTGAGAATTGAGATTAATATCTTGCTTTAGGAACGTTGTGGTAATGAAACATATACAAACGAGTCAGTGTCACAACGGTTGTGATGCATAGAGAACCACCAGAGGTTAGGGAGAGATTATTCGGTGTATCCGTTGTATCATGTAAGATTGTGCAACCAATATATTTAGGGGAAAGAACTATTTTTGGGGGAAGACAGATGTACATATAGGAGCACCCATGAATTAATATAAATATGAATATCTGGTTTATGATAGAGTTGCTACACTATTTTTAAAGATACAATGAATGCATATAATAATTTCTCTGGGATTTATTTCTACCTTTGTCGGTTCTGCCTATTGCCAGGGCCGGCCCTTAAGCCGGGACAGGCTGGGTGACTGTCCAGGGTCCAAAATTTTTGGGGCCCAATTTTGTATTAATATAGTGTTATATAATAGTATTTTTTGCTGATAAAAAAATTAAATTAAGACCCACATATATTTTTAGTTGAATAAGGCTCATGCAAGGATTGGTCTTTATTTTTATTTATTTATTTTCATTTTTCAACCCGGCTCATATTATAAAAATTTATCCTTTTAAAATAAAAATCACTCAATTCTCACATTATAATTTTATTTGAGGCCCCATGGTTATATTAATACAACACTAATTTTTGCTCATAATTGTTTGAATGAGGCCGATGCATGTATCATGTATGTACATTTGTTTTTTCACGACAAACTCTATATTAAAAAATTAATTAATTATATATTTTTTAATGAAATTTATTGAATTTCACCCTGTAATTTTATTTAAAGGCCTAAACGTGATATAATACACCATAATATAATAGTGATTTTTGCTCATAAATTTTTTAAATTTAGTTTAATGGAGCTCATGCAAGAATTACTATTTTTTTTCCTTCTATTTTTTCAGCTCTTGCTCATGCTCACAGTACAAAATTTTATACTATAATTTTATTTGGGGCATCTTTTAGCATTTTGCCCTGAGCCTCCAAATGTTTAGCACCGCCTTGCCTATTGTAGACAGGCTCCCCAATTTCATTTTTCTCCTCTCCACAATCCCCGCTTCTTATGTAATAAATAAGTAGTGCCGAGTCAAAGAAAATATATGGATTTGTTCTCCACGTAATTTGATGAATTCTCAAACCTTTTAGTTCATTGATAAAGAGGCAATCTCCAATTAATTTTAAGTAACGCTCAATTTAGTCATTGGATTTGACGTTTCGTTTTTAATTGGTTCCTATATATATATATATACTAATTATTTAGGAATTATTTTGGTGTCATATCAGTCTTGATTATTTACGAATCAATGAGAATCACCCGTCCAACATAATCTATCAAATCTTCTTTAAATTATTAAAAAGTACAATTATCAAATTTCACCTAAAAATCATATGGTTTATTAATTTAGAAAAAATTTGAACATAATATTTTAGATAAGTAATATCTACGCGTTAGGAACATTACCCACCCAAACCATTAATTAGCTTAAGGAAAAGGGAAACTAAAAATAATCCGCCAAGAACGTACGACCGACCCCGTTAATGGAAAACATGAAAAGAATTCTCCACGAAACATTCTTGTTTTTACGTGGAATGATGACTTAATTAGAAATAGTAGTTTTGTGCATGAAAGTCAAACTCCAATGCACTTGGCTACGTACGTAATGAAATGGGAAAGAATCATGCACTAACGTAAGACACGTATCGCACGCCAATGAACATGTCATAAACACGAGACAAACAATTCGTTAATTAGTCATATCTCACTCTTCTACTGTACTGCAGATCCAAACCACTGTACACAGTGAGTTCGTACCATCCTCAAAAACTTAAATATGAATAGTTAGTTACCCACTTTTTCTTACGTTTATCGGCGAAATATCTTCTTACTGTTAGGGTCGATTCACCTTATGCGAATAATGATTCCACATCTTAGCAGGCTTTGAGATCCTCTCGTCAAACTCCAGGGTCTAGTTTGGACTAATATGCCTTTCACCTTTTAGTTGGCTATGAGATCATTTTCTTTAAACATGAAACTAATCTTTGAGAGATAGGGGCACTTCAACATTGCACTCTTCGAAATAGTCAAGAATTTTGAAGAATCCATAACGTGCAAATACACTAACAAGGTTTTAACTTGTGGACGATCCTACTCGCTTACTTACTCGATCATATCTTTTGTCAACTTTCGTAATTTTTTAGCCAATCAACTGAAAATTTTACTACTCATTTATTGTTCGATTATGAATTAGTGATCAGATAAATTTACTTCTCTCAAAAAACAAAACCAAAATGAAGGATCTAGTGAGTGTCTATGCACTTTTCTTCATGGGCATGGATGATGATTAATTTGCATTATAAAAAAACTCCAAAAGCTCTAATTGCTCCTTAATTTCCTCCAAAAGCCTAAAGGCTGAAAATGGACGTCTTCCATCATGCACATAACCATTTACAGATCTCGTTCCATAATGTCCAAAATAGAAGGTTGAAAACTGTAGCTAAATATACTTTATAATTTCCTCCTTTGATGTAACCATTTTCCGAACCATTTCTCTTACTTCAAAAAAATGTCAAAAAGTTTTTTTTTTTTCTTTTTTGTAAACACTCTAATGGAGTTTGTCAGTCTGCACTCTAAATAGATATAATTGATAGAGATATGAATCAAATTTTTGACTTCTAAGTAACTTTTTAGACAACATAACTATTGAAGCACTGACTCATTTATGAAAGAAAGAAAGAAAGAAAGAAAGAAAAATTGAAATTCAGCATGCACATAAATGTACCACGTTCTCTGGCCACACACGTAAACTGCCCAAAAACCTTAGATTCTTCTCCTTATACCTAGACTTTATTCTTACATTAATTTTCAAAAAGTCAAATGATTTTATCCCACCACCTAATTTCCCCCCAAATCCCAGCACTATAAATTGGTCCCTTCACACAAACCCAAACTCATCGATCATTCCATTCGATTCATTAATTAAACATACGACGTAGTCGAAAAACAAACATTCGAAAATGGCCGCTTTTCTTAAATCTTTCTCCATTTGTCTGGTCTTGCTGATCTCTCTTTTCTGTGTATTTCTACTGCCGCAATATTGCACCGAAGCCCGGAGAATTGCCGGCGGCGTCAATGGAGGTGTTCCGGAGGAGCGAGTGTTGATATCCATGAAGGAGGTGAAGAATTCGGGTCCCAGTCCTGGTCAGGGAAATGGGTTGAAAGGTCAGATGAAAACCATATCGGAGGAGACGCAGAACTCCGGTCCTTCTCCGGGCCAAGGACATAAATATATCAACAAAAGCAACGCCAATGCCAATGGCAATTGAGTAAATGCTTGCATGGGATTATTTAGGATCCCAGTTCTCATGCATATAGAGTAGTACTAGCACGGGTATGTGACATCGAATGGTTCAGCAGTGATGCAAAAGGACTCATTCGTGAGGTTGTAGGATCAAATCAGTTTCTCACCTCTTACCCCTCAATTATTGTAATAGTGTAAGTGTTAAAAATTAATTAAAAAAGAGTAATAGTATGCACTAATCCATGTGAAGTTTGTATTCATTATGTCAGATTAGAGATATATGATGATGATGCAAACTTAAATATCAGAAGAGATTTCTCCTTTGTATGCTTTAACTTGTGGCCTTGTTCTTCGTTTTGATATAGTTTTGAAAATATATGTTGAAAAAATAAAAATTAATGTAAAAAAATATATTAAAAATGTAGAAATATATAGTTATTATTAAAAAATATATTATAATATGTTAGATGTACTTAGAAGCAAAAACAAAAACAAAAACGATGAAATTAAGTCAAATTAACCTAGCCTTCCATTGAAGGATTTTCAATTCGATCATCTCTAATTCTTGTTTGACTTAAGGATCGCATTAATTACTTCTTTAACTTTGCTTTCTAGTTATAGGGCTTTAATGTTGATAATATTGGACAAGTTTGGTTCATTCTTCAACTTTATAAGAAGGCTCCTATGGCGGCCATTTATCATAAGTAGTTAAAACTAAGATATACCAATGAGTAGTACACACATGGGGATCACGCATAGGAGCAAATCTATTAGTCAACATTTGGTGGGATGAAATCTAGCTAACTTAGAAGTCTATTTTATGAGAATGGATTCTTGAACCCCTTCACGCTCATGTCACGTCGAGGTGCTGTAGAAGAAAAAAGAGCCAAATCCTAATGCCTATTGGTGTTCTAAAAGTTCATTTTCAAAGTCTTGGAGAAAAATATGCATATTGGATTGACGTATATTGCGACTTGTCAAGCATATTGGGCCATATGGGATTTTTTTACTTTAATTTTATTGGCTTATTATACTATTTCTATGTGTATATCTGTGGCACTGAATAATATTTTCCGGTCATTACATTTGGGCCTCTAATTTTTACTGGATCCACTTTCCTACCATTATTGACCCAATAAAAATTTCAATTTCTAGTGGGCCGTGCCTCTCTATTGTAAATAATAAAAAAATAAACATTTAGAACTAAATAGGCTTTTGTTCATGTAAATCCAACATAACCCTGCGGTTTGGTAAAAGCCCAAACCCAAGGATTGGTCATGGCGGAGCGCCGTTCTCCGCCGTTTTATTTTCCGGTCATCACCATTGCCTGCGGTCTTCGGAGTACAGCGATGTCCCTACGGCAGTAGTACAGCGGTTGAGAAGGATTTCGCTGGCGAACAAAATAATCAGAAGGAAAGTAAATGGTTCACCCTGCCTCCTTTTACTCCCGCCGTCGACGGTGCTGCTCTGGGGAAAAATATCTCCCGAAACCGAGCGGAAGGCACAAATGAAGGCTCTGCAGCCTTGTCCACAGTTACGGCTCTCAAATGGGTGACGCGATGCTGCCCTGAATTGCCTAGGTCTCTCGTGCAGAAACTCTTCCGCTTGAGACGAGTTCGGAGAGATTCTTGCAATGTTCAAGATGAACATCGTCAACTGAAGAGGGTATGAAATACTAATTCAAATTGCCGAAACTTTAACTTTATCAAGCAAGGTTTATGTGCTGTCGCATGTTTAAGTGGCAATCCTTTCCTTTAATTTTGTGCTATTTAGGTTTCAGCTAAGGATTTGATGAATTCTGGAGACACGGTATATTTACCTGTAACAGTGGATAAGAAGCTTCCTTCAGCAAAGGCTGAGTACAATTTCAATGAAGAAGAGATGAAGTTTCTTCATAGCCTTATACTTTATAAGGTCAGTGTTGATACGTTGTGGAGATGATCAGTTGATCACATATACCATATAATAATAATTTTTTTTTTTTTGGATAAATTTTGTTATTTCTCTTCATGCGTTTAAGATAGATGGATGATATTTACTTTTCATCCTAACTTTGATCATATTTCAGGATCGATCTATCATTGCTTTGAATAAGCCTCATGGAATGCCTGTACAGGTAATAATTCTAAATCCATACACAGCTGCTAACTTTGCTCTATGATTAGAGTTTATATACATATAAGTTCCTCATAAGATGTTGGGCAGGGTGGTATTGGCATCAAAAGGAGTTTGGATGAATTGGCTGCGCAGTATTTGAGGTTCGATAATTCAGAATCCCCACGCTTGGTGAGTTCTTGGTAATGGTTTTTTGTCACCAAAGATACTCTTCCTTGCCAAATACATAAACTATGAGATACTCAATACTGCTGCTGCACTTGAATTTCCAGAACTTGATAATTAAGAGAACAATGAAACATTATAAACAGTGCAGAAAGCACTTGCCTATTTCATTGAATTGAAGCGAAGTCGTGCTATATAGGTTGACTGACAGTGCTCCATGAGAAGCTGCTAAATTTTTCTATTATATTTTCAATTAGTTCTCTAATTGTACCTATATGTTTAGTGATTTACCTCAACTTTTGTAGCTTGCTGTTGGCAAGCATATTGTTTAATAGGTGCATAGACTTGACAGAGATTGTAGTGGCATATTGATAATGGGGAGATCACAGTTGAGTGCTGCTGCTCTTCACTCTGTCTTCCGTGAGAAAACATTTGAGGCATCTGAGCTTGTTAGTAACTTTCTCTGTTCCCTTTGTTATTTTTTATTTCTATCCTTCCTTTATTTAATGCACTAAAATGGATTAAATTCTTCTTTTCATGACATGGATGTCACTTATATTATATCATTCTTAGGATCTTGAGAGCAGAAGTAGAATCATCCATAAGACATATTGGGCACTTGTCATTGGATCTCCTAGATCTCACAAAGGATTGATTTCAAAGCCATTGGGAAAGGTGAGGGGTGTGTGTGTGTGCATGCTTCATTGTTTTTGGTATATATATGTGTGTGTGTGTGTATGTGTGTATATATTTGAAATTTATTTATTTATGTGAAGTTCACTTTTGCATTTGGTTTGTTTTATCAAGCCTAGGATATGCAATTATAGTTTGGTTCCAGAACTAGAAGCTATTTTCCCATTTTTGGTTTGATAAATATTTAAAAGCTAGTCATGGTTAGCTCTTCTTCTCTGGAATACTTACTGTTTTAGAACCATGATTGACCTTGCATTTACACTAGCGCTTCAATGTTTTCTCCGAACTCAAGAAGTGATTTGCTATGGCAGGATCTGAGAATATGTATGGTACTCCTTGTTGTTAAGAAGTGATTTGCTAAAGCACAACTTCTCGTATATCACATCAAGACATGCCTTACCAATGTTACTTGAGCCATTTTAAAGCCTCATCCAATGGCTGAGGACTGACATTTGTTCTTTTCTTAGGTTTTGGTAGACAATGGTAAATCTGATCGAATAACAGTCATTGACGATATTCAATCATCATTAGCGCAGTGTGCTGTTACTGAATACAATGTGATTGGATCATCTTGCCATGGTTAGTTCTAAACACCTTATGCAGAAATCTACTGCTGTTTACACTATTTACTGATTTTGTTGCATGTAATACCACATTCTTTCCCACTTTAATGGTCTTGTTATTAATGTTGCTTTGAGTTTCAAAACTGCTTTGTGGTTTTAGATGTAATTCTTGGTTTACGTAGATATGTATGGAGGTTCAGATAGTTTTTTCCAGCTCTTTTGGCAGATGTAAGTGCTGTTTTTAACAATAGTATTGTTGTTTGTACATGCCAAACTGGTGTAATAGGAATAACCCAAAACTAAGTCTTTACCAGATCCTGTTTTGTTCATCTCATGTATTCCTGAACAAGCAAGCAACTTCAATGCATTTTCATGCTGTCTTTGTTCTGGAAGGAAAATTTCCAGTAACCTAGTTACAAACTTGTCCTCTTACTTAATTGATTTGTAATGTATAAGTATTATTGTTTACCCTTTCTTTTACTAAGCCAACCGTAAAATTTGCAGGATTCACTTGGCTAAAGTTATCCCCTCTTACTGGAAGAAAGCACCAGGTAAAACATACACTAGTGTGAGATCATAGAGGATTTGAACTTATTTTCATAAAGCATGATTTTAATTTTCCTTTGCTTGTCTAATAATTGAAGCTACGGGTTCACTGTGCGGAAGTATTGGGGACGCCAATTATTGGGGACTACAAGTACGGGTGGCAAGCTCACAAGGACCTCAAACATCTTAGTTTCAATAGGGAACTTACTGAGGAACTGGTGAAGGAAAAACAAGGTCCTCTCGGGCTTGATTTTAGAGATGGAAGCATCTTAGATAAGCATCCTCGTCTTCACCTTCACTGTAAGGAAATGATTTTACCTGATATTTCTCTGGCAATGCAACATGCGGAATCTGTCACAAATTCTGATCTTCAAGATGTGATTAGCATTAAATTGAGAGCTCCTTTACCATCACACATGCAAAAGAGTTGGGACTTGATGAACTCCTCTTGAAAATGTACTTGTACGGCTATAAATATCGATAAATTTAGTTCAAATTGAACCCCTTAATCTGTAGCTACCTCTTCTTCTGTTCAGGATGAGTTAGGATACCAGAAGGATAGTAAAATAGTAGTGACAGGGCATTTGGTAGTTAATTGGTTCCAGTTATCCTTAGAAATTCATCTCTGAGTTTAAATTAAGTGTAGCTTGTGTTGAGCAGACTCGGTTGATGAATTCACAGTCGACGTTTCTGGTATAAATCTCAATCAGGAAACATTGTGTATGCTTGAATTTTATGAAGGATGGATGGTTAATGCCTACCTGGTGGGAATTCTTGATGGAGAAAAGGACTACGGACTCACCAAAAACACTTCCAGGTGGGAATCCTACTCCTTTTTTGTTGATTATTAAGTTAGAATGTTGAATCACCACAACATTAATACTCATGCCTTCAATTTCTTATGCTATTGATACTCATGCATGAAATGATTGTTAGGTCAATACTTGTTGTCGTTGAAGTTTTGAGTTTGACACTTTGTAGCCTCTAAAAATCTTGTAACTTTGGCACAATTGATGGAATTGTTACCTAATGGATAGTGCCACGTGTATGTGTGTGTGTGTGTTTAAGGCGTTGACGGACCACAATTTTGCATTGCTTTTGTGCCTATAGTTGATCTTGTGCCACAAATTGAAATTGGAAAGAAAGAACAAAATCCTTCTAGAGGAGGGGTAGGTAAGAAGCCTAAGTTTTGGTTCTCATTATGTGAGGTCGACTATATCAATTATATCTCGTCACCGTGTATGAGTGAAATTATGAGGGCGACGGGATTGAAGAAAAGGAAATGGGAAAGCCAGTCGGAAACCTATGTGTCATAAAATCTGCGGGTGCTGCATTTGTTGAATAGCAGTGAATGGATGTAGTTGGGTAAGGAAATAGAAGGATATTTAAACGTACGGGTTCACTTTGTATTACTAAGTGGACTCTTTCAGTGAGACGGAGGGAGTAGAAGGATTGACCTCAGAAATAATTTTGAAAAACATTGACAACTAAAACAGCAAATTTGTCCGTGAGTTTAAAACATTGATTCGGTTTTGGGTTTTTAAGGGATGACTTTCTCCAGAAGTATAGTAGAGCATCTTGGCTGAGGAGTAAATGGAGAACCTACTCCGCACTCCGCCCCTGCTAAATGTCAATGCTTAAACCATCATTTTCATCTGATGGAAATTTGGGACCTCTTGTCTTATTCTCCGTTAAAGATATTGTTTTGAAAACGTATAATTTTTTTTTTGGGTGAGTTTGGGATGGCCCTCGCACTCAAATTCCCCTCCATTTTGACTGGGGTAGGATTAAAGCTCACAACATCTTCTATGTGTTCTTTTATGAGTTACCACTAAATTATGACTCGTTTCCGATGGGGTTCCATTTTTCCAAAGGGGGAAGTAAAGAGCAAAATAATGGAAGAGGCTTGAATGAATGGAGGATTTGTTTTTATTTATTTATTTATTTATTTTAAATCATTCATTCTCGTTAAGAATACTAACCTATTATATTGAATACAGGGATCGTGGAGAGGGGAAAAACGAAAGTGAGGAGCCTCCTACAGAGTCCAAGAGGTAAAAATTGAACTCCCGACATTTGGGTGGCCGCCTCGTGCACTAACCGGTGAGACACTAGCTCGTTCCTAATGAGCATTGGTTAATTAGGTGAAAAAAAGCAAGATGTTTACATGTGAGTGGAGTAGTGTGCAGATTTGGTCAGGTTGGAAGATGGGATGAAGAAGTTGGGTAGCATTGCCTTTTCAATCTCCAACAACTACAATATCATTATTCAATCAAATGTTTACGTAGGTATGAAGATGGGATTTGGTAAAACCTCACCTGACAGTCTGATGATCAGTTATGCAGGTGATCAGCCAACGTTACTCTTTCTAAACTAATTAATTCATATAGTATTATTACTTGGGCACAAGAGTATTTAGGTTGAACATCAAATTAACGAGAATAGACCTTAAACTCTATCTTCTCTATTTGTCCTCTCTCATTGTGGAACACGAGACTTATATGTCACATTATGAAATTTACTTCTTTATTGTGAGGAAACAGAAATGAAAAATAAAATTTAAGTAAAATTGATTGGGTTTACTTCGGGGGGTAGGTTTTGAAAAAGATGGAAAGAGATAACCACGAACTGACTTATTCCTCTGAACATTTCGCCTATGAACAAATTGATTGAGCTAAGTCAAATGGTCACTACGGAATGTCATTCATGGGTGTTTTCGATACGCCAGAATACAAATGAGATAATAAACAAGTACTTTTTTATATTAAAATATCTTTTTTTGATTCGTACTAAAATATGATAATATGAACCAGAAGTCAATTCAAAACTTGTTTAATGAAAGATTTTTTTTTATTATCAGATGTGAGATGTTCCATTCTAATTTCTAATTACCATTTTTACCACCAAACGCACTTGGTATGTAAAGAAATTGTTACATGATGACGAAGTAGTGACGTAGTGGATTCACCAAACCCGCTGGGATGGGACCCTTACTTTCTTCGCATGCATGCTATCCAGGTCAAAAATAGTAATATATTCGAACTTAGTGGTCGTACTTGTAATATTAATCAATCTGCAGTTTAATTTCTTGGTTAATCAAAAGCTTGAAATTTAGGCTCTCTTTGCAAATATGACTCAAATCATGTTTTGAAATTACTTTTGATTTTATAATATTAAAAGTGTATTAAAAATATAAAAAAGTATGTTAAAAATATAAAAATGCTTATTAAAAATATTAAAAGACTTATTAAAAATAATAAAAAATTATTATAAAATCAAAAGTGATTTCAAAATATAATTTAAGTCATGTTACCAAACAGGCCTTACTACCTATATCTTTAAAGAAAAAAAAGTTGGCTAACCACTTCCTTTGCATGAAAGTTACGTTCGATTAATTTACAAATTTTACCTTAGTGGTTGTCTTTTTTTTTTATGGTTCGTTTTGACATAATTTTAAAAATATGTTTATGAAAATAATATGACCTAAATATCTAAAAATGAATTACAACTAATGAAATGGTCTCACCAACCACACAAAATGTCCCTATTGTTCAAAGTTTCTCTTATTTTATATGGCATTTTTTTATAAATGAAAAAAAATTATTATTTCCCTCCTCACTTTCTATCCTCTGTGTGTGCGCCACTACAGCACTACTATATATACCTTTTGATTCTCAGTTCACAATCAAAGAGTCACCACTCATATTCTCTCTCATTATATCCTTTCTTTAATTTTCTCTCCATAGTTTTTTTTCATTTGGATAAACAAACTCTAATGGGCAGCTTAGAAGTTGAGAGGGAAATCACTGGCTGGGCAGCAAGAGACCCTTCTGGCCTCCTTTCACCCTATACCTACACTCTCAGGTATATAAAGAATATCGAGTTATTTCATTAGAAAATTTTACTTTAAAATTATACGTTGTAATTCATAATTAATGGAATTGAATTTACAGGAATACCGGCCCTGAGGATGTTTATATCAAGGTGATAAGCTGTGGGGTTTGCCACAGCGATCTTCACCAGATCAAAAATGACCTTGGCATGTCCAATTACCCCATGGTTCCGGGGCACGAAGTGGTCGGCGAAGTTGTGGAGGTGGGATCGGACGTCACCAAATTTTCAGTCGGAGATTGCGTCGGAGTTGGTTTACTCGTCGGATGCTGCCGGAGCTGCGGCCCATGCAACGCCGACATCGAGCAGTACTGCAACAAGAAGATCTGGTCTTACAACGACGTCTACACCGACGGCAAACCAACCCAAGGAGGATTCGCTCCCGCCATGGTCGTCGATCAGAAGTAAGACTTTATGACCTCATAATGAGCTGGCTGGACTCATAAAAATGATAATAGGCTCGAGTTCAGATTAGACCAAATCTTTTGAGTTTGAACTCAAACTCTCGAGCAATTCAGCTCATTTACACCTAATCCGGCACATTCATTCACCGGAATTATTTACAATCATTTTAATATATCTATTTATAACGTTATCGATATGTCAGGTTTGTGGTGAAGATACCAGACGGAATGTCGCCGGAGCAGGCTGCGCCGTTACTGTGTGCCGGAGTGACGGTGTACAGTCCGCTGTCGCATTTCGGATTAAAGCAGAGTGGGTTGAGGGGAGCCGTCGTCGGACTCGGAGGGGTTGGGCATATGGGGGTGAAAATAGCCAAAGCCATGGGCCACCACGTCACCGTCATAAGCTCCTCCGATAAGAAGAGGGAGGAGGCGCTGGAACACCTCGGCGCCGACGAGTATTTGGTCAGCTCCGACGCCGGGAAGATGCAAGAGGCGGCGGATTCGCTGGACTACATCATTGACACGGTGCCGGTGTTTCACCCTCTCGAGCCTTACCTGTCTCTTTTGAAAGTTGACGGAAAATTGATTCTGATGGGCGTCATCAACACGCCGTTACAATTCGTCAGCCCCATGGTTATGCTTGGTAAGTCCATCCATCCTTTCTCTCTCTCTAAATGGGCACTCTTTAGGCGGCTTTTATTTGGGGACGCTACACTTTTGTCCGTTTTATGTTTAAATTGTTGCAAAAACAAGTTATTTATGTATGTATGATGTTACATTTTTCGTAATTTTAATCCGTAACACCTTAGACAATGGTTATATGTGTTCTTTTCACAACAAGAAAAACTTTTATCGGCTAATTATGAATTTCGGAATTTCATCCCAAAAAACAGATGTTACAGAATTAGCCCTTAAATTTTTTCTTTTTTTTTTTCCTTCGTGAAGGGTCTATTGGTAATATCTTAAAACCAGGGATGGTAGATGTAATTTATCCTTTAGTTTTCCTTATCTTGTTCCTGGATAGAACTGGTGGAGATACTTTTATAGTTGTGAAAAACACACACACAAAGACAAAGTAATAGTTATAATTTGATACCAAATATGCATTATTGCGAAGTGCCATTTTCGTCAATTAATCTTAAATGTTGTCTGCCACAAACAAAGTTAATCAATTAATCATCTCATCTTATATATATATATATATATATAAATGAATTTGTGCAGGAAGGAAGAGCATAACGGGAAGCTTTGTTGGGAGCATGAAGGAGATGGAGGAAATGCTTGAATTCTGCAAAGAAAAGAACCTCAGATCCACGGTTGAAATTGTCAAGATGGATTACGTCAACACCGCAATGGAGAGGTTGGAGAAGAATGACGTCCGGTATAGATTCGTCGTGGACGTCGCCGGAAGCAAACTTCAGGCCTAAATATATATTATTTTACCCCAAAGAAAAAGAGAGAACACTGCCTCTATATATATGATATGATATGATATGATATACTTGAATGTGAGTTTTGGGTTAGGTTTGTTGGCTTTACTTTGTGTATCTTTTCCTTATTGGTCAAGTTTGATATTTAAATTTCAATGGATTTCACTGTGAATCAAAGAAAACTTTAGTAGAAATTGTATCCAGTTGTTGTAAAAGACAAATTTGGGAAAAAGCATTGTATTTTGATTGTTGTTGGACATTTTCTAACGCTTTTAATACAAATTTCTTTCGTCATCAAAATAAATAAAGAAAGAAAGGAAATGAGAATTTTAGGCTCCATTTGGACAAGTACTTCAAAAATATTTTTATAAAAGTGTTTTTCAAAAATATTTTATGAAATATGTTTTTGAAGTTTTTTTAATGAAATATGTGTTTGGACAACTATTTTACAAAAACGTTTTTTGAGTTAAAAATAGTTTAAAAGATGTTTGGACAAGTATTTGAAAGAAAAAAAAATTTTAATTATATTTGATACGGGAAATTATATAAAAATTATGTTTACGGTATATAAACTATTATTTATTTATTTATTAGGTGGGCGGGGGTCGGGGTTCGGGACTAAGTCATGCTGGGGCCAGGGAAAGGTTGGGTCCGAGAATGGGGCGAGGGCGAGGGCATGGGTAGAGGCCGGGGCCAGGGTGGGGGTCGTGGTCGGGGTCGGGACCGATGAGTGGTTGGGTCGAGGCCCAGGGTCGGGTTCGGGGCACAGGGTCGGGGTCGGGGTCGGAGTCTGGTTCGGTGTCGGGTTTGTGGTAGGGGTCAGGGTCGGGTTAGGGGTCGGGGTTGGGTTCGGGGTCAGGGTCAGGGTCGAGTTCTGGGCTAGGGCAGTGGTCGGGGTCTGGTTCGAGGTTGGGTTTGGGGTCGGGGTCGAGTTCAAGGCTGGGGCCGTGGTTTGGGTCTAGTTCGGGGTCGGGGCTGTGGTTGGGTCCGGGGTCGGGGCATGGTCTGCTCCGGGGTCAGGTCTGGGGTAGGGGCGTGGTTGGGTCTGGGGCCTGAGTCGAGGTCAGGGTCGGGGTTGGGTTCGGGGTCGGGGCAGTGGTCTGGTCCGGGGTCGGGGTGTGGTCGGGGTCAGGGTTAGGGTCAGGTTCGGGGCAGGGGCTGTGGTCAGGGTCGGGGTCGGGTCTGGGGCCAGGGTCGGGTTTGGGGTCAGGGTCGGGTTTGGGGCCAGGGTCGGGTTTGGGCTCGGTTCAGGGGTCGGTGCGTGGTCTGGTCTGGGGCCGGGATTGGGGTCGGGTTCGGGTCCGGGGTCTGGGGCGGGGTCGGGTTTGGGGCAGGGTTTGAGGTCAGGGTCGGGTCCGAGGCCATGGTCGAGGTTGGGTCCGGGGTAGAGGTAGGGGTGAGGTCGAGGTTTGGCCGAGGTCGAAACGTGGGCGAGGCTGCCGGGCCGGGGTCGGGGACGGAGCCGAGGTCGCAGAGGGTGGGACCGGGGTCGGGGCGGAGCGAGGTCGAGGCGAGGATGGGGTGGGTGTAATATCCCGTACTTTTAATCCTAAATTAAAACCGAGTATTGAATTATTAGGAGTAATTTCGGGATTTTAAGATTTATAAATATAGAACTAGTTAAATGTGTAGTAAGAGAAAATAAAATGACTCTTATTGTCGTGTAAGATTCGATACGATAAAATGTTAGAAATTTAAATATATAGAATTACAATTAAATATCTAAGAAAAGACAAAAGAAGAAGATAAACATAATGATTAAATAAGATAAAAGAAAAATAAAATAAAATAAAATAAACATGACTCATCATGTTAGAAACACAAAAATGACAATTGTTGGGCTGAAAAAAAAAAAAAAGAGAAGATAAGTGTTGGAAAATTAATAACAAAAAAAAAAAAGAAAAAAAGTAGTCAAAGAAAGGGGCTAGCTTATCTTTAAACTAATTGATTAACTAATTGATTGACTAATTAATTAAATAAATAAATAAATAAGAGAAAGGAAAAGGCGGTGGAGGTTTCTCCACCTAGCCACCATTCCTAGATATACCTATAACTATATTGAATCAAATGAAAAGAAAGAAAAGAGAACAACAAAACAGCAACCGTGAGAAGAGGAGAAGAGAGAAAGAAAGAAGGGAAATAGAGAGGAAAGAGTGAAGAAGTAGGAAAGAAGGGAAATACAAAGCTTTCAAGAAGGTATTATTTCTTTAGCTTTTCTTGTAAAATTTGATGAATTATTTATAATAGTTATGTATCTAACAAAGCTTTTATATAATATGGAATTAATAAATTTAATTATGAGTAAATAATTTTCATATCTTTGAATTACATAATAATAATTATATTGATTTTGAAATTCAGTTTTTAGTGCCTATAAGTTTAAACTATAAAATTATGAGTTTTTTTAAATTTTAATTTGAATATATGATTTTAGATATTATATAGATGTCATGAATTATTAGAAATATATATTTTTTATAGGAATGATTTTAATTAAAATGAATTAAAGAAAAATATGTTTAGTTAGAATTGATTTTGTTTAATTAATGATAATATGAAATACAGAGGAAATAGAAGTTTTGGCCAAATACATGCTTTATTGAAAAAAAAGAAAAAATAGTTATTGTATGCATGTTCTTGTAAGAAGAATAGGAAATAAACAAAATAAGAAAAAATAGATTATGGGCTAAAAATGAAAAAAAAGGGGCTCACGGGTGGTTAAAAGAAACAAATGGAGAAAAAGAGAAACCTGAAGATTAATAAGATTTGGGGAAAAGTTGGGAGTAAGGAATTTTATAAATAAGTTATTTTTAAGTTGTTATTTTATAGTTTAATTACTATTGAAATTACTTTATTAAAACAAACTTAATTTAATGCAGATTTGCTTACAAAATACTAGCAATATGAGGTGAGCGTTCTCATTAAAGCGGTTAAATATTTTAATTGAGTAAATAAATGAGTTAGCATATTTTACCGATTTCATTGATATGTTTAGTGAAATGTATGCTCATACGTGAATATGTGATTATGTCCTTCCAAGTGTACAATGTTTCTAAATATGTTATATATATGCAAATGGTCTTAAATGTTGAGTTACGTGAATAATTGAAATACCTGTTAAAAGTTGTCGTGTGAATGCAAGTTCTCGTGTATTTCTGAATTAAGTGTCAAGCATGAAATGGTCCCGTGCACCCGTGTTTGTGCACTGTGTTACGTGCTATTTGCGTGTTTCCTATTACGTGTTACGTGAGTGTCATATTTGGGGTCCCCAAAGCGTATCCAGTTGTTAAGATCAGGTATGTCGGTATTGGGCTGGAGTGCCTGACTAAATGACTGGGGCGTTCGTTTTCGGTACTATCTTGAGGTATACCATTTTGTTCCGTGCACCAGTGTATGTACACAAGTTTGCTGGCATAGTTGACGAGGCGACACACCGTGTATTGTGTCCGCCGCCCTTTCCATTTCAGCACAAGTAAAGTATAATTAGTAATGCTTAACGAAATATCACATAGATCTTCGTTAGAGCTTGCTGATTATGCTATTTCGATCCCTTACATGTTCCCCCCCTTGCTTGCCTAGGAAATATTTGTTACATGCCGATAATTGTTTATTCAATAATGTTTTAATAGTGCGACCTCACTAAATTTATGGAAGCTCACCCCCTAGACCTTTTGCATGTAATAGGAATTAAAGACAGCGTTATGAAAAATGTCGGAATTATAGGACAAACTCTCGTATTAAGAAAGTAAGGCAAGAATATTGTAATAGTTATAGAAATACTCTTATATAGTTTGTATTAGCAAAATAAAATGTATTTTATTTTAATCGAGTGTATAATTAATTAGTACTCTTGTATCCTGAATGAGTTTTGGTGTGAACCAGGCAGACAGTTCGGCCGCATCTCCCGCCCGAACAAGTAGGTCTGAGGCCGGGCTGTCACAGTGGGTCCGGGGTTTGGGGCAGATCGGGGGTAGGACAGGCCGACCCTCGAGTTTAACTTAAAATGAGTTTAAAATTTTTTAAGTATTTTATAAAAACATGTTTAAAGTGTACTTTAAAAACATTTTACTTAAAATTATTTTTTAAAAATATTTTGTAATTTCTTGTCCAAACACCATTTTAAAGTTTTTTATACTCTTAAAACACTAAAAATATTTTTGAAGTACTTGTCCAAACGGAGCCTTAAAGATGTGCATACATGGCATAGTTGGGTGACTTTTGTACGTACATATGATGCTAGCTCGCAAAAGGATGCCTGAACGATCGATTTTGTTTCGCGTTTATATTTGACGTATTGGCCGTCTCTTTTGTTAATAGCTTCTTTTGGTATAGTACCTTTAGTCATTGGATTTCGCCTTGCATTAATAATGCATTTAACGCCAAATTTAATGACAATAATTAATAATGCATTCAACGCCAACTTCAATAACATGATAAAGCCCGTCGTGAGGCTACCAAAATGCACAAAATTTAGTGCTTAAACCTGCTAGAAATTACTACAAATAGCATAGAAAGCAGGGTCGATCCGCAGGGAACAGCTGACTGAAACTTTCATATTCATATCGATTTGAAAAATGGTTTGATTTGCAATCACCTTTGTGTCTCAGAGAGACCTTTAAAAATTTGTCACTTTATAAAAACTAAAACTTCACAAGACAAATAAAAGTATTAATTAAAAGAGTATTCCAACATTATATGAATAAGATCAATCTATGCATGAAATCATTAAAGCCACAAATAAATCAAAGAACAATGTATCGGCTGGTTATAGGTCACCATGAGCTCCCTACGACATAACCAAATCCCCCTTAGTGTGTCGGTAATCGCCGTGGGCTCCCTACGACACGATTACCTCTCTAACTAACCAACTAACAGGCTGTGGGTTCCTTACCGGATTAAACAAAAGCTGATCAAACTTTAATTAAATCTAGCATTTAGACTTATTATGCAAGATAAATAGAAATACAAGAGCTTCAACCAATTTTAATCCTATGTTTCATACATGCATAGATCTACTTCATCACATAATGCCAGAATAAAACGTTTAGTTACTCATAGTCATGGCAAATACACTCATATTTAATGTAAAAGCCATAGGACAAAGCAACAAAGAAGAAGGAAAAGAAAAAAATACTTATTAATAATTGCATGTCTGAACCAACCCTCAGTTTAGGCAAATAAAGGCCTGAACAGGAGCAATCCAGCACACAAAATGAAGAGCAAAACTACTGTATAAATTCCTTGAACCCAGAACAAAAAAACAAAAAAAAACTTATATAAAAACCTCTTGGAAATCAATTGAGAATTGAATAAAACTAAGGAAACAAGTGTATCAAAGCTAATCAAAATAAACTAAACTAAAGGAGAAGATTCAAAAACTAACGTGAGAAAGAATGAGAAAGAAAAGAAACTAAACTAAAGCTGAATGAATAATGCCTAAAAGCTGAATGATTTTTCCAATCAGCACTCCCCTCTATTTATAGTAGTAGAAATAGCTAAAAAGTAGGGAGAATCATTATCCTCCCAGCTGCTGCACACGTTTGTTCCATCTTATGAGATCAAATTTGATCTTATCATCTTCTCTTATTCAAAATTCAGCAATTCAAAAATAAAATCTCATCTTTATCTCTTCCCTTCTCCTTCCTGAACAAATTTCATAATATTCTTTTTTATCTTTTTTTTCAGTAAAACTTTCAGACTTGAGATAACTCTCCTATTTACTGATTCCGGAACAATCGAGACTCTTTATTCACGGTTGGAATCACCGAACTTCTCCATGACTGCACATTTTCTGCTGCTACTTTCCTTTTGCTCAAACGGACCCTTTTTTTCCTCCTTTTAGCTAATTCTTTTCCTTCTTGACTTAGTCTCTAAACTCCTGCTCTTGGCTTCATAAAACAACAAATATACCTATGAAAAACACCCAAGAGACGCTAAAATAAAACATCTAAAAGCCACGCATCAATGATTATATAACAAAACTATAATTTTTCTGCACAAGATAGCGATGAAATGAAAGGGAGCATGATTGGAAGTCTTTTCCAGTTCCTACAATCTTATATACTCATCTTGAGTCCAATGCTTATCTTCAACGGAATTGATATTCGCAGTAACCGTTTCGATATTTGCAGTAACATTCCCCTGTAAAAAGACAAAAATACCCCTGGGCAAAAAAAAATTACAAACCAACTATCAATTCCCTTGCAGGCTGAAAAAAAAATTGAAAAAGCAACTCATGGGCTCTGTTCCGTTTAATAATTCCGGCAAAGCAGAGCCGGGTGGAATCACAAAATCGGATAAAAATCGAGACGACTCGGATCGGAAAAAGATTAGTGGCTAAAGTTAAAATGTTTTGCGGTATTATTTTAGATAGTTGGTTTGATTAATTTAGTTGTATTATGTCCGGATGTGTTAGTATTTTTGTCGAAAATGTGAATTTTTTACCGGATTGGCGAAGATCCGCCCGGTGGTTACTGCAAATATCAAATTGAAGGGGGGGGGGGGGGGGGGGGAATATCGCCGGATTCCGGCGACATTTTTGGCCAAAAATATCGCCGGAATCCGGCGATATTTTGGGTTTTTTTTTTTTTTTTAAAGTGTTAGTTGTATTTTAGACTTTTCACAAGAAAATGTTACTGCAAATATCGAAACGGTTACTGTAAATATCATGCCCCATCTTCAATTGTAAATCATAACTGAGGAAGGTACGTAAAATGACACTTTAAATTAGGTTCACTCGTATTTTTCCACCTGATTCATTACTAAATAATTGACTATTAGAATTGGGGCATGTTATTTACATGACTCATTTTATTAAATATATGACACTTTAAAAAAAATTTTAAGTAACAAAAAGATATAAATACCCTTACCTCTAACAAAAATTTCTTACTTTAATTTAATTAATTAATTATTTTTAAACACCATAGTTGCCTGAACCTTCGCCTGCAACTATGGCAGGTTGGCGAAGTTTTCTGGAATTTCGTCGGCATGTGGCGAAAGTTAACTGAACTTCGTGCGGGTGGAAGTTTCTGGACCTTCGTTTGGGCAAGGCAAAAATTCAGAGATTTCACCGTCCATTGGCGAAAATATGAAAAACTTTCGCCTCCGATGGGCGAAAGGTCAAAAAATGCAGCCACATGACTCACAAAGTTTCGGAAACTTTCGTTGGGTGAGGGCGAAAGTTACCGATACTTTGTGCGTCCTGTGGCGATAATTTTTGATACTTTCGCCCATCGGAGGTTAGAGTCTACAAATTCCGCCGTCGGCCATGGAATCAAAGCTAGCATTCGATTGTAATGAAACCAACCACAAAAACAGAAAAACTGAGAACGGAATTGGAATCGGAGATGATGGAACCTTACTTCAGTTCGTCGGAGGTCGCCATCCGCTGTTGTTTCTGTTCGGTCGAGGAATCAAAGGTTGTCGAAAGTCACCGTCCGTTGTTGTTGATGTTCGGTCGAAGAAGCAAAGGTAAGAAATTGGAAAATTTTCCATTACATTTACTGAAGGGCATTTTAGTATTTTTAGTGAAGAAAATTTAAAAATATGTCATGCATTTAGTAAAAGGTGTCCTTTGAATAACAATTTTCTTAGAATTAAGTAAAAATTCTTACACCAAATTTGTATTACAACGACAAAATAAATTTAATGATAATTATATTCTTAAATTTAAAAGATTATATTCATCACATAGCAAGTAAATATCATGCTTTATTAATTAATAAATACACGTTACATCACTTATTATGATTAGTTGTGACAAACCTCGTTACAATTCTTTCGATCTCAAAGGTTGGTGAGTGGGTCAGTTGAGTTGATTTTGATGGGGGTGAGGGGAGGGTTTGGACAGGAGGCGTAACATTTTGTGATTTGTCCACACCTACCCACCAACCACACCAGACCAACACAATTGACAACACATCAATTATTCAAGTTCAAGATGACATATCTTGAGCTTAAACTAGGGTTTAAGGATTCGAGAGGATAGCTGGCGGTATAACCGGAAGCTGCAAACAAGTCTCCTGTCTGATGGGGTTCGAAACCCATGTAAGAAGAGGAAAAAAATTGTAATAGGGATGGGGCCATGGTGTGTCCCAATATAAAATTTTTTTAAAAAAACCCCTTAAGCTAACAGCTTTCCTAATTATTTACTTGACTACAACTTGAAAATGATTCTTCCTTGCTAACTTCCAAAGCAAAATCCAAAGTTGAAGCCCATTTTGTTCCTAGTCTTGTAGTAGTCTTGTTAACTCAATATTACCATAATTAAGTCACTAAAATTTAAAAATATTAAAAACAGAAATTATTCTTTCATTTGTATTCATACGTACCTTTTTAACTTAAACATCACATAAATCAAAGTAACAAAAGATATTTTAAAACATGACCATATATTTGGAATTTATATAGTATTCATTAGGGCTAAGAACGAATACAAACATTTACGAACAAGCTCTAGTTCAGCTCGATAAAAACTTTCACAACATGATTTTTAGGTTCGATAATAAACGAACACGAACAAGGTGTTGAAAACTCGTTAATGTTCGTAAACATGCTCGATTAAAATATTAAATATATAATATTAAAATTTTAAATAATACAAATAATTAAATCTTTATGTATATTTATATGTACATAGATATTAATATATGAATTTAAATTAAATTTTGATTTTTAAGTAAGTTGATATAATATATTAAATTAACTAAACATTACAATTTTCTATTAGTTAATGCGAGATAGAACGCACACGAATATTCAATAACAAACTTAACTCGGCTTGATTAATAAATTAACGAGCACGAACACGATTTTAAACTCGATAAATAAACGAACAATAAATGAAAACGTCAAATCTCAGCTCGGCTAGGCTCGACTCGTTATCACCCCTACTCATGCTACTCATGATATCTTGTGACAACAAATTCCAAACCCAGATCAGGCTAAAATGACATAACAAAAAGTAAATACTACAATCTCGTTATGCAACTATTCATTCATTGGATAATATGCTAAAATGCAATGCTAACGTTACAGTCAAATAAATAAATAGTTCATTGACGAGATTGTAGTTTTACCTTGGAAAAAAGAAAAAATAGGAAGAAACTAATGAGCCAGTAATTGCCATCAATATTGACCATTCCTTTCCACAAGTACAAGTTCAAGAAAATATATATCCTCCCCCCCGAGAATTGTAGTTCTGTGCAGAAAAAATAAATCAAGCAAGCTATGCTCAATGACCTGGGAATGCAATTTAAGCAACAAAAGGATTGCTGGGTTTACTATTTTCCAAGTTATACAAAAAGATTCCAGCTTCTCAAATCATCATATAAAGGAGAAAGAACAAAAGAGTAATACTAGCAAAATCAGTTAACTAAGCACTCGTATTCTACATCCTGAAAGATATTGTACATTAATAACTCTTTCAGTTGCTTCGGCCATAAAAAATGGTGTAGTGTAAGACTAGACAGAACCCATCAAGGATGACAGAAAGAAAAACATATAGAGAGCTATCTGTGAAATTAAAAACACCTTCCCTTTCTAGAGATCTTCCGATCAGGTATGATGGTTTTTAGTCCGAACAAAACAGGGCCGTATCGAAGACCAACAGAACCCTTCTTTGGGAATTTTGCAATGTCTACAAAAGAGACTGGTAAATGGACAAACCAGTAGTTTCACATTCTGCCCGAGTATAATAGCTTTTGATCTCTTTGCATCTTCAATACCTTCCTTCTAACTGTTAGGTGTAATCATTCCAACTGACTGAAGTATAGATTCATGAAATATCTTGATGGATTGAAGCCACTCAAAATAACTGGAACGAAGATAAGAAAGTTAGCGGAAGCACCAAAGATATGCAATAAAACAACACAGAGAAGAGCTGGGTTACTTACAGATGGGTGAGAGGACAATTACAATGCCAATTGGATAGAGAAAGAATGTTGTTTTTTCCAAGAAAGGTAATACTGCAACAGTCAGATGTAGAAATATTTTAGCATAACTAGGAGAGTGATAAAGACTGGGTAAAACCCCAAACTGGTCAATTCCATCTGCATGACCCCCAAATTACATGGTCAAACTAAATATGTCCTCCCAACCTTAACAGCATATTTAACTACTGAAAGAAAGATGTTGGGCATGCAGAATACATAGAATTTAAGAGTTGTAACTGACAATGCATTGATGCCAGAAGTAAATTGCGGAACTGACAACAACGTGTGTGTTATAACTTGTCTTACCATCATAGCCCAAAAAGTTTAGATAATGATAGTAGGAAGCCGCCACCATGAAGAGCAGATTTGAGAGTAAAACCGGAATAAAACCGTGAGCTACCAAGAGAGGGGACAAGAAGTATTGAATGACTGCCATGAACACAGAGGCATCAGCAGTAGTACACAGCAATATATTGAGCTACGAATTTCAAAAAATAAATGAACACTAATCTTACCATACAGCAGAACAAACATTGGAAAGAAAGAGTTGCAGTGCACATCAAATGCGTACAACCTTCACGAAGGTGAAATAGAAGTGTTAGCATCCGCATTTGAACATTCAGCCAACAGCTCCTCCATGTAAAAAAAATTTAAAAGCAGAAGAAGGAATTCATTTTTTATCCATTTTTCCTACAATAACATGAGTGATTTTCATTCCAACAAAATGAGACAGGTTTCAAGATGCACTCAATGAATTCTCAATAGCATAAGGATCAATGAAGATTTTGAACTTGCCACTCTACTCTTTGCTCCACCACATGACTGTTTGGAACTTCTTCACGAAGATAGTTATTGGTCAAGAACCTATATTAGCATAAAAAAAAGAAAATAAGATATATAATGAGCATTCCACCACTTATAAAACATAAAACTATAATGTTACCCCATTCCCTTCCTTCCTTTAATATCTTTCTTTTAATTGGTAAGGGTAAACAAAGCCAATAACGTACAGGCCAAGGTTTCACCAATTCTTGATAGGGATGAGGGTGCATTTTCATTCAGACAAATTAAAAAATAGAAACAGAACCATTCAGCTAACTTCAAACAAAACAAAAGATTTAACATCACAGTAAATGTTGTTGGACAAAGACTTAGTTGTTGTTGTATAGCAGATTCAGTTATAGATATCGAGCAGAATTGCAAATTCATTTTTCTTTCTCATTGTGCTCAGGAAGAAGGTTCTAATGGATGTATCGCTATGGTAATCTTGTACAAATATTTGACAAGCATCAGAGAAGGTATTGCCTCACAGTGATCCTATGGCAAAGCATTAGATGCATCAGCTAACTAAGAAGTAATAAGATGGAAAATTCATAAGTTCTCATGACTTACTATAAACTACAGCTTGACCTACTGACTGTCAGAAAATTAAGGGATAGTTATTGAGTTTTGTATTCATTATCTTCCCCAAATCCTCTCTTACTAAAATAAAGTAAAAGAAAATAAATGAGTTTCACAAGCTCACCAGCAGCAAGTTGCCAAAATTGCACCAGTTATCAGAAAATGAAAAAGCAATACTGATATAACTACGTAAACTGCATGTCCCAGACTATGATCATACCTGAAACAGGTGAAAATAAGTGAAATTCAGATATGGTTAGCATTGTTGTGTACATTATAAGTTAATGAAAAAAAATTATTGAGCTCAATCAAAACTATAAGATCAGAAAATTGCAGTTGATAAAAGATATATGTAAGAGCAAATAAATCACCAGGCCTACTAAATGTGATATTGAGATTCTAATTTCCTGACTTTGTCAGCCACCAGGAAAAAGAAATGTTGTTGTTTATAGTTTATATCACCATTCACTTAAACAGCAACATTATGAACAATAGCCATGATAGGAATTGTATACTTACGCCACACAATAAGCTGAAGTCGAAACTGCCAAAAGAAGACTGCATATAACAACAAATGCAGGATCATCACGTGCCCATTGGTTCTTTGTTTCTGCAATCAAATTTTCATTTATAGCTAAGTTATAAAGTGTTGAATGAAACAAACTACATCACAGAGAAATGCAGTAGGACAGCAAAATTACTGGAAGGAAAGGAATAGAAAAAGTGGTTAATTAAACAGAAAAGAAAGCTGACTTACGCTTGTGATACTTAGTGTGCTGATATCTGCATCAATAGTATGGTTTGACGTGCAAAATGAGGGGGCAAAAAACAAAAATCAATAATGCTAGAGGGAAAAAATGAATTACATATTTCAAGCAGCTCAGATAAATTAATTTAAATCTAACTGAAACCGATGCTAGCAAGTCACTCATATGGAAAGGATTAATATAAATTGTGCAGTATAGTAGAACAGGTTCATTAACATTCCACCAATCAAGAATAGTAACACGTTAGGAAGTTCTAATTCAGATAATTTTCTCGCCAAATATCTATTATCATCAATGAATTTATAGGTATGAATAAAATATAATGACTAGACTGAATCAGAAACAGTAATTATAAGGACATCAAACAGGGGAAAACAGATCAGTTTCAAATAAAGTGAGGTGTTTTGGTGTTATTCTACGAAGCATGTGAAACCTAAAAGCAAATTACAATACTGGCTATTGTTACCGAGTGATCTTAATCAGCACATCTCACACATCAAGATGAAGTTCTAATATACCAGTTACAGTATTACAACTAAGAACTAACTAAACCACAGCAGATACTACTTACAACTGAATTCTAAACCAAAAAGAAAAAACACTTACACCACTTTGGGCGAGGTACAAAGATGAAGCATCTGCCAGAACGTATATTCAATGTCCATTTGTTGCCACTACCACAAATCAGCCGAGAAATCCATGTCAAAATTCAATTTCAAGTACAAAATTTCAATAATATCGAAGTTAAAAATTACATCAGAAAGAACATTTTTAAAAAGGAAAAAAGACAATCCCAGAGCACAAATATTTTCCATTTCACAGAGTACTAAAGACTGAAGCTATCCCATGATTGAAGTGGCAGAACGAATGAGAACCATAGCCCCACAATCAACCTAATCAACAGGCCTACCCACTAACTAAACATCCTAAATTGTTCTTGTAATTGCACAAGACAGTAATAACAAATGAAAGCTTGATCAAGCAAATGCAAGATTTTTCCATAGTGAGTAAGAAGAAACTGAATATAGTCAGAAACGCCGGAAGTGGCATTATAGGCTGGAGTAGTGGAACAAAATTCTCACATCCATTTACTGATGTTCAACTGAAACCTGACAAAAATTCATGCAAGGTCCCAAAATCTTTCACTATGATTTCTACCACGTAATAGAGACTTCAAACAACTGATGCCACCGAAAGACTAAAGAGTAAAATATTTACATAATTTGAATTAATTAGAAAAAAAGAAAACCGGAAATCTTGAGGCATACTGACTCAGTTAATAGTGGAGATCAGATCTGTTTAACTTGGAACATAGAGACAATAATGTGCGTATAATCGTGGGAAAGGGCATAAGTTCAGAAAGAACCAAAGGATGAAGACAACCTTAACGATTCTACGGAGGTAATGAGGAAAAGCAGAAGAGGGCCGAGCAGTGGAGCTCGTCCGCCCCTTCGATGTGGTGGGCAGCATCTTCTCTCTGTCTTCCACAAATTCTTAATTCCTCTTCGTCGTCGTCTTCTTCTTCTTCTTCGTACAATTGTTCGGAATTTCGAGGAGGATCGATTCTCTGATCGATCGAAGAAGATATCTGAAAATTTTTCTTGGCTTTGATTTTGTGTTTCGAAGTCTTTCTTCTTTCTTTTTTTTTGGGTTGGTTGCCTTCTCTGTCCTTCCCTTTGCTTAAATTGATTCATCTCGCCTTCTGTTAAGACCGGGTGGCGTCTGGGTTCCGCCAAAACACGTCTTGGGTCTGAAATATGGTCCATTTGAAATGATTGGGTTTTCTTGGCTTGGATCATAAAGGCCCAACATTTATTTATAGGATTTTTTTTTTCATTTTTTTCGTAGCCTTCGCGACCTGCTCGATCAAAGCTCGACTTGAGTTCGGCTTAATTATTTAGCTAGCTGAGCTTGAGGCTAGTCAATAGAGGCTCGATAGCTTGTCAAGTCAATTGAACCAGAAAACTTTATATTCAATAAGATTCGATTTATATCGAGCTTAATTTTGACGTTCTATAGCCAAGCTCAAGTTCTTGTTATTTTTATCAAACTCAGTTCATACTCAATTTAACTCATTTAAAGTCCTAGTTATAGTGTATCAATCTAATACATTATAATTGTAAATATTTTTTTTCAATTGGATGTTTCAATCATAAATCACAATAGGTAATTAAATTGCCTAAATTTTTTATTATACAAACATGGAGGAAACTGATGCAAAGGGAAAAAATAATTAAATTGTCTAAACTTTTAATTACAAATAAATTAGTAAAAAAAATGTTTATCAATCCAAATTATTATATTTATGATGGTAGAAATGTATAAAGATATTATTGTCTTTTCACCATTTAAAATTTTAAAAAATACCTTATGTTTAATAAAAAATGTCCTGCAATTAACATGCCCCTTTCCATATCTCATTTGTGTTTCTTGTTTGGTTGTATTCCATGGTGCCACAACTTGGGGGGGGGGGGGGGGGGGGGGGGGGGGGTTTGAATTTTGCCCAAGATTTTAATAGCATACATCTTTACTAGAACTTTAAAACTTATATTTTTGTTACGAAATCATTCAATTTCTAGACAATTGCATTACATTAAACTATTATCAAATACCTAAATGATTTCGCAACAAAACTGTAGTCTTACCTGTGAACTTAATAAGACTCAAAATTACTTTGGCATGAAAATTAAAGGTTATATTCTTCTAGATGAGCTTGCAAATGCTCCACAACCATAGAAGAAAAAGGAAGCATCCCAACAATGAAAAAGATGGAGAGGAAAGAACCACCACACTAACTACAACAAACAAAAATACTCATGGCCGATGCAAAGAAGCATAAGTTGATCTTTCAAATCTCTTAAGTTTGCCGTCATTCACCCATAAATGACTGAATTGGACAGGGCATCTATCCTTCATGCATTTACCCACTTTCTGGTGTAAATAAGGCAGATGGAAGCCAAAAAGAGAAGCCATAGAGGAAATACAACCATGAACGAATCAGGAAGATCATGACTAAGAATCCGAAAACCTCCACGCAGCATATCTTATATTTCATCGTCTTCAAATGGATCGTGCTCAGGATAGTCTCCGACCTATACAAGGTATTACTACATCAGAGAATGAAGTTCCAGAATGAACACATAACCAAAATATTTACAGTTTCAAGTGTGTACCTTCACTTTGTCAGGTCTGACCATCACACCATGAAGTGGAGGGCAATCAAAATATCGCTTTCCTTTCACCCTATGAACATTATCAAGGATAAACTGTGTGGGGTAAAACTTTAAAAAAGGAATCCCTTTAAAGCAAATTTGTTCATATGGAGTGAAAATAATCATATTGTCTTTGCACAAGGATTAGGCATGAAATAAAGGACCAAATGCAGCAGAGAAACCTGATCTGCATGTACAACAGGAAGTTGCTGCAATCAGTTTGAACATTGCAGAATGACAGTAAGGCGAAACTTATTTATGTTGTGATAAGAGGAAAAATGATAAGAAGACAAAGAAGAGTTGAAAAGAAAAAAAAAACCTAGTATGCATGCTAAGGTACTAAGAATATGGTAAGTCATGCCAATCTGAACTTCTCAAATAAAAATTTCATAAACTAAAAGAATGATACTGACTTTGAAGCAAACATCAAACCAGTAATAAAACCCCTAGAAGAAAAAAAAAAGCAAACTAGCAGCAAATTCAGATTAACCTAAAAATGGTTAGATATAGCACAAAAAGGTTAGCAAGTGCATCAACACATACATGCCATCATGTTTTCCCAATGGTTCGTCAAACTGAACTCCGACCCAGAAGCCAGGTGCCAGCGTTTCTGCAGGACCAATGTATTTGACCACTCCTCTTTTCTCCCCAGGTTCAACTTCACATCTATCTCCCACCTTTCCAGCAAGGAAAAATAGGAGGTTGGTCAATGAGAAGTTAAATTATGAAATCTCAGTTGTTTTAATTATTAACATTGTTTGGGAATGGTCTAAAAAGCTCGATGTTGGAGCAATGAAAGAAGGGAGAAACAAGATGTACTGGGATAACTTATACTTCTTCATAACATCTTTGAGATATCATATGCAAAAACATGACAAAATTCCAAGTTAACAAACCTTGATGTTTGCACAAAGATCTTCCATGTAGTTGGCTGAAGTCTATATTAGAAAACAAAGTAAAAAGTCACAAGAAGAAATTGCATTGATTACATGAACAGCTTTTTGGTAGACCATGAAGCCAACAAAAGCAAGCAGCTGTGAATATCATAGGTAAAACAAATTTTATGTCCAAGGAAATAGAGCTACTTAAGTATATCCATCAGTCAACTACCAAAGGAAACTTGCAGACTAATCACAAGGAAAATGAAAATTGAAAAAATTAGAAAAGAATCTCACTTTGGGTTCCATAATGGAAGGATTCTGTTGTGCTAATTTTTCCTTGAACTTTCTGAATGTACCTGGACAAAGTGCTTTTTTGTGATTGCGTTGTATTAACATATGGCTTTATTATGACTTACTTGATACTTAGGATGGGCCAAATACTTTGCAGATGTCAAGTGACTGGACAATCACAAAATCTTATAGGTTGATCACTGAGTTTATTTACTTCAAGATACTAAGTTCTTGCCAAATAAAGTCTTTCCAGATTTACCATCACGTTTCTCATAAGCTTCCTCAGAGATTGTGTACTTTTCCACAAGAGATGTGTCGTCCAACCAACCACCAGAAGTTACGGATGAAGGATCAAGATCAACAACATGCAGCCGGTAGCTGTTAGGGAAACCAGTAGAAATCAGAAAATAGGGATGAAAAAATTGATTGGCAAAGGTAATCAGCTATTAAAATTTGCATCATTATGTTTCAAATAGTATCAATCCAAATCTATGATATACTTTCCTCCCAACAAAACGGGTCACAAGCCTTAATGACTACGAAAATCAATTGGCCTATAAGTACTCCATATTTTCAAATATTTTAGTTTGTACAATCAAACGACACATCTTTACCCAAATTTAAGCTTGTCAGTAACTCAATTTTCGGTAAAACAAAAGGTTTAATGTCCTGTATCATACACAACTGTATTTCTAAGTGCAACTTGCCCTCAAAAGGTGATCAAAACTACAAGCTTGAGATTAAAATAAGGAAACAGAAAGAAAAAGAAAACTAACCCATCCAATGGGGAATAATATCCAAATGGTCTCATGTTATCACCGATATCGGAAATTTTAGCACCACTATCATCATAGAGTTGAAGGCCCATTGAGCTAACAGAAGTACCACACTTTTGCCACAATTTCTCTTTCACAGCTTCTACTGGCATCTGAGGACAAAGAAAGGCAAATTTCAAACACCACTAATAAGCAAATTTATGTGAATAGCTTGAGTTCGAGAATGCCTCCAAGAACAACTCCAAACCAAAGCCAGTTCCCAGAATTTTTCATCATTTATTTGAACCTTATTTATTTTCAAGGCGAAAACCTAATTCATACAAAATGGCTGGTCCCGTCCTTTCTTTCTTCACCAAAACTCACAAAAGATTCTTTGGATACATTGAGCTATTTACATCATCTATATTAGAGGGAACTCCATGCCACAACATTGTTATCTCAAATGTAGTGGGTAGACTGACATACAACCTCTTAGATCTAAATTCATTTCTAGGCCCCAAGCACAATTCTCCACTTTTAGATATGTGAGAAAACAAAAGGAACCACAACATAGAGGATTGCCATATCAGATTAAAGCCAATGATGAGAAGTAACATTTCTAAAGGAATGGGATATACTATGAAACATCAATTACATTGACAAAACATAAGCAGCCACGAGATTAACCGAAAAAACAGGGCATGTTGGTACCTGGAGAGAGAAACGCATATCGGCAGAAAAGCTCTTAATGTTAGAATGAGTAATGCGCAAAAGAACTGTGTCATCCCCTTGAATCTGTAAGGCCATGATCTTCGCAAGTCAAGACTTTGGGTTGGCCTATCTCCCCTGTAGAATCACCTCTGATTTCTTCAGTCACAAAACTTCAAACCAGCAAATAGATCCTAGTAACTGCAGCACACAAGCAGATTAGTATCCAGCTAAATCTATCCCACCATAATAAAAACAAATAATTAAACCACAATACTAGACATCTCAAATTCTATCTAACGTGAACTAGTATTTTCCTGCAAGAGATTATCCTCCAAGAAACTTTGTAATGTTTCTAACAGGTAATGCTAAAGTCTGAAACTTTTCCAGCTTACAAACAAATAAAATAATTGCAGAAACCTTGAAAACCAGTGCAAAAACTTTCTATATCCATCCTACCATAAACTGCAGTATTCACGATAAAAAATTGTAGGATAATTCAAGAAATCTATGGATTTGAGGAAAATGGAAACTATAAGGGAATGTAGCACGAGGCCCTCAAATAATCCACCTTCAGTCCAACTGCATAAGCATTTAGAGTACCAAAATCCATGCAAAATTTTAAAGAGTCTGGAGCTAAAAGATATACAAATCCCTAAACATTGACAATACTTTTAGTCATTTGGCTAAGAAAGAATTCAAACCGAAACAAAGCAAAAGTTCACTGGTTATCATCATACATTAGCCATTATACGAGAACTTCAGACCGAGGGGTGCTTAGCCATCTCAAAAGGACTTCAAACAAGTTCAAGATAACTGCCCACTATAACTCGCCTTCCAAAGCTTCCTAACATAACTATAATTCGCTTCTTAAACTAAAATTTCTAACTTGAAATTAAGTAGCTGGGCTTTCCGTGGAGCAACTCCACCAGCCCCCAGAATAGAATCCTACCCATCACAAAATGTACAAGCAAATTAACATTATGGATATAGCTACACTTTGAAACAGCTCACTAAGACATTTTATCAAACACCAAATCGTGCATATATACCAGCATATAAACAAACGTTCAAGGAGCAACCTCAAAAGGAAAAAAAAGATTCATTCAAATTTGAAACTTGAATATATTCAGACAGTTTAAAACATTGATGAATTACAGTAAAAATAAGTCTCACCGGCGGAGCAAAAGTGGCCGAAAGTTGCTTTCATCTATACAGCCTCTGAGATCGACGTATGCTGCAGGAAGAACTTAGAATGGAGGATGAATGGATAGTTGATGAGGTCTAACCAAAACCGGAAATGAAGAGGTGGACTGCGGGAAGCAGAACGTCGGGGATGAGGCGAGAAGAGGAGACAAGATACAGTCCACCGGAAGGCGAGCGCGGTAAATAGTAACCAGAAAAAGTGCATTAGGAGAAAGCGCTGTAAAGTTCCGAGTAAAACAAATATTAATCTATATACTTTAGTAAATAGGCAAAGGTTCACTTTTGCCACTAACGTTTTTTTAAATGTCTAATTTTACCACTAATATTTTATAAGGGCCAAAAATGCCACCGACATTTTTAATAGGGTCCAAAATTGCCATAAATGTTTTTTAAAGTGGTTCAATTTTGCCACTCTCATAAATAAAAATGCTACATAAGACAACTTTAGTTGAAATTGATGACTTGGCTTGATGACTTGGATTAATAGGCTTTTTTTTCCCTTTTTTTTTTTTTTTGTCAGCTTGCGTCTCCGAGGCGGCCACCATATTTTCCGGCGACCTTTTCAAACTGATTTTCCGGTCCCCAAGCTTGGTGTTCTTTTCGTTTCTTCCTTCCAAGAATTTCGTTTCTTTTCTAAGATGAAGTTTAAAAGAGAACTTTGAATTCTAATTTCCAAGCTCTTACAGGATCAGTCCATTTGGCAGCTATGGACTCTGAAATCTTCCTTCTTTGCTCAAGAGATTTAGGCGCTCTTTGGTGCCTTTTACTCTTGGCGTTTTTTCCCTTTCTGCAACACTTTCCACCCACTCTTGCTCCAGCTGTTCATTTTGTAGCTATTGGATTCCCACTACAACTCTTCCTCACCAAGAACACCCCTTCTTGACGTTTCTGCAATTAGATTTTGTCACTTACAGTTCTCTTTTAAGCTTCATCTTAGAAAAGAAATGAAATTCTCGAAAGGAGAAACGAAAAGAACACCAAGCTTCGGGACTAGAAAATCATTTTGAAGAGGTCGCGGGAAAATATGGTGGTGGCGGCGGCAGAGAAGCAAGCTGACCAAAAAAAAAGAAAGAAAGAAAAGCCTATTAATCAAGTCATCAAGCCAAGTCATCAATTTCAACTAAAGTTGTCTTATGTGGCAATTTTATTTATGAGAGTGGCAAAGTTGTTCCATTTCAAAAAAACATTGATGGCAATTTTGGACCTTATTAAAAACGTCGGTGGCATTTTTGGCCCTTACAAAACGTTAGTGGCAAAATTAGACATTCAGAAAAATGTTAGTGGCAAAAATCCACCTTTACCCTTAGTAAATATTAATCTATATACTTTAGGAGTGTTCATTCCGATTTTAATTGAGAAATAACTTATTTAGATTGTCTTATTCGGGTATTCACGACAAAAAAATACACCCAAAACCAAATTAAATCATTTAAGACAAAAAACCAAATCAAACCAAACAAATCGTTACTTTGCTTTATTTATTTTTTTGTCACAAACAAATTTTAGTCCAATTGTTGTTAGGGTAGTAGGATCGCAATGGCGGTACATCGATTTAGTTATCTTTCTATCTGAGACAACGCTTAGTCTGTTGGGGCACTAGGATCGCAATTTATTTTCTTTGATTTGCCAGCTCCTCTGTGTAGGAGTATTGGGAACTTCTTATGTCATGTGAATTTGAATCGTGATGTGGAGCCTGGGGAAAAGGCTGAGGTGCTGATGGATGTCGCAGTCAAAGGAGCTTTAGAGCTAGGTATGAGTCATGAATATTGGTGGGGTTTGGCCTTGAAGTTCGTATCTCGAACATTACTGGACGTTTCCAGTGTTATTTAATATAGTCCATTATTTTCGCCTCAAAAAAGAAAAGACCAAACCAAACCAAATAATTTAGGACAAAAACCATTTTAATTCTCGCTTATTTGGTTTGGGGCAAATAAAATAAAATAAAAATTCTTTCAAAAATCGTAGATGGTTTAGATTGGGGGACTAAAACGTAAAAGTGCTACTATTTAATAAATCATAGTTTGCAAAATTGCGATTTTACGTGAGATTGATTTGGATGCAGGATTGGTATCGACAGGATCGGATTATAAGATCTTACACAAAATGTGCAGGTGTAAAATTACTAATAAATTATAAAAATTACTTTTATTTAAATCATTTTAACAAATTTTTACCCGTCGAATATAATGAAGAGGAGGATTTAGGATGTGTTGGGATAAATTTGGTGTTTTGTCGCGATATTTCAAATTTATGAATCTAATTATAAATCATTTAACCGTTTAAGATTTCGGCCAACCAAATAACCCCTATATGTAATCCGGTTTAGGATCCCCTGTTACACTTTCCTGTTACACTATGTGTTACACATCTTAATAACTCAATGTTAATATTCTTTTTTAAATTAATTTTTTCACCAATGCTATTCATTGGCATTCTACATAATTTTAATATAATTATTTTATTTTTTTACATTAATCTTGTATTTTAATATAATTTTATAGTATTTTTTTGATTTTTTAATCTCAATAAATTAAAATAAATATACCCTAAACCAAAATAGGTGAACCCTTAATCCAAAAATTTATTATAATGCTAATTAATATCATTGGTGAAAAAATTAATTTAAAAAAGAATATTAACATTGAGTTATTAAGATGTGTAACACATAGTGTAACAGGGGATCCTAAGCCATGTAATCCTACCTTGTAGACTACGAATCTCCGACCATTGACCAGAATATAAAGTCAACAGCTCAGCCGTGAAAAAACCCTTTGCCCTCCCCGATTTCCAACCAATTTCTCACCGCTGCCGCCTTAATCCACCGTCGACGACGGCTATTCTCAATCGCGCCTCACCTTTTCCTCTTCTGCCTCCGCTCAAACTCCGCCCACCACCACACTCTGATAATCCGGAGCTGCTGATTAGAGTATCTTTGCTGCAATAAAGAGCCTCTTTCGCTTTAAGAAATTCTCCAGAGATGGCGGAAGAAGTAAATAGATGTCAGATTCAGGAATGGTACCCTAAATTCAAGTCCCTCTCCATAAGAACCATTATTCACGAGCTTCCTGAATCCTTCGTTGAATACCTCAACGATTCTGGTCCATTGATTCTTCCGCTCTCCATCGCAGATGATGATGCCTTCCCGAATAGAATCCATAAACCTGAAGATGAAGATGACTACCAAGTACAAGAAGGCTCTGAAGATGAATCTGAACAGCCCTCGCCTCCCCCTTCTTTCCCGGAACTTGAACTGAAGATTAAGGAATCAATTGAAGCTCTCGGCGGTGCTGTATTTCCCAAGCTTAACTGGAGTGCTCCTAAAGACTCTGCTTGGATAAGCTCTACGGGGAATCTCAGGTGCTCCTCTTTCAGCGAGATTGCGCTCCTGTTGCGATCATCAGATTCCCTAATTCATGATTTGAATCACGCGTACGATTCATGTAGTGATAAGACAGCGGCAAGGCCCCAAAAGTTTTTCCTCGCACTTCGAAAATGGTATGGTTCCTTACGACCTGAGATGGAATTTCGTTGCTTCGTTCGTAATCGGATCCTTGTCGGAGTATCCCAGCGTGAAGTTACTGGTTTTTATCTTGCTATTCTCGAGAGCAAATATGAGCTAAACTCGATGATCAGGGAATTTTACGAGGATAAATTGGGAGATAAATTCGAATCAGAGAGTTACACATTTGATGTTTATGTTACAAACGATGGGAGAATTAAGCTTTTGGATTTCAACCCATGGGGTGGATCTACCTTGCCATTGCTGTTTACCTGGGAAGAACTTGAAGGGACTTCGGAAGAAGGGGAAAAGTTGCCGGAGTTCAGAATCATCGAAAGCCAGTGCGGAGTCCGGCCAGGCATGAAGACGGCAGTTCCTTATGATTATCTTGATACGAGCCCTGGGAGTGGCTGGGATCAGTTCTTGAACAAAGCTAATGAAGAGTTGAAGCAACAAGCTATGTCAGGTGAAGCAGGTGCTTAAAGATTGAAGAACTTTTGAATTCTGCTTCAAGAAGCCTCACTCTTCAAGCAAAATTCTTGCTCAGATTTTGTCTTCTCATCAAAAAATTTGATGCCTATTTGATGTTTCTTTCTCTTATTAGTTAAGAGTATTTTATGACTGTTTAAATCACCTGGAATTTTCTATTTATTTGCTGCTGTTTTTGCTTGGTTTTCCAACTAGCTACCAACTGGATCTTTACAGTCAAGTTGCAACACTCTGACTAAATGAACAGAATTGAGCACTCCAAATCTCAACTCGGCGGGATCACCCATATCCAAGAATACACCTAAAACATCTATATTTCAACACCTCTTGTTGGAAATTTACTTAGAACGTAATGGCATTTGAACTTGGTTGTTACAATGGTAAGAGTTATGGATTCGGTACAAACATAAAATTACACTACAAAATGGCCAACCAAACTCGATAAAAAAGCTATCTCGAACCCATTTTTCTAGGTCGAACTCAAGCTACCCTGGGGATTGGATTGGCTTCTGGAGGTGGCAAGGTGACTGAGCGCAGCAATTCAAGTGAGAAAACTAGGCCAAGAAAGTGAGAAAGTATAGTGTTTGCTGATGCCTGTAATAAAAATTACACAAAAAGAAGACCGAATTTAGTCGAAATCATAAGATTAGCATAAACTAGTTTAGAGCATAAAACGCTTACCAACATTTGATGATGAAGAATGATATTAACTTCAGTTGAGTGATAATCAAATTCCAAGAAAAGTAAGAAAAGAGAAACATGTCTGTAATTGTTACCTGTACCAAGAACACGTCCAGTGCAAGAACAGGAGTACTTCCAGGAGCGGCACCCTGATAGTAAGGATTGGCTGATGTGGTAAGAGCTTTCGCCACCAGTAAACCTACAGTTGCTTGCATACCGAGAATAGCAGCACCCATCCCCAGAATGTTCACAACTATACCATTTTTAAGGCTTCTAATAACATCAGCACGTGGAGGAGCCTGAAAACACGACAATTTGCTATAAACCTCCGCAGTTTTATCAAGCAAGAATGTGTAGTGCACTTCTCAAGGAAAACTACAAGTGCCCGAATTCCACAAGTTTTGGAAATAATAGAAGGGTGATTAAAGGATAAAAGAGTGCCCAATGAAGGAGTACTAGCCAGTAAAAGAAAGCAAACATTTAGGCAGGCCAGTTTATTAGACACAGGTTTCCATCTCCAAGTTAGATGACTTATGCAAACATATTATCTGCATTCCTAAACAAACGATTAGAAACATGCAAGAATAACATCAAAGGTGAATATCCCCCAAATTCTACATATTGAAACAAGCATTCGATCCATATTCTAGCAAGAGCATATTATCCACTGATAATAAAACCAGCAGGCATATAAGTTTAGTGCTTCTAAAATGGCGCAATGGTCACCGAGTACAAGATCTTTCCAGAACAATAGCCATCTGTGTACAGAAAAAGAAAATAGTGCTGTGAAGGATTGAGCAAAGAAAAAGATCATATTGTTCAATCTTATGTCTTTGCATTGCAAATTGCATAAAATGTATCAAATGGCAAGCTAAATATCAAATCAAGGCCCCAACTTGGAATGGTAGATGAAAATCAATTGCAACCATCTTACACAAGAAACACTTCAATGCCCTGTTAACAAATTCCTACCTTTGAAGGATCATTAGCAGTCTTGCGAAGCTTCTCGGACAGACGAAGATAGCCAAAAGACCAGAACACAGAAATGAAAGCAGCAGCAATTCCTCCAGCAGTTGAATAAAAGGTAGTAGGTGATGTGATCTTCCCCGTAATAACGACCGAAAATGAGAGTATCACAGCTGCAACAACTGTACAAACAAGCTGCCCCCAAAATCCTAATCCTCCCAATCTCTTAAAATATCTTGCTGTACTCTCTAGTCTCTTTGCAACCTATAATCACCATCAAAGAATATCAGTCCCCCAAAAGCAAAAGCCGTGATGGCTAACAATTCAGCAGTTCAACACTCTTTCATAGACAAAAATGAGCCATTCCTTAACCAAAAACGACCTAAGGAGAAGCAAAGGCACCACTTCAATCAACTACCATAGGCATGATATACAAAATTGACAAATTAAAGATTCTTTTTATCATTCTTCAGCAACTAAAAAACCTCATAATTTACTCCAAATTGGACAACTTCGACGACAGTAAACTAACAATAATAATATTGGAATGCTCAACTAATCACCCATATGAACAAATGCGGAAAAAGAAATGCATAGACACGAAAACAACAAAAAAATACAGACCTGAGCAAGCTTGGCTTTCTCTGAATCGTCATTTGGGGAACTATACGGAGTGGATACAGACGCGGAGGCAAGGGTTTTGGCCAGTCTACCGCTCACAACGAATTTGGGCGAAATGAGTGGTGGGTTTATATTTAAAGGAGTGTAGGAAATTGATGATGGTGAAAGAGGGAATGTGGCGACAGAGCAGGCCAATTGGTTTGGCGTGCGAAGGAGGTAAGGTTGCGAGAGATTTGAAGAAAGCACCGAAGGCGGCCGTGATAATGGAGCGGTGCCGGAGTGAGAAGCCGGCAACAGGAGAGTTTGCATAGTTCAATTAGACTAACCAAGCAATTCGGTGATTGGATTCGAAAGGTTTGCTAAGCCGGCGTCGCCTCAGGCCAGCTATCGGAGCTTCGCCGGTGCTTACTAGGAAGCAATTGAGATTCTAAGAGAAGGTCAAGCGGAGTAGTGTCAGTGGCTCACTAGAACGTTTATTTTTTTCCTTTTTAAGAAAAAGGCATTTTGAGAGGGTAATTTATAAATTTAACCGTTAAGTAAAAGTAATCAATAAATACCAGCGGTTAATTTGTTTATGAGAAAGAAAAGAAAAACTAATGATTAATGATCACTTAAGAAAATAATATTTAAGAATGAGCTAGTGTCCTAGCGTTTGTGACGCATAGAAGGACACCCACCAGAAGTAAAAAATAATAATAATAATAATAATAATATTCAATCACATTATTTGAATTATAAAACAATATGAGCATAAAATTCATTGAATACAATTACACAAAATCATTTTTTAAAAAAATTTTACTTTGTAACATTGTCGTTTAATAGGGCGGATGACACGTATCATTTATTATGTATCGATCATGTAACACAGCTAAAGCCAAAATTATTGTGAAATTAAAATCACAACCAATGTTGTAGAACACTACTAGAATCCAACGCTAGGAATCACATCTCAATTTATAGTCCAGTGGGCTCAGTTGGAAAATTGGGAAGCCCTCCTACATCTGGGCTGGGTTTATAGGTAAATTCTAGCAGAGAGATTCATAAATTCATCATACAAATGAAAATGAATTTAGGAAAGGAATGACCAATAGCATGTATGGTTACATTTAGGTTTGACAATTCGTGTTATATATAATTTAGAGGGTTAGGATTGACGATTTTCCTGTCGACACTTCTAATCTTGACCTTACCTATTTAATTATTATGTTGACATTTTCAATCCTATTACGTTGTGTTATAATAAAAATTATTCTTATTTCGTATTTGCGAATTCAGATTGACAAATTCACGTGTCAACGTACCAACCAACCTTGAAAGACTAAACCTTATTATCTTATTATTAGTAGTGATTCCATACATAAAGGACGTAGGAAACTAGCAAAGAGTCAACATCCTTTTAACTCACATTCTGGCCTATACTGCTGAAATTGAGTCAACTTAAGGTATACTCAAACCTTAAATCAAACACACCACTTTTCAAATTATTTAAACTGCAAAAAGCATTACAAGAAAACAAATTAAAGTATAGGAAGAAGGAAATAAGTGGACGTTGGTTCAATTCAAAATTGTGCAACTTTTACACATAATAACTTGCGTCACAAAACATGAAAAAGTTTTTTGAACTTACTACAATATTTGCTGTTGTTAATTAACAGCATCCCTAGGTACTTTATCCTTCACCTTTAAATAATGCTCCACTTTTTGTAAAGTACCATATTTTAGTACATGAATCTCAACTCTCAACCAATTTTTTTTTTTTTTAAATTTTTTGTGGGATGCTCTTTAATGTGTTTGGTCACAATAACTAATTGTATACTCATTTCTTGATTGAACAATACTTTAAATGGTAAAACTTCAACCTTCGGTTCTTTTGTTTCACTTAATGTATGTCAATCGTGTATCATAATTTTGCGTTTATTTTTGCATCTGATAGTAAAATACAAATGTTTTTAAGTTGTGATACACAATTTATACACAGTTAGTGAAACCGATAATCCGAGAGTGTTGGTTGAAGCCAAGAGATGATGACCACATTAGGTTGGATGTCATTTGCACAGTGGTTCCATCCAGCCATGGCTACTGGCTCTGTTGCTCTTACTCCATTTCAAAGTAGAGCTGTTGAGCTGTAGGGTATATCATAACCAATTACCCTTCACTTTAAAGATTTATGACTTCAAAATGGTCCCCTCAACCCCCACATACATTAATTTTGTACTATACATTAAGGACCAACTTATCCGATCTTATTCTATTTGATAAAAACACTTTGCTATCGTTGAACAGAATAAGACGTTAACAAATTAGACAGATGACCCGAAGCAGGATTCTAACCCGTGTTGATTTGAATAAGCAGGAGGAACAGGTGTGGGAAGCAAACAGAAAGAGTCAAAGACACACTGTGGCCTCTGTCTCATTCCACCTCATTCATTCATGGCGTCCAGTAGCAATAACAAAAGATTCCACTCAGCTTTTCCTTGGTAAATTAATCTTATACTCTTAGGAGCATCTACTTTCTCCTCGTTTCATTAAAAAATTCTATTTACTAATACTATTTCAGTATTAGAAAGTGAATTCTTTTAACGGAACAACGGGAGTAAATGATTAATGAAAGTGGTGCCTCCCACACTTTCACGTGCTTAATGAGAGAGCCCACACTTCATTTAAATCAACATGAACTTATCATTATGGCAAGAAGAGATAAAGAAAAAACATAAACTTTTTGTCTTCTGTCCATTCCCCTGTTTTCTCCCTGTACCTTTCACCAACTTACTCCATTTATAATCTCTCTTCACTTCATCCCCTTATCTTTTTGGTCACCAAAACAACGTCTTCAAAGTTGGTTTTCCTCTCTTTTTCCTCTTCTTATTCTCATGCTTCCTTCCTCAGGGAAATGAGAGCAAATCTTCAAGAAAAAAATGAGCCAAATTCTGTGCTTTTCAGCTCTGTTTTTTCTGCTTCTTTTGGTTCCTTCGTTTGGTCTTTCCACGGATGGAACTCTCTTGCTTTCCTTCAAATACTCTATTATGGATGACCCTTTGTTAGTTCTTGATAATTGGAACTATGACGATGTAACGCCTTGTTCGTGGACTGGAGTAGCTTGCGCACAGATTGGCAATGGCGGTGCCCCGGGTACGTTGAGGGTTGTTAGCTTAGTTCTTCCTAACTCCAGGCTTTTGGGTTCGATCCCGGAAGATTTGGGCATGATTCAACATCTCCAGACGGTTGATCTTTCCGGCAACTTTTTCAACGGAACTCTGCCGAATTCACTTTTCAATGCATCGGAGCTGCAAGTTCTGTCTCTCTCCGGCAACTCCATCACCGGTGGGCTTCCGGTGGTGTTCGGGTTCAGGAGCCTCAAGCTTCTCAACCTTTCTGATAATGCTTTAGCAGGAAACATCCCTGGCACGCTATCTTCGTTTCAGAACTTAACTGTGATTTCCCTCCGGAAAAATTTCTTTTCGGGTGCAATTCCAGGTGGATTCCAGGACGTTGAAGTTCTGGATTTTTCGTCGAATTCGCTGAATGGATCTCTGCCTATTGAATTCGGTGGGGAGAGTTTAAGATACCTGAATCTTTCTTCCAACAAGCTTTCAGGCCTGGTTCCTCCTGAATTTGCAAGGAAAATCCCTGGAAACGCCACGATTGATCTCTCTTTCAACAGCCTCACAGGGGAAATACCAAAAACAGTGGCTTTATCTAATCAGAAAACAGAGTCTTACAGGGGAAATGTAGATCTCTGTGGCAAACCACTCAACAAAGCCTGTACAATTCCTTCAAGTTTCTCAAATCCACCCAACGCCACCACAAATTCTTCATCATCTCCGGCAATTGCAGCTATACCACAGACAATTAACTCCAACCCGGCGCAAAACTCGCCGGGGGGAACGGCTAATACAGCTCCAAATCAAGGACAACATGGAATGAAACCGGGAACAATTGCAGGCATCGCCATTGGAGATTTAGCCGGCGTTGGAGTTCTTGCAATGGTCTGTCTCTACGTCTATCAACTAAGGAAGAAAAAAGCGGATGAAAGTAGCAAAGAAGGGATCCCGGAAACCTTCAAAGAAGCAAATAATAATCATCAAACTTCCCACGTCTCAGTATCAGTAGCAGCAATGGAGACAACAACAACAACAAGAAGCCTGCCCTCTTGGTCATGCCTAACTCTCAAAAACGGAGAAGAAACATCAGAGACCACTGTCTCAGACTGCGACGAAAAGAAGAATTCCAACGTCGAAGAAGGAGAACAGGTCAATCAAAACAAGAAGTACAAAAACCAGAAGTCATTTGTGATGGTTGATGGCGAAACCCAACTCGAATTAGAGACATTGCTGAGGGCTTCTGCATATATTTTGGGTTCCAGCACATCTTCAAGTATAGTTTACAAAGCTGTTCTTGAAAACGGCACTGCATTTGCTGTAAGGAGAATCGGAGAGAGTGGAGTTGATAGGTTTAAGGAGTTTGAGAATCAAGTGAAGGCTATTGCAAAGCTGCGGCATCCCAATTTGGTTGTCCTCAGGGGGTTCTGTTGGGGAGAAGATGAAAAGCTTGTGATTTATGATTACATCTCCAATGGCAGCTTAGCCAATGCAGAGTACAGTAAGCTCTCTCTTCCTCCTTTATTACTCTTCCTTCATTCCCTAACCAACAAGTTTTTCTGCATAACTTATGCTATTTTCAAACACTAAACAAGGAACACAATCATTAGACCACTAATTATGTATTAACCGTGTAATACGTGCTCACTTTAAGATGGGATTGAGTAGCTATAATAAATATTTGTTACTCGGTTTCACCAGAAAAGTTTATTTTAGAGTTATACATCATGACTCGTGAGTAATTATTCATCTCATCATCACATTTGTTTAGGATTTTGATTTCCACATGAAGACAAAGAATATATTGGTTGTTGCCATCCATTTTGCACCAAATTAGGATGTGGCTCAGTTTCACAATCACTTAGGATATGAGGGGGGCCAAGCCATATATTCTCACAGTGTTTGTCACAGTTATCACTGAATCCATGTGAGTGTGGGATTTCTTTCAAAGTGTGCACAGAGCAGAATACAAACAAGTAATAAGCCAAAAGCACAAAAAATATTCCATATGAGCACTAATTTTGCTTTTGTTTTGTCTGTGGAAACTAGAAAGCTACCTTTTTTTTTGACAATTAAAAGCATAAATTCATCACCTTTTGTTTACCATTATTCTCATTCTAATAATTGAAAAAAACTATTGTGCTCGTTAAAAAATCATTCAATAATTTCGTTGCAATTATACAATTTTTCAATCATTGTTATTCGTGCCACTCCATTTCAAATTTTGAAGTTCATTAACATTGCGTTTTTTGTCGCTAAATGTCAGGGAAGATTGGTTCGTCGCCTTATCATTTGCCCTTTCAAGTGCGGTTGAAAATAGCGAAAGGCGTCGCTAAAGGACTAGCCTACATCCACGAAAAGAAACACGTCCATGGCAACATCAAGCCCAGCAACATCCTCCTCACACCGGACATGGAGCCCATAATCAGCGATTTCGGACTCCACTGGCTAATGTACGGCAAAAACAACCGCCAAACAGATGATAATTCTTCATCCCGCCATTTCGGCAGCAAGAGAAGCGGCGCCGGCGTCGGCAGCCCCTGCATCGCGCCGGTCGGGTTCTTGGGTTGCACTTCGCCATACCACGCCCCGGAATCCCTCAAGAATCTGAAGCCGAATCCCAAATGGGACGTTTACTCCTTCGGGATTCTCCTTCTAGAGCTTCTCACCGGAAAAGTATTTTCCGATCGGGAGTTGGGGGAATGGGCGGCGGGTCACCTGACGGAGGACAAAGATCGGATCTTGCGGATGGCGGACGTCGCAATCAGAGGCGAGGTGGTGAACAGGGAAGAAACCGTATTGGAATGCTTCAAATTAGGCTTTAAATGTGCTTCGTTGATTCCGCAAAAGAGACCTTCCATGAAAGATGCACGTCAAGTGCTCGAGAGAATTCCTTGCTCCTCTTCCCCATACGAATAATCATGGCGTCGGTGGAGAGAGGAAAGGCAAAAAGGGTACCTTAATTTGGTGTTTTTTGACTATGGAGAATAGCTTTTGTTGTTGAAAAGTGTCGCAAAGTTTGATAGATAAGATTATGGGTCTGTTCTTTTTGTTCTGTTTTGAAAACGGTTTTGGTTTCAACAGTAAATTTAATATATTTTAATCATATTTCATCATTTCCAATACAACTTTTTACTATTCAGCATTTACTTTTTACATTTTCAATACACTTTTTACATTATAAAGTTATTTTTCAAATTTGTTTTTAAAATCGTTTTTAAAACGATAAAAAAGAACAGGCCCTATGTGTATTTGTGTAATATTTATTCATCACGCTTAGAAACACAGTGATTGCTTCTTTAAGCATATGTCTTAATATGTCTATAATCATGAAGTCTTGATAGCTTAAGGAAGGAAAGTAGATTTGTATTTTATAGGGCTGAGATTTGAACGTGAAGTTACAGTTGTATCTCTCTTTGAAATGACGTTATTTTTTGTTGAGTTATAATAAAACTATGATAATTTAAGTGTCGCATACGAACATACAGTTGGTTATACTAATAATTAGGGTGACAAATTTAAGAACAATATAAAAATTGGACATAAATTCAATATGAACAAGATAAGAATTATCTTTCATTTTGAAGGATAATTTTTTATCCGATACAAAAACTTTAAATGAATTTAATATATTACGAATTAAATTAAGAGTCCTTATGATGAAACATGAATGGTTAGACGAGCTATCAAGGCCGAATCCGCATTAGGGGTCGACTTCATAGGGTACTTGTACTTGCGATGATAACCACCCCTATGACTTCTACTTCAGAAGGTAAGAGAATATCCATTCTTGCATGTGCAATTACCCTACGAAGCTGATGCTCGGCGCAAATCCTACCTCGACATCCCGTCCGACAAATTGTGCTTCATAGCAGCCAATTCAGACAAGACCCATAATGGGCTTATAGAATTTGGTCCTTGCCAAGCCTAGACTTTGTTGCAAGCAACCTTGTGGGTTGCGCCAGGTTTTGACAAATTCGAAAGAAATGGAACATTGCCAAATGCCAACCCATTTCAAGTTTTTAAAATTCAACCCAATCCGTGTCCTGTTCAATCGGGTTTTGGGTTGGCGAGTTTTAATTTCGATACTCCTCAACCCTAATTCTACTTGTTTAAATTACTCGTGTTAAGTTAACATATCAATATTTTTAAATTACTCGTGTTAAGTTAACGTATCAATATTTTTAAATTACTCGTGCTAAGTTAACGTATCAATATTTTTAACCATAATATTACCCGTTTAATTTTTTATATTATTCAAGTCCACCCATATAACATGCGATCCCACAAATACTCAATCTTGCAATATTAACTTAACATTTTTGTATCGTATTTAGTTGGTATCTTATTTTCGTATTGTGTCGGAGGTTGCGAGCCGAACTATACTAAAATATTACTACCAAGATGCCAATGGCAATTGGGCTTTTTAACCCCCGGAAGTTACCAGGAAAATGAATCGGGTTCCAAGTTGCGGCCAAACAATGATATTTTATCGAACCGGGCACCACCATCGCCACCTACTCCCTCGCAATCGCCGTCCCCACACATTCAAAAGGCCCCCCAGGAAGATACACAGTAGATCGAGATCTTTCTCATTTATATGATTCTTTATTCACTCACACAGTGACAGACTCTCACTCTGCAGATTCATCCAATCCCCCATGGCCAAATGAATCCGTGCATATCACGTCCTCCTCCCACTGGACTCATTTCCCCTCCAGAAACACTAGCGCGTGCACTAACTCCTTAAACCTTTCATCTTTTTCCCTCACCAACCCCCGTTTCCCATATATATATATATATATATATATACATACTCAACCCGCAATCCCTCGCACGCACTGCGAATCCTATTCCCTTCAAGGGAAAATCCAATTCTTGTATAAAGAAACAAGAAAGATTGGATCTTTGTTTGTTTCCGAATTGGAAAATGGCAGCTTCGTCGACGAGCCTTGTTTCTGTAAAACCCTCCGTTTCACCAGCCAATCTCTCATGGAAAAACCATCTTCCCTTAACCTCTGTGTTCGCCGCCGTCTCCTTCCCTCGCGGCGGTGGCCGCCGCTCCAGGAGGGGGCTCGTTGTTTTCGCTATGGATGCTAAACCCACCGTCCTGGTGGCGGAGAAGCTCGGGGAAGCTGGGGTTAATCTGTTGAAGGATTTTGCTAACGTTGATTGTTCGTATAATTTGACCCCGGAAGAGCTCTGCACGAAGATCTCTCTCTGCGACGCTTTGATTGTTCGGAGTGGAACTAAAGTTACGCGGGAGGTGTTTGAGTCCTCCGGTGGGCGGCTTAAGGTCGTCGGACGGGCGGGAGTTGGGATTGATAACGTGGATCTGGCTGCCGCCACGGAACACGGGTGCCTCGTGGTGAATGCGCCCACGGCTAATACTGTGGCTGCCGCGGAGCATGGGATCGCTCTACTCGCTGCTATGGCTCGAAACGTCGCTCAAGCGGATGCTTCTGTCAAAGCTGGTAAGTAATCTTGAGTGTGCATTGTATTGCTTTAACTTCCTGTGGTTTTCTTTCTGGATATTTTCAGTTTATTAGTTTGTGATGGTGGGTTTTAACTTTTATACATTCTCTTGGATAAGCTTGTTGACTTTGAATATTTCTAAGTTAGTATTCGACTAGAAAGATGGGGAATGTGGTCAGATCTAGTTGTGAGATAACATGCTATTAAAGGAAAGGAAACCAAAAAGTATCGTCTTTATTCACCCTTGAAAGCTAGTTAGATATTTGGAACTTGTTTCTGCTTTTTTATTTTTGTGGGGATAAGGAATATTACAGAAAATTTGCCCTTTCAAAAGTGAGAATATTGCAAACTTACTGTATTGTTTAGTAGCATTAGCATGGCAGGGCCATCTTTTTGTAGTAAGGATACTTATAATTTAAAATTCATAAGTCATTATGGGGTTGGAGGAAATATCTTGGCACAAAGAAGTTGTATCAATTCAGGAATTTTTCACTATGTAATCATCTTTTGAAATGGATTCTCTAATATCCAGTTCATTTGAAGTTAATTTTGGATTATAAAGAAATCACTATTTGACACTTGCAGGAAAGTGGCAGAGGAACAAATATGTTGGGGTATCACTTGTGGGCAAAACACTTGCTGTGATGGGCTTTGGAAAGGTTGGTACAGAAGTTGCCAGGCGGGCGAAAGGTCTTGGTATGCATGTTATTGCACACGATCCATATGCACCTGCTGACCGTGCTCGTGCCATTGGAGTGGAGCTTGTTAGCTTTGAGGAAGCCATTGGAAGGGCTGATTTCATCTCACTGCATATGCCCCTTACACCTGCCACATCTAAGATTCTTAACGATGAAAATTTTGCAAAGATGAAGAAAGGGGTGAGAATTGTGAACGTAGCTCGTGGAGGAGTAATTGATGAAGATGCTCTAGTGAGGGCCCTGGATGCAGGCATCGTAGCTCAGGTTCTTCTTTGTTACTTTTCGTATTCAGATTATGTTGTAATTTGGGAAGAAATGATATAGCTAATACCTTTTTGGTGTATATGTATTATATAATCCAGGCAGCACTTGATGTTTTCACTGAGGAGCCACCTGCAAAGGACAGTAAGTTGGTTCAACACGAGAACGTAACTCTGACTCCACATCTCGGTGCAAGTACTATGGAAGCTCAGGTATACTTGAACGCACAGACATTTGGCTTGCTCAGCAATGTACCTAAGCATTCTGTTTAAATTCCTAATATGATTGTTTCAGGAAGGAGTGGCCATTGAAATAGCCGAGGCCGTTGTAGGAGCACTGAAAGGAGAGCTTGCAGCCACTGCTGTTAATGCACCCATGGTTCCTGCTGAGGTATGAAGAAAAATTTTGTTACTTTCTTTTGTGTAATTCTATTCACTAATTATCTTAAAATCGTGTGGGTCTCTTATTCACTTGCTGTTGATACTCTGACTAATCTGCAAAACTTAAAACAGTTCTTAGTGATATCTTCTCTCATCTGACTTTCATTGCGGTTGAACTTCTTTAATCAATATTATCTTCAGGTTCTTTCGGAGCTGAAGCCATTCGTTGAACTTGCTGAAAAACTTGGAAGACTTGCTGTCCAATTAGTGACAGGTGGAAGTGGGGTAAAAACTGTGAGAGTCACTTATGCATCAGCTAGAGCACCTGATGATCTCGACACAAGGCTGCTTCGTGCCATGATTACCAAGGGTCTAATTGAGCCCATCTCCAGTGTTTTTGTGAACTTGGTGAATGCAGATTTCACAGCTAAGCAAAGAGGACTTCGGATAACTGAAGAACGGATCCTGTTGGATGGTTCTCCTGAGAATCCACTGGAGTACATCCAGGTACAAATTGCCAATGTAGAATCAAAATTTGCCAGTGCAATTTCTGAAACTGGTGAAATCAAAGTGGAGGGACGGGTTAAAGATGGAATTCCTCACTTGACAAAGGTTGGATCTTTTGAAGTGGATGTGAGCTTGGAGGGCAGTATCATCCTCTGTAGGCAGGTGGATCAACCTGGAATGATTGGAAAGGTCGGAAGCATTCTGGGCGAGGAGAATGTCAACGTCAGCTTCATGAGCGTCGGAAGAGTTGCCCCGAGGAAGCATGCTGTCATGGCCATTGGAGTGGACGAACCACCCAGCAAACAATCCTTGAAGAGGATTGGAGAAGTTCCAGCTGTTGAGGAGTTTGTTTACCTTAAGTTGTAGGGATTTTGATTGTTTTGATTGTGCTTTGTAGTTGCGCATCATTTGTAGGGAAAGGCAAAAAAAATAATTCGGCTTTGCTATTGAGAATTTGAGATTTTGCGTGCTTTGTTGAGTTTATGATATGAGCTGCCTTTTCATCACCCTGCTTCTCTTATAGAAGAGGTTGAGAAGGCAAAAGTTCATCTAGGAATCTGGGATTTTGTAATGTCTCTGCCAGGACCAATTAGATTCATAGGAAACTTTACTGAGAATGGAGAAATATGATGTCTCGTTTCGAGTTTGTTTATAACGTGTTAAGTTGTAATGTTAAAAGATTGTTACCCATTTGGAGCTCAGAAACCATATTTTATTCGTAGTTCAGAGAAGTAAAAGCTTGGTTTTATATAAAGATAGCTATGACAAAATCCACTTTCATTTCCGGCAATCCTGACAACATTTTCACAGTAGAGGAACCTCTACTCTTCCTCATCTTATTTGTTAACAATGTGAAGAATCTCCTCCATTGAATCGTGTGTTCTCACAAGGACCATTTCAAACATCTTTTCTTCCATCAAAACGGCCATTTGAGCCAGTTGTGTTGTTCGGCAGCGTCCACAGACTACAGCGGTCGCGCTTAGGAACCCGAAAGGAATGGAAACTGAGCCAGGGTTGTCGTAAGGGACAAGTTGAGGTTATGAACAGCCAAATATGCAGCAATGCCCGCAGCATAACCAGCAAAAGCAAAACCACTCACCTGAAAGTGCACAAGTAGAATGAGATGATCAACCGAAAAAACCACTTTACCAAAAGAATGAGATCATTGAAATTAGTGTACCTTCCGGAAGTACCAAAAGAAGTCCACTTTCTCCATGCCCATGAATGCAACTCCGGCAGCAGACCCGATAATTAGCATAGATCCACCGGTCCCAGCGCAGTAAGCAATTAGTTGCCAGAACTCAGAATCAGTAGGAAATGAAGTGAGGTCATACATTCCCATGGTCGCCGCGACCAGTGGAACATTGTCTATAACTGCTGACACAACTCCAATTGAACTTGCAATCAACTCAACATTGGGGATATTGGCATCAAGATAATTTGCCAATTCCCGCAAAATACCAGCCGCTTCCAGGCTATTGAGAATAAAAACAAGAACAGAAAAGCAATACTAAGTTGAAACATTTTCAAACAAGAAACATCATTAGGTTTCAAAATGACATAAAACTGAGAGAGAAGGCAGACATTTTTAAGGATCACCAATCACCACGAATACCTGCTAACTGACAAGAGTATCCCCAGAAAGAAAAGAACTCCTTGAGTATCAATTCGTGATAAAGCCTGAGGTACTTTCAGTCTCTCTGATTCACCATAATGAATAGCATCCGTTAAAATCCAAAGAACGCCGAGTCCAAGTAGCATACCCATATAAGGAGGTAAGCCTGTTAGAGCTTTGAATACAGGGACAAAAACTAAAGCTCCAATTCCCACAGAAAAAACAAGCTTCCCTCTAGGGGCCATCTGCTCTGAAGCCAAAACATTTGGCAAATTCTGTCCTCCCCCGTCAACTTCACTGTGAAAAGGGAATCTCATTAAGGATCGTAAATATAAATATTCATATCATCTACAAAGAACTCAAAATTTGCCCCCCTTAGCTTTCATATTAGAGGTACCTTGTAAGGGACATAAAAGCCAGTGGAACAGCCAAGGAGACAAGTGAAGGCACCAGTAAGTCCTGAAATGCATGCTAAAGAATTTAGCATCCATTCATACCACCAGATAAAAGCAGAGATCTTACATGACACTTGATAGACAAGGTGAGCAGTTTAGCTCACCATTTTTGGCTGTCTAAATTACATGAGTGGCTCAACTTCATGAAGACAATCGAATTTCTTCCATGACTGCCACCAGTTCATTGTTTCCGTAGTAAGAATTTACAGAACACTCCTACAATCTTATGCTTACTTTCTACTATTATTAGATTTTTTAATCAAAAGCTTTAGATAAAGTTCAGTTGCACACTATCCAATCATCCCCATCATGTAGATCAACAGTTTAGCTGCTATGAGATAAGATATTATAAGTGGTTTTTCTTGAACTACAACAAGGAAGATTGTGGCATGTCATTTGAAAAATACTAGACAAGTTAAATATAAAACACGAGCTATAACAATTATAAGACCTTCATTGTCTGCACTGTCGATATTTGACCATGTATCCATAACATAGTAGTCGTGACATCACCAATGGGAGTCCATGCTCCACCAGCATTTGCTGCTATCACAACCACAGCACCAAGAAGCCTGGGATTCAAATTCTCAAAAAATTGGATAAGCTTTATGAAGTACATGTTGTAGATTACTGAAGCTGAACACATAACAACTAAAGGCATCTCCTGGGGCAGTTCTTAAACCATTTGATGTCTACCATGCTGAATTCTCAACTCTTTCTAAGTGAAAGTACAGAGCTTCCTTTGCTGGTAAAAGATAGTGACACCACATGTCACCAACATCCCTTGTAATTTAAATTGAAAACCAAAGATTTATTGTTCTCTCTTTGACGCATTTTGAACTTATAATCAGTATTATTTTTATGAGATTTGCTTAGTCTTTCTTCACTTAGTCCGAAAATTCAACAAACTTCCAAAAACTTACCCCCAAAAAAAGGAAATCCATTGTCTACTACTGGCACTATGCTTCAGGTGCAAAGTTATAAATTTCTTCTTGTAATGTATCCAAAGTGGACCTTGCTTATTACTGAAGGTTCATGTTCAAATTCACTTACAGGTCTCTTATGCATTCATTCCCCATTCCTTTTCCCGGATCAACAAAATACCAAATTATTCTAAACAGACTATCCATGCACTGCTTAGATATATGATTAATGCTCCCAATCAGCGAAGCTGCATAAAGTGAATATGAGGGGACTTACTTCCGGTATTCTGACGGAGGTACTAGTTTTCTCAATAAGGAGACCATGACGATTGTAGATGTCAGGTTGTCAAGGACTGAACTGAGAAAAAAAGTAACAAACCCGATCTGTAATCATCCACAAGAAAAGAATCACTTTAGAATATTTGAAATAATGCTTAGAATCCCTTGCATCATACTAAGATCGTCTTAGTCTACCTAGTGATGATAAGTTAAATTTCTGAAAGGTAGCTTATAGAAAACTAACCACCCAGAGTAGAGTTCTTGGTTTCCGAGTGGTAATATTGTCTGTCACTAATTTAAACCCTTGATGAGCATCAACTATCTCCACAATAGTCATCGCACCAAGTATGAAAAACACAATTTCACTGACTTCAGCTGATGCATGTGACAACTGTGTAACAGCTATATCTGTTGAAGGAGCCTGCAATTAACATGGATTTTTTCAATAAGTCAGCACAATCTAAGAAGAACAACACAACTAAGCCTTTATTCCACTATGTGGCGGTAGCTAGAGACAAACAACAGAGATTCTTTCCGAGTGTCATCTAACAAGTTAACTTTTGATAGCGGATAGATTCAAGGAGATGAATTCCTTTTGCTTACTCCAAGACCTCTGAATTTTATCAGGCGGTGTGGCCCTAATGCCGTTGGAAATTTTAAAGAAAATAAGAAAATTGGATATCTCTCCAGTTCCTTTTGACACACTTATGTGATCAAATTCAACACTAACTGGAAATAGCATCATCCATGATCGTGAGAGTAGGCAATTAATCACAAATCTTACCCCTATGCTTCTTATCACCCATAAGCCGACTGCCATCAGAAGTCCGACTCCACTTTTGTTAAACGCCAGAGATTCTTCAAATATAATCCCAGCATACCCTATTCCAAACAACAATGCCATGGCAAGGTCCTGAATCATGATATTAAATCAAACCGAATAAAACTTTTGATAGTCCCACTATTTCCTAAGAACAATACTGTTAAGTTTTGAGATTTTACTGCAGGAATAAGTTTTCAGTTTACTGAATCTTTAACTTAGTCTTTTCACATGTACTCTATTTAAAGAGAGAGCTGCTGCAGAATGAAATAATAAACTAAGTTAAAGCTTCTGCATTCTTTTCTTATGTATTTTTCTGCTAAATTTCCAACAGTGTATCAGAGCCCTCTTGATCTTAAGGGTCTGTGTCATAAAAACTAGAGAGATAGAAGAATATCTTTCTTTCCATAAACAATAATTCCAACATCATGCCTAGCAATTTTCTTGCTAATCCTCCACCTTTCAGTTGCCAAAATTATCAAATTTGGGTTGTAAAAATGAAGACCTTCCTTGAAGCTAGTGACATTTGGGAAATGGATGTCACTGATCAAGTACAACTTCCTGAAGATCTCACGATTGCTCAATTGAGGGAACATAGAGTTGAGAAAAAGAAAAGAAGCAAAGCTTTGACCTGCATTCATACTGTGCAGTCTCAGATGAAGTATTCACAAGAATCATGACTTGTGAGACTCCGAAAGAGAGCCGGGATATTCTGAAACATGCGTTCCAAGGCAATTAAAGAAATCGTCAAATGCAAGTATTGAATTTGAGGAGACAGTCTAAGTTACTGAGGATGAAAGAAAGTGAAAACATTCAAGAGTATTGGAATAGACTCTTGAATGTAGTCAACAAAATCAAGTTGATTGGCAAAAAACTCTCACATCAAATGGTAGTGCAAAAGGTTCTTGTCAGCCTACCTGAAAGATTTGAGGCAAAGATATCTTCTCTTGAATTCAAGGGATCTTTCTCAAATTACCTTGGAGGAGTTGGTGAATACATTGCAAGCACAAGAACAAAGAAGAGCTATCCGCAAGGCCGAGATAGCTGAAGGGGCCTTGCAAGCAAAAGAAAAATACCAAAATGAAGACAAGGATGATAGGGAGAGTGCTTACAACGGTAAATGGAAAAAAATGGCATTTTCTATGTGTTAATATTAAGAAAAATAATCATCTGGAAAAATATTGATGGTTTAGGCCTGATATTCAATGCAGGGCATGCAACCAATTTGGTCATATGGAGAGAGTGAAGAAACAAGCAAGAAAGACAACAAGCTCAGGTGGTTAATCAACAACAAGAAGAAGAATTATTTGTGTCAACCAATGAAGCTTGGCTAATTGACAGCGGTTGTACCCACCATATGACGAACGATGAGTCATTTTTTAAGGAACTTGACAAGACATACACTTCCAAGGTGAGAATCAGAAATGGAAGGTATATTGAAGTAAAAAGCAAAGGTAAAGTGGCTATTAAATGTGATTCAGGAATAAAGGTTATTCCTGATGTTCTATGTGTTTGAAATCGATAAAAATCTTTTTTAAGTGTTGGGCAATTACTTGAGAAAAACTATTCTGTAATGTTCAAGAAGAAGACATGCTTGATTTATGATCCCAAAGGTTCAACTTTTTTCAGTTGAAATGAAAAGAAAAAGTTTTTCTCTGGAATAATTACAAGTTGGTGCATGAACAAGTTTAGATACCATGATGGATAAGATGGAAGGTATTGAAATCACCCCAACAAGTGGACTAGCTATTGTCAGTACAAATGAAGATATCAAGTCACTTTCTGAAAATGTTAAATGTGATGTTGCAGTGCTCGAGTTAAAAGGTTATGAAGAAGACAACAAATACTTGAAATGGATTGCAAAATCAGAGGAGTTGGGTATTCCTATAAAAGACAAAACTGAGATGCATATGCATGAACACAATCCTAAAAAGTATGCAAGAGTTTTCAATGAAGGTGATGATGTCTTTGTGCAGGATTATTACAGTGAAAATCCCAAGGAGGAGTGTTAAGTTTTGAGATTTTACTGCAGGAATAAGTTTTCAATTTACTGAACCTTTGACTTAGTCTTTTTAGTTAAATTGTTTGTTTGATGACTTAGTCTTTTAGTCTATCTTTATCTTCTGAGATATTTAGGAGATTCTTATGTTTTCTTGTTACATGTAGTCTATTTAAAGAGAGAGCTGCTGCAGAATGAAATAATAAACTGAGTTAAAGCTTCTACATTCTTTTCTTGTGTATTTTTCTGCTAAATTTCCAACAACTGCGGAAGAAACCAAAACTATGTGACAGAGCACCTGATTTGCAGCAACCCAGGAGTGATTTATTGCCAATGTCCCAGTTCCAGCTGCAGCAAGAATTGCAAGAGCTTTGAATAAATCTGTCTTTGGCTGATAATTGACCTCAAACTCTTGTGAGCTTGTTTCATCCAGTGAACACAATGGATCACATGATCCAGATGATGAAGTCAATTCCTGTACATAAGTTAAGTAAATACTATAACCAGAAAGAACCATGAAAGGAAGTAAATACTCTATCTTCCTACTGGAGATTATAAAATGTCTTTGTCCAATAAATCAATTTTAACTGAAGCAATGCAATGTCAGCAGATAACCATAAACTGTACCAATTTAATACTAACACTACCAACTTTGATTAGGCTAAGTTCCTAATTCAGTACAAAGAAAGAACCGTAATAACAAATACAGTACTAACACATTAGCTCATAACATTCCAACTTGAAAAACAAAGGCAAAGAAATAATAAAGTTTCAAACTTTATGAAGGAAAAGAGCTCAATTGAACCTCGAGGTTCTTTCTCTGCGGCTGTTGCTGTTGAGTCGACGAAGTAGAAGAAGAAGAAGGGCCTCTGGCTTTGTCTTCGGCTCTGGCCAGAACCCCATTACGCTGCAAGAACCTCCGGTCATCCCTGAGTCTTAAATAAGATTGACCCGAGTAAGGTTGTGATGATTTAAGGGAGAGAGGCGGAGAGAATCCCCGAATGCGGCGGTGGCGGTGGTGGTTGTCGCAATGGGTAGAAAGGGACAAGAGGCGAGTTCTGATTAGCGGCAGAGTAGACATTATAGTATAAAACGGCTCTTCAAGAATCTTCCTGGTGAATGGGAAGAGATAATATGAAATCAAGCTCTGAAGCATAGTTGTCGAATCGAGATACGTATCGTGTATCGGAAATGCGATTTTATGAAAACGTATCGTGTATCGTATCGTATCGTAAGATACGTTTGTATATAATAATATAATAAAAATATAAAATTTATAGATACTATATAATTATATTTTTATTATACATAAATAAGTGTAAAATAATATTCTTAACAAACTTGTCTATATAAATAGCAACGTAGCCACTTACATGTGCTTTACTTGTACTTTTCTAATTTTTGTTTGATCAATTTGATCAATTTTCATTTTAAAGTGTTTCTCACCTGTAGTAAAATGTTAAAAATGTGCAAAAGCTAACAATCTTGCATCTTTAAGCTTTAAGCTCCAATCTTTAAGTAAAATGTTAAAAATGTGCAAAAGTTCCACCTTTAAGCTTTGATTATTCAAGATTTCATCTTCAAGCTTGCATCTTCATCTTTAAGCTCTGTTCTGTTCGGTCTCCACGTGGGTGGGAGAGGGAGGGACTGAACTGAAGGGAAAGGAGTGGGGCTGTGAGAGAGTATAATAGGTTTTGGATTTTTCTTTGGGCTTTAATTACTAATTTTGTGGGTTGATTGAACAGTTGAAAGTTAAAAATCAAGTCAAAAGCAATGTTTAAAAATACAACGCACTGAAGCAGCTTTAGAGTCAATTTGAAGAAGAACTTGCGATACGAGACGAAACAATAATCGTATCGAATCGTACGATACGTTAAAAAATCAACGATTCATAACGATTTGCGATACGTACGTGCGATACGTATCGAAATTGTCAATTTATGATACGTATCGTACGATACGTATCGCGTATCGTACGAGTTTGACAACTATGCTCTGAAGAACCTCCAAGCCAGCAAGAAGCCTGAAGACTGTAGAACCGTGAGAATCCGAGGATGAGAGTGAGGATTATTACCAAGGTTATCCATCAGATATTATTAATATTTTTTGAACATAAATATTTGGGGAATTCCATTTTAAAGTTGACCGTTTTTTTCTTGGTACTTCGGCTTTGTTCTTTTCCATTAGGACCATTACACTCCAGAAAAATTATCATTTTTACTAAATTTAAATTTTAAATTATAAAATGTCACTAATTTCTACTCATATCAATTCAAAAAATAGCAAAATAATTATATTTTTTTCTTCTTTTTCCTACACAGACCCCAAAAGAAATTCCCTTCAATAAAATAATTCTTCCCTAAACCAAAAAATTTCCAATTGAGTCACTAAAAGAACATAGCTCGTCTCCTTAATCTTATTTTGGGTAAATTACCAAAAGTCACAGTGAAGTTTGTCCATAGGAAAAATTTCACTTTTGATCCATCTTCTGTACTATCACACTTTTAGTACTTCTTCTATGCCTCATTACACTAGTGGTCTCTGTTCTTTCACGTGTTGGCACTTTTATTCTCTATAACTAGCAATAGCTGATTTTGTAGGTCATTTTGAGGGTTGTATAATTTTTTTAAATTGTATTTTGACCCCAAGTACAACGACGTACAGAAGAGGGACCAAAAGTATGAATTTTTCTTTGTCCAAATTAGTAAGCAAATCTTGAGAATTGGAAATTATCAAGCGGAGCTTGATGTTTGTTAAAATACTACCAAAATCCAAAACCCTATGCAAAGGTGCCAAAAAAAAATGACAATATAAAATTTGCTTGATAATTTATCAAATATGTTGACGAGTTTCCGGGTTAAATGGGTCGCTGGAGTTGACGAAGGAGATTTGTTGGAGCGTGAAGCCCAGTGAGGGGTGAAACCCAGAACCAGCTTATACAGTAATGTTAGCCCATGAGAATTTTTTGTATGCGTCTAATACTCATAAAATGATTCATTTGAATGTGGGGTGCAGTTTATGGCCACTAATTTAGTGGCACTAAAATATACTCTCTCGTTCTATTAAAATGATCCACTTCGAAATTATAGTTAATTATTTATAAATAGTTGTACTTCGAAACTATTTTAAACTAAAGAAATGAAGTACAAGTTTGTCATACTCTACAATGAGCCATCCCTTAAAAGGATAACTTTTCCCCCCTTCAAAGTAAGGAAATTGTAAGTTGACACCACCAAGGGGGCATTTCCCCCCGGATTTGTTAATTCTCTGACCTTGAACTCACAAACCTGTTCACAACAAGAATTTACCAGTCTCAACTCTCAAGCAAGGTTGTTAATCTCGTATTTTGAGTTAAACTCGTTTGAGGTCTAGAACCGAAATTGTAGAGTCGGACCATAGATTCGAAAAATAGTTTAAAAGGGTATAATTAATTCTAATAATTTTCTCAATCACAATATATGCACATATTTAACTATACTTGTAGCATAAAATTTAAACATAATAAAAAAAGTGTCAAATTTTCTCTATCATTCGTCGACTCGTGCTTGTCTCTTTGTTTCCCTAACCGAATTAGCGAATTAGGGCAGCCAAATATTTCAGAAAATTGTGAGATTAAATTTTTTGGGTGGTTAGGGCCGAAATTGGCCCAATTATTTTGAAAAAAACCCATCCAGCAGCCCAACCCATTAAAATTTGCAGCCCAGCCATGATTTTTTGAACTCGGCCTAGACTCTAGACTCTTCCGAGTCTAGGCCGAGTTCAGCCTAGCTACCGATCATATGCGAGTTTGACTCGATTCTAGGTGGTCGGCTCGTAGACTAGGCTGAGTCTACCAGTACCGAGTTTAACAACTATGCTCTCAAGTCACTTCTTGTAAGTATTGTCGTCACTTATCTAAAACGCCAGATAACGATCATATATCGCTGTCGTGTACGTTTTGATATATACACGATTTATTATATGATTTATATCATAAAGTTTAATAACGTTCTAAACTAGTCAACTTAACGCAATAGTCATTCTCATTTTTTCTGGTTCCAGACAGGCTATTTACAGACAAATCCAACGTCCGATTCTTCTACATTTTAATTCATTTCAATTCAAGACCCCCCGATTCCCCCGCAAATCCCGCTTTAGGTTTGGAAGAAGACGGCGAGGACATTGCCAATGACCTTAGTGAAGTGGCCGTCGAGCTTATCGAGCGCCGGAACCTGGACGCCTCTCTCTTTCAAAGAATCGGCGCACACGCCGTCCAAAGCGGCGCTCAACCGTGTGCCGGCGCCTCCTTTGTCCCCTTTGTTAAACAATTGGACGCTAAGTTCAAGGTCCTCGACGGTGCCTGAGAAGCTATCGTCGCAGGTCTCGATGAGCTCCTTCTTCATGTCAGCGTTGTTAAGTTTATCGATGGCCGCTTCGAGCGCTGGCTTCACCGCCTCGAACTTCTTCGTCACGTCGATGGCGGCGTTGATTGCGTTGAGGGTAGCGTCGTGGAGGTTCGTCGCGCCGTTGACCATGCGGGTGCAGAGGCGCTTCCTGTCGGTGGTCATGCAGAACGGGTTGATTCCGGGCAGGGATTTGGCGGCGTCGTTCGGGGCATCGGCGTTGGCATTCTGGCTCGTGAGGAGGAGGGTAGCGAAAATGGCTAGAAAGAGCAATGAGAAGGACGTCGAATTAATGGCGGCCATGTCTTTCTCCCTGCTCTTTACTGTGGCGTTTAGAAATGTTCGTCGGGGTCAGAATGAGAGGTGATGATTTGAAGAATGTGTGGTGAGGTGATGATTTATATATATACTGCGTTTCTGGAAACTCTGGGTGTTTGCTTTTCTAGGATTGAAGCTATGGTTCTCCATGATTATAGTAAAGTGTGAAGTGTTTGTTTGTTGCGTTCTGAAACCGTGGCTGTTGCTTTCCTAGGATTGAAGGCTTGAAGCAATGTGTGAAATCTCGTTCTGCAATTCCCACACTAAATGACAGAGGACAAATTTTACTAATAGCCTTTGAAAATTTGGGGGAAAATCTCACTTTGGTCCTCTTTTTATTGTCCCCGCACTGGTGGTTCATAATAATACTATTTTGGCACATTTGGGTCTCTATGACCGGTTACCAAAGATTTTGTAGGTTATCCGGCAAGTGATACATACTTCAACATCTAAATTCGATACACATATTTTCTTCCTTGCAAGTTATCTTTCTTGTTTTAATATAACTATGATATATGAGACATAACACAACACATGGTAGGCCAATCTTCATTTAAATTTGATATATCATAAATTAAATTCATAACCGTGATACGTTAGCAGTCACACTCATTATATTAGAGGCTAAACTCGATATACGTATTTTCAGAATACAATCACAATAAATCAAAGACTACACTCGATAAGAGTGTCATCAAATTAACTGTCAAACGTGCCAAATACATGTTTTCGCAATTTTTCTTTTTCTTGTTCAATATAAGAATCTTGTTTTTATTGTTTTTCTATTTATTACTTTTTCCACTTGTATTAATATATGGCATGTTCTTTACGTTTTTTGTTTGAATTTTGATTTTGGTTTTAACAGTAAATTTAATATATTATAATCAACTTTCATCATTTTCAATACAATTTTTTACTATTCAACAATACTTTTTTATATTTCTAAAAGATTAACTACCTTTAATATACATTTACTTTTCATTTGTATCCGGTTTGGTACCTTTACTTTTTTTTTTTGGCCACGAATGTACTTGAACTAATTTTAACGGGCCGAAAGTGTATTTTCGCCTTTAACTACCGTTAGATGTAACAGAATCAGCATCATGTGCATATCACATGCCTTTTTTAAAGGGAATTTTTGTCCCTTATCTTCTTCCTACTTTTTTATTATTTTTTTTTTTTGGTTTTCTTCTTTACCCTTCTTGTTGCTGCGCAGATAAGCTAATTCAATGAAAAGAAGGAGAGAAAAAAAAGAAGGCATATTTGAAAAGTCAATTCTCGCTCAGTCAGCAGCAACTCCCCTTACAGTGTTGAAAGCTTGAAATCCAGCCCAAAATCAGCCCTTACCGGCTCCAAATCCTAATCGCCGGAGACGCCTTGGATTGCATTTACAAGAACCCAAATGTACGTACCCATCGAAGCCCGAGTCAAAGACCTTCTCTCTTGCATGACCCTGCAAGAAAAGATCGGTCAGATGACCCAGATTGAAAGCTCCGCCGCCCCCTCTGTCCTCCGGGACCTTAGCATAGGTACTTCCGACTGCCCTTTTTGCAGCGAAATTGAAAAAAACTTGTTAATTGAACTAAATATTCACTGATTTGTATGAAGGAAGTGTGATGAATGTCGGCGGAATTGCGCCTTCGGAGAAGGCTTCGTCTTCCGAATGGGCTGACACGGTCGATTGTTTCCAGAGGGAAGCTTTGGAGTCCAGACCACGGATTCCTATCATTTATGGGATTGATGCTATTCATGGAAACAACAATGTTTAGGTGCTACAATTTTCCTCACAATGTTGGCTTAGGGCCACCAGGTTGGTTCTGGATGAACTTATCGCTTGAGTAATCAATGGTAGTTGTGAATTGGAGCTTAAATTCAATGAAAAGAAAAAACAAAAAACCAAAAAAAAAAAACAAAAAAGAAAAAAGGAAGAAGACGATGAACAGTAAACGGACAAAAATGCCTTTGAAAAAAGGCATGTGTATGCACATGATGCTGATTCCGTCACATCTAACAGTGGTTAACGGGGAAAGTACATTTTCAGCCCGTTAAAATTAGTTCAGGTACATTCGTGGCTAAAAAAAAGTAAAAGTACTAAACCAGACACAAATGAAAAGTAAAAGTATATTAGAGGTAGTTCACTATTTCTAAAACACTTTTTACATTATAAAACTATTTTCCAAAAACCTAAATTCAAATCAAAACTCAAAACTTCACTAAAGAACATGCCTATAATTATGTGTGGCAAAAATTAACTCACGCTTAAAAAATAAAAATATTAATGTAATAAATAGTAACAAAATAACTATTTTAAGTGTTATACATTAAAATATGTCAGAAGTTGTATTTTATTTAAAGGGAACGAAACAAGTAGGGGGGGGGGGGGGGGGGGGGGATTGGGGATGCTGAATAATGAGTGAGCGTAACCTTGAGTTTATGAGTTTGATCGAAGAAAATAAATTATAATCCTTTCGCCATTTATTTTATTTATACCCTTACTTTGTAAGTATGTGTTACGTGCAGAATTTTGGTAGAGAAAGAAACATAGAAGAAGACGTGATAGAAAATAACTATTCTGTATTTTCATTGATCTTTAATCTTACGTGCAAGTATATTATTTATAATTAGCTAAAAGACTAACTAAACTAATTGATCATATTATTTAGGACCACTAAGCCACTACTAACCATTCCTACTGACCACTATTTCTAATAATAATAACAATATGTTGTCTAATAGTAGACAAAACATAACTAGAGAAGTAAAAGATTTGAAAAAAAAATAAAAATATTAGAAGTAATATAAACTATAAAGCATAAAATAGTAGATAAGTGGCGTAGTAAAATCAACTTTTCCAATAAACCAAAGTTAACGGAGATTCGGATATGACAAGTGTGGTTGGTACTCGCTTGCCTTCGCCTTCCCAGTCACACACAACCTTTCCTCATCACATCAACAAACCAAAATCTGCACTTTCTTTCATTTCTGGGAAGAAGATAAATTTGAGACCTCTGCGTGAGGAAACGAATTTTTCTCTGGTGTAAAAATGGCTGTAGCTCAAGTTTCCAATTGCCTTCACACTTCCGTAAGAGGTAAAGTCTAGGTCTTTCTAATTCATCCCTCCATTTTTAGCGCCTTTTCACCATTCTTGAAGCTTAAAAGAAAAGCTCTGAATACATTTACGTCCTCTACAGATGTTTGCATCTCAAACCCATCGAGAATTTCACCCGCTGCTCGATTTCCCCAAAAGGGTTCTGTTCAAATTGGAACTGCTTTCGCAAGTGGCTCTCCTCTCTGTAAGTTTAACCTTTTTCTTTCCCAGAATTAGAAGTAAAGTTTCTCGGTTGTTTGAAACTATGCACTGTTCTGCAATTTCCTGTCCATGCCCTTTTCTCTTTTTATTTCTATCTTCTTAATCATGTCTCCTTGGAAAGCTGGGGATGAAAATTTGAGATTCTAGTTATTAATTTTTGCCTTAGATAGGACAAGTTTTGTTCTTTCCCAAATGTGAAAGAGCTTGTTTGGAATGAGAATTGAACAGTGTGGTATCCTCATTGCTTCTTTTTCTTTCTGTTTTTGTTTTTTTTTTTTTTCCCAGTGATTCAGAGAGCTTCATATTCAACAAAAGCTTCAAATAAATCATCTTTACTTTCGATAAGAAGTGAGCAGGGTACTAAGGAAGGGAACAGTTTGGATGTATGGCTCGGCCGATTCGCGATGGTCGGCTTTGCAGCCGCTATTAGTGTTGAAATAGCAACAGGCAAAGGGCTTCTTGAGGTTTGTCTGTCATCTGCACTTCTGTTTTTATTGCTGTACTTAGGATTACAGATTATGCAACTTTGGCAATCTGTGTCCATTATTGATGGTCATACCTTTGTCTCTTCTAAATCTAGGCGGCCAAATGCACAAAGGTTAGGCCTAAACTAGAAGGATATAGTACCCTTAACACTTCTAAACTAGGAACATAGCTTTTCCCTGCAAATGACCTTAGTTTTGAAGAATGGCTCAATCTACAGCATGATTTAATGATTAGTGTTTTTCTTGCTTTCGCTATGAGTATCAAGATGTTGAGCAAATTACCGATCCATTTGCCGAAAATAACTTCCTTTATTAACTGTTTAATTCTGTTGTCAATGGCAGAATTTCGGCCTGACGAGCCCCTTGCCAACGGTTGCTTTGGGTGTTACAGCATTGGTGGGAGTCCTGACCGCGATATTCATCTTCCAATCTGCATCCAAGAATTGATGGCCTTTCGCACTTCAGCTTAAAAATGTACTGCATTATTCACGTATTCTTGTGAGTTAGAGAGGCTAATGTACATTATTTTTTTGGTTTTATGTATGCTCATTGTCTTTTTGAACTACTGAGCTGAGCTGAACATAGGCAACGATCTTATACATTTGTGTTACTTCATAATATCAAGATCAAGCTTAACTTAAAAAACATGCCAACTCTGCAGCCAAAAAGGCTTCTTACATTCATTTTGAAAGGGATTATGCGAAAATTCGATCACAAAAACCGGACTGGATAATCAGTATCCGGCTAACTCAATAGTGACAAATCATTGCTAAAACAATCAGGAAACACTTGCAGTCTAAACTTTCTTCATCTAGAGCATTACTTACTCCTCCGATCTGGTAATCAAGTTTACGTGTTACGGGGAAGTCGATATAGGCGCGGCTTTCTGTGCGTGAGGAGTATTCTCCTTGAACAAGAACCTTCAAATGTCTACTATAGAAACTTCCACTCTACATTTTCTTCACAGGTACAATGCCAGAGTTCGAGGGAAGGCAGCATTCAAAATGTTGTTCACAAGGGTTCTTAACATATTCACAACTCCATTGATTGAGGGACTCTTGAAGCTTTGGATTTTTTCTTTTTCGCTTTCTTCTGGGCGCTTTTGTTGTCCTTTGCTTTAGGTTTCTTATCAGAAACAGGCTGCGTGTTCTTGAGATGTAGATAAATGGAACCCAAAGGGTCTGACTGAAAGGCAGGATGATTCAAGACGGCCTTCACCCGAACTCCCTCCTTTACCCTAATGCACAAGTTTGCATCAGAGATACATTACAAGAAAACACAGAAAAAATCCGTACGTATAGAAGACAATCGTCCAGCACTCACACTAAATTTTGCCTGGTTTTACAGTTCAGCTTCAATGTAGTAGTAGGTGCCTTTTGATGCGAATCATCAGACTCGGGAAGAAACTCAGACAGGGAAGAAAGGTCATAGGCCTTCAATTTTTTCTGCCGGCTTCGTTTCTTCTTCTGGGAAATAAAGCACAGTTACATTAAGTTTTTCAAAAACATGCATCAACAAGAACAAAGGGATACCATGGATATTCACACAATATGAGTTTCTTTCCAGTTGATGATTGACAGTAATGCTAGTGATGCAGAATATTTTCCAACAAAGCACAAGGAAGAAACTCTCCTGCTATTAAACTATTGACAAAATTTAAAGCAGATTATCACAGTAAAGAATATCAACAATGGAACTCTCAAATCAGATCAAAGCTGTTTCTCCAATACATTCTTTGAGAAAGAAAATTACTGCCTCCCTTACCTTGGTAATGGCTTTCTGGGCAGTCAAGGAAGCTACCGTATCTCTAACCTCTGCAACAAAAAAAAGTTACCCAAAGAAAGTTCAGACATTGGAAATTTACAACAAATCGAAGAAAGGTTGCCACCAAATTTAAGCACAAACCTTCCAACTTCAACCCAAATTTCACAGAATTGACATCACCGAATTTCCCAATAAATTGAAAAGAGAAAGCAACTTTAAACTTCAAATGAGCGGACAAATGGAACTTAACATTAAGAAAACCCTAATGCCAGCCTACAGTACAAAATCCGGCCGATATAACAGTAAAAGAATGAAAATAAAAACAAACTTACTTGCATAGAACTCCACTTTCTTCTCGAATTTGCGGTCCGCGCGAGTTGCTGTTGAATCTTTCCTGAATAGAAAAGCAAACACGGCCGCGAAAAGCATTTAAATTCAACAAAATTAAAAACAAGAAACTAATCACGAAGAACATCAAATCGTGGAGGGGGAGAAAAATACCGTGAGCTGCTTGGCTTCCCCATGAGACACTGAAGCTTTATCTACGTCAATGGCCAACAAGGATACGCCCTAGAAATCCACTACGAGTGGCTATTGCTCCAATCAAATCAGAATTTTCAAACCCAAATTAAATTTGAAGCTTTTTAGCAGAAACTGGGTGGGAGAAAGCTCGAGCGAAGCGGCGGAAGACGGTAGACGAGGGTGGCGAAAGATATTCCGTTTTACGTGTTCGAGCTGGGCTTGAATTTGGGCCATATTAATGGGCTATTAGTTATTTGGGCCCAGATCAATGTTAATGTTTGGGGAAGTTATTCTCTTTAAAAGGGATGTAGCTACGTTTTTTTTTTAAAATTAAAAAAAGAATTAATTAATTAGGGTGACATAATAGAATTTCACTAATTCCTTTAATATACACATTTTGGGACAGAGCTCTACAATTAAAATAATTATCAAAATCTATGTTTAGTAAAAGAATTTTGACAAGCAGTTTTTTAAAATCTTGTTTGGTAACCCCCCTAGGTTTGGATGTAGAGAAAATCAGTTTTTGGTGTTCGGGAAAAAAATCTTTTGAAATCAGATGTTGAAGAACAAACTTTATTCATGCAAAACAAAGTTTGGGCATTGAAATTGTTAAACCAAAACAGCCTTCAAAACTTCCAAACAAACATACCCGAGTACTAATAAATTAGAATTAAAAAAATATGATTCTTTTAGTAATAAAAAGAGAGCAACACATAAGAAGGTTAGATTAATTTCAAACTTGATTATTTTAAGCTTTTAGTAGAATGTATGAACTATTTTAGTGATGCAGATTTCAAACAAGAGTATTGTTCTTTAATTTTCATGTGAAGTTTATTTATTCATTGTGTCTCAATAAAAGAGTACTAATACATAGTTCTATACTTGCAAAGTAAGAACATAAGTGGCAAAATTTGCATTGTATTACTAACTTTCGATCTTTCTTATACCTTATAATTTATAAATAAAAACATTTTTTTTAATAAATAATAACTCTTTACCTGAGACGAGAAAATATTTATTTTCATGAGAGGAGCATCACTTCTCGTTTTTGTTATTGTTATTGGTGTTTTTTTTTTTTTTTTCTAATTTGCAGAAAGGAACCTTTGTAAGTGTTCCTTTTGCTCGAGGAATCCGAAGAGAGGAGGGAGAGCCATGTGCATTGTGATCCACCAGAATATCTTGTCTTTCGATTTTCAATTAGGTAAGACACAACAAATCTTCGAATACAAATAAACAAAATTAATGTTTTTTCTATATAGTAACGAGTGCGTGCTCCAACGGTTAGTGCGCAGGA
>CM028755.1:46028274-46181155 GCA_016801395.1 Leptodermis oblonga
CAGGTCACCCAAATGTCGGGCTTCGGTTCCTACTTCTGTCTATTTATAGTGCGCATGGCCAGTCACTCTGACATTCACATTCATAATAAGTTGTACATTTGTTAATATAGATTTTTTTCTAATGGAACGGAATGAGTATAATATATAATAAATACTTTATTAATTAATTGGAAAGATATAAAATTAGTTGCAGAGAATCAACTGGCCAGTGAGTGCATGCCCATTATTTATGAATGGTTTATTCTATTTAAATAGGAAGTGGGGTCCATTATTTAGGACTAGGAGAGATTCTTTGATCCCTCTTAAGGACCTCTTTGGAGCACGACTATACATCGTTTTAATTTTACCATGAAATTGAACCTATGAACATAAGATTTTGTCTGGATTCGATGTATTACACATATGAAGTTGACTAACTAGGGTTTTGGTTGAAATTACATTATCAATCGATCATGTCTTTTTTTTTTTTTTTTTTTCCTTTTCTTCCTTCTAACATAAATTACGAATATCCGCCTCATTCGATATAGGGTGAGATTTCCAGCAGTACAATATGATAGGCCCCTGGAGACGAAGAAGACTATTTCGGGGATGACCGTATGGCCGTTGCTACTACTTTTATATCACACCTTGCTGTTGCTGCTCACTGTACATGAAAATTATAACACTGAAAGTTACCGTAACTCAATCTCAAACATCCTACAATTCAAGACCTTAAATGTTATAATACATGCCAAGCCCTTGAATAAACAATAACATAAATGACAAATGATGTTATATTAAGTGTATGGATATAAGCTTTGGTGATGGAGTAGGTGGTTTATTACTAATGGGAAATGTTAGGTCAAAGGTATCCTTCGCCAACTGGATTTCTGCAAATTGAAATTAGCGTGCCATTCATTTTTATTTTTATATTTATTTTATTGTTTTAATTCTGGCTCACTCTCTTCAACAACTACGCTCCAAAAAATGCCCTTCTGGCTCAAATTAGATGACACAAATATTTACATCACTGAGATTTTATATTTATACACGCCTCATAAATTATTTGAGGTAATAATAATAATAATAATATTATTATTATTATTATTATTATAAGTATACAATTAATTAGTGTCTCATCTATATGTATGTTCAATTGTAACCCCCACAAATTTCAATGGCGCCAATAACATTCAACTATTCATGTCCATTCATTTTTGGGTAAATCACGTTTTCCCACGGTTAATTTGTAAAAACTACTAAACGAATTTCGAGTTTCGAGATTTGGCAAAATCGTAATCACTTGTTTTATCGAATAATAACATGGTGATTACTTGTTGGGTGCTATTTAGTCAAATAACAATCGTCCTTTTGTTAGTTCAGAAAATGAATACGAACCTAAAATATTCAAGGAGTATTATTAGTTTCACAAAATTTCATAGTTCATTTGATAGTTTTTATAAAGTTTGAGAGGTAAATGTGTAATTTACCTTTAATTTTTTGGTGAAATCAAGTTTGGGTGTCATATCCTTTAAATATTGACATATATTCCTGTCACACTTACACGATCGAGACTCTTACTACATAAAGTATCATAATTCAATTTGGACATAAAATAATATATCATATATATAACATGTAATTGCTAAACATATACTCCATTCGTTCCAGTAAAATGGTACACTTTGAAATAGTAGCGAAACTAAAACAAAATCTTTGAGGGGGTCCAACATATGAATAAATTTTTTTTTTTAAGAGTCAAATACACATATAAAAAAAATCTATTAAAAAATAAACTACTAATAATGGTGAGGGAAGGGAGTTGGAGGGGTCTGGGGACCACCCCACCCCCTGGATCCGCACATGCGTTGAAAAATATTTTTTGTTTCAATAGAAGAGTTCACTTTCAATTTTTTTTACTTATCTTATCTTTACTAATATAATCATGCGTGATCTACAATTAGCTCATATTTAATAAGTAATGATATAAATGAAAGAAAGAGTGTCAAATTAGTTATTTTAAGTGTTATATTTTGATATTCATAATAAATTGTACATTCATCAAAGTTGACCCTCCTATGGAATGGATGGAGTACTATTTTCACATTCATTAAAAGAGTGTAGCTTAAAAAATACGCATTTTTTTTATGGACTATAATAGTATTATTTTTGTATAAATATTCTTATTTTTCATACGTGATTTAATTGTGAATTGCACATAAAATTTACACCATTATAATAAAACAAAGCAAGTACATATTACAAGCAACAAATCATCAATTTGCATTAGTTCTTAAATAAAGAAAAACCATAAAACATTTTCATTATTTGATTCAGATTTTTTGTTGACCCATGCAATGGACGTTTGACTATCATAATTCTTGATAAGCTTTTATGCACAAAAGAAAATGGAACAATCAATTTCATGGAGAACTTGAGACTACACACCGACACCCAATAATAACTCTTGCCGACCAAAGATATAACATGCCCTACTTCAATCTTTATAAGTGATACGTCAATTCTTAAATTACTACACGTCAAATATAAATTTTTGCGTGAAAGTATAATTACTGTATTTTTAAATTGTGCATTGACGAAGCGACGGTGAAGGTTCTTGGTCACGGGCCCTCACTGCGTTTGCAAAATTTACTTTTTATCTCAATAAGAAATTTTTTTTACAAAGTATTATTTGCACCAATAATTAAATTGAAACCTCAAACTTAAAAATATAAAATAACAAGACAAAAGAATCAGAGCGCGAAGAAAATCCGGTCAACGAGAGGCAAGAAAATCTGCAGAATAATTCATTATTCAGTATTATAGAATTAATTCAAATTCGGCTGACGGCCGCCTGAACAGTTGAAAGAATCGCGCTTCCACCACCACCCTTAAACAATTAACACTGACACCCTCACAAATTATATACTCTTTATACCTCAAAATATTGTACACTGCCTTGCAACACGGCGTATACGAAAAAATATACGCTGTATATATTATTACATTAAAATTAAAACGACATTAAATTTAGACGATTTTAGATATAATAGTATATTTTACTATACGTTAAATATGTTATTAATTTTCGTTACGGTTTCAAAAATAAAATAAAGGAAAAATGAAACTGCGGCATTGACTGACACTAGCTAGGACCTTGGTTTGCCCCCATAGGCATGCTGGCAAATCGACGAAGGTTTCTGCGACTTCAAGCAAAGTTGCGACGATACCGGGCATTTCTGTAGGCAGTTGTCGCCTAAACTCCCGGAAACCGACGCGCCGCCCCCCTTGAAAAATCCCTCTGGCGGCGACCCGTTCAAGAAATTCCCATCCAGGAACAGCCTCTTTAATGACTCCTTTCTGCTGTACTCCAATGGGATTGGGCCACGCAGCCGGTTGTACCGCAGCGACAGGGACGACAACAGGGGATATGCAGTTAAATCTCCGGGTAGGTTTCCTTCGATGCTGTTGAATCCCAGATCAACGGCGATGAGTTCGCTGTTCGTGGGTTTCCAGATCTCCACTCCTGTGAAGCTGTTATTGGCTAAATCCACCTGTTGCAGCGCCGGCAGGAGGAAAAACCACGCCTCCAATTTTCCTGCGAATGAGTTGTCGCTCAGCTCCACCACTTCCAATTGATTCAACCCCTCGAATGTGGGCTTGTAGATCGACCCGGAAAACGAATTTGCTTTTCCGGCTAGTTCGATTAGGTTGGTCGGGAGTTTGGGGAGTGATCCAGTGAGTCTGTTGAAGCTCAGGTCAAGTCTTCTCAGGCTGCCCATGGAACCCAGGGAGTTAGGCAACGATCCCGTGAGAAAATTATGCGAAAGATCAACAGAATCAAGAGATTTAAGCGAGGTTAACGACGGGGGGACAGCGCCGGAGAAAGAATTAAACCGGAGGATGAGCGTCTGCAAATTAACCAACGAATAAAGCGGCGGAATCGGGCCGTAGAATCTATTGTCGGAGAGGTCAAGCACGACGAGCTGAGTGAGTTTCGAAACGAGCGGAGTCAATTTTCCGACGTACCCAGGTGAGTCGAGAGTGAGGTGGATGACTCGGTTGCCATTACAGAGCATGCCGCAGGTGAAGAAAGTACGAGGATTTATGGAGCAAGGGTCGTTGGTGAAATTCCAGGAACCGAGGCAGGAATAGGACGGAATCGAAGAGGGCTTGATTGAAGCTTTGAAGGCTTGAAGGGCTTTAACGTCGGAATCAAACGTCAGGGATTCAACCGAGGAAATCGAAACAAGAGCAAATAGTACAGAGAAGACGAAGAAGAAGAAGAAGGAGACTTTGAGTTTGAGGCGTTGGCAATTTTCTGGGTCGGAAGACATTTTAATGTTACGCCTCCGATTCTGATGTGCTGTGGTGGCTTTCTGAATTAATAAGGATCAGAAATTATAACGGTTGTCGCCCCCTACGTCGCGTTTATATATGCGTAGGTGTGCGACTGTGAACTGAACTTAGGCTCAAAAGAAGGTCTACTAATTCTTTTTCTTTTTTAAAAGATCTTATTTCGGTTCTGGAAATCGTCCAACGACAACGTGTACAAACAAACAATAGAGGAGCCAAGCCAACAATAGCTTTGTGTTGCCCATCTATTTTCAAAATACCCCGCATAAGTCGTGTGTGTAACATTTCCAAAGCAGCATAAATACGAGGGATACAATCCAAGGGTGAGATTATCGTGACGATGAAAAGTCTACTAATTTTAAAGGTTCAAAATGGTTTCAAATTACAATTTCGGCAACATTTCAACTATTTTTGCCTCGCACATGATATTTGTACATTTTAGTAAGGACATCAAATAAGAAAGAAAAATTTTAAATTACACTACTTGCTCTTTTAAGATAGCCTAAAATAACTCACGTGCTACTTAAAACACAATTAGATTTTACAGAAATTTGATTTTAAAATCATTTTAAAACTATTGTTCAAATTGAAAGAAGAAAATAAAACTTTCGCAAGTTAAAAGACCAAAGAAAAATAAACACCCAATTAAAGACCAATAGAGTAATTGGTGGGCTTGATGGTGATTTTTTTTTCCTTTTTCCTTTTTTTTTCTTTGGTTCTGATATGGGCTCTAGTTAGTCTTACTTCTAAATTTTCCTCCTTTAGCTTTCGCAACTTTTACGATGGATTTGCTTTGGATTTGCTCGTAACTAACCACTGAAACACTCTCCAATTCCTGACGTAGGAAGTGGTTTGGTTGGTTTCATATTAGCGTTATGGGAAATGTCAAAATGTCAAATGTGGATTGTCAAATACAGTTGTTGTTGTTGCTAGTTGGACAGCAGTATCCTGTGGTTGCACCACTTTAGTAACCTCAATGATCGCTACCCTAGGTAGGCCCCATCACTAACCTTAACTAATTGTTTCGCTTTTGGTTTGGTTTGGTTAACCTTGTATTGTAGCCTAAATATAATTATCTAGTTGGTCCAAGGTAATAATGATTAGTGACTAATTAGATTGATGATTTAGGATAATGCCATTTTATACGCGGTCTCTTACGTACATGAATTACGTCTTCATTTAGCTTGTTTTGCGTTAATAGACTACTTGCGACGAGTAATATTGCGATAGTTATAACGCTCTATCAGCTGTCATTAACACGAAGTTGTTTGGTTTGTTGCTTTTTTGAACGAAATAGAATCTCAGAATGCTGTAAAAATAGGAAGGGAATAAAACTTTTAAGAGGGAAAGCAACAAGTGAAAGAGGCAAACAAAATCATATCGATGATTGATCATCACACAAACTTACTGGCAAGCAATAATGCTCTCAAGGAAAAGTGAAGAGCCTTGCTCTCTGGCTAATCAATTGTGACGAATAACGGGTCATTTAGGGTTCGATTTTTATATTTGTCAATTCTATTTATTTAAATTGTAGGAGTTTGTCTAAATTATTTTCTCCCCTCTCTTACCGTCCTGACTTTCAAAGTAATAGATAATGTGAACGTTGAATTCGTAAAAAGAGAAAAGGAAAAGTGAAAAATTGAGTGGGCATGCATTATTATCATTTCAACTTTAACTTTCATGACTGATTTTTCTACTGGTTTAGTAGTAGTAGTAGTACACCTGTTCGGTAACCACCAATCTTTTTCCATTGTTGTGACAGTTTAATTTAGAGCATTTTTTAATGTTGCCCTTATATTTCGGGCAAAGTCGAATTGATTGAACATCGATGGTCTAATCCTTGAATTTTTTTTTTTAAGCATGTTTTTAAACATCTAGAAAACAAACATGGCTTAAATAGTCGATTAGTTTGGTAGTTGGCTCATCCTTTCTTGTTTTTCAATATAATGATACTAGTAAGGGTTTGAAAAGTAAAAATTTAAAGAAAAAAAAAAGTTTTCTATTGACAAAAATGGAAGCAAGTCTTTTATAATGAGTCAAAGATAATATAACTTATAAGAAAATTAATATGCACAGTGACAAAAATTAACTTATATAACTTACAATTCTATTAATTCTATTGTAACTCTGATTCTATTTGATTAACTTTTTTCTAAATACTAAAATGGCTTAAAAAGAGTAGTTTTGATAATATATTTTTAATCTTACACATACACATTTGTGTCGAATTTTACAATATAATTTTATACTCAAATTAATCACACGTAAAATCCCGATCTTGTAAACTACGTACCTTACCAATAAATGGGCGCATAAAAGAGGGCGAAAGCAGGAAGAGCTTTGCCTTAAAGTTGGGCTAAGAGTTTCCCAGGTATGGACTTAATAAACAGATAGCCCATGTGTGCAGCCATTTTGGGTTGTCAAAAAACACTAACCCAGACCAAATCAACATCTATGTGTATCTGTTTTCACACATACCAAAATAGTGAATTATTATTGTCTTAAAATATGGTTCATTTTGAAAACCTCTTCAAAAATTGCACCCTTCAAATTAAAATAGGAAGAAGAGAAAAAAAATCTCAAAATTATTTTTATTTTCCAGCTTAGAAATATATATATATATTTTTTTTTATTTCATAAAAATTAAGGAGTTTATATTGGTTTTTATTTTTAGAATCGCGAGAGCCGTTTTTTTTAATATGTCCTCTAAAATGCATGGCCCAAAATTATCTTCGTGAATTTCACTTACCTTCGTGAAGTTTAGGTATAATTATGAAATTAACTTTATTGTTTATAATAATTATATTTACATTTGTTTCGAAGTTATTCATACTACACTATAGTGTATGGTATGTAAAAATAATAAAACAAACCTCATGAGGCGTGAAAGCAATAATTCAACCGTCTCACTCAAAAAGTTCATTTAAAAATAAATAAAAATTATTCCGTCGAAAGAATATACTTTGAGTTTGTTTACATTACATATCTTTGGTAATATAATATTGTGTGTTTCATACTTAATTCTTACTTATAAAGTAATTATATAAACGAAAAATATGATGTTAAATTACTTATTTTAGATGTTGTATCTCGCAACCATAATAAGTTGATATTTTTTTAAGTGGACTCTTTTAGTGAAATTAATGGATTAAAACAAACAAGAATTGCATATACTAGATTTCTTTTTATTTTTTATTTTTTGTTAATTTTAAGTTTAGGATGGTATTTTATTATTTCACATAATAATAGGGTTAGTTTCGTAATTATACTCAAACTTCATACGGAGCTGCTCCATTGATCCATCAGCCGTTACCGTCAGCAGTTAACGGAATCAGCCTCAGTAAAACAGTAAAAAAGAAAAGAAAAAACGGCAGTTGCAGTAGTCAGTAGTCTAGTCACTACTTAGCAGAGTTAGCAGCTGCGGTACTCCAACTGCCGGCCACGGCCACGGCCACTTCGGAATCCGAACGTTCCGGCGACACTATCTTCTTCACTGCCATGGCTTCCATCCAATTCTTTACGCTCTCGATTCTATTAATAACTTGCGCCGTGGTGCACTCTCACTCTGTATCTAACTCAGCCTACCCGCCGCCCTACGGCCTCGAAACCTCCGTCCACGATGACCTCATCCCCGTCCGCCGGGAAGTGTACGGGGACGGCAGGATAATCGACATCTCTCATCGCTACCGCTCTGACATGCCGGAGTGGGGCATCGAGGAGGGAGTGGGTCATTTCCTGTGGCTGCCCAAAAGCATGAAGAATGGTTCCCAGGCGAACAACTCCGAAATGAAGCTCGGGACTCACACCGGCACGCACGTCGACGCTCCGGGACACGTCTTTGATCACTACTTCGATGCTGGATTCGATGTCGACACTCTCGACCTCGAAGTACTGAACGGTAATTGTCCGCTTCCTCTGTTTGATTAAATTACAAGGAGATGCTTAATCGTGTTTTTGCGTGCAAATTATTCAGTGTTGTTATTGGTTATTGCAAAGATTGATGTACAGTTCGATTAAACCATGGAGATTTTATTGGGTTTATTGGTTTACATGGCCAGTTATTTTGACCATTCCACGGAAAAAATTATTAAAAAAATGGATTCATCCATTTTTATTTCTTTGTTATTTACACCAATTAAATACACCAATTGGATAGAAGATGCTCTTCGGCTTGGGAATCGTCCACAGTTCTAAGAAAATATCTTGAGAGTCCGAGTTAGAGTACCTCTGTTCTTATCTATGTACCTGTAGACTTTTGAGTGAATTTAGTTGTTGGGCTTGATAAAATCTAGTGGGACAATTTCAGTTTCCAGCTAAAGTTCACATCTTTGGGAAGATTAGGATCAGAGAAGATGAGAGCTGTGATTGTGTTGCTAGTATGCACTAAGCTTCTACTAACTGGGGTCCTGTCTTTGCCTCTTTCATCCGTCAACGATGCATATCCTACTGGGTATGGTGAAGAATCTGGTAGTTGTAGGGGACGTGGTGATGATTTGAGGCCTTTGAGGAGAGAAATATATGAAGGTGGAGAAATAATAGATATCACCCACAAGTTTACCTCTGAAACACCTGTGGGGATTCCCGAGGGTATTGGTCAAGTTCTTAGCCTTTTGGCCAGCATGAAGAACGGGTCGGAATATAATTTCTCTGAGCTGAGATTACCTGTTCATGCCGGCACTCACGTGGATGCTCCGGGGCATATGTATGATCACTACTTTGATGCTGGATTTGATGTGGACACCCTAGACCTCAGAGTTCTTAATGGTATCAAGTTGTTGTGGTGCTCCTTCTTTCTATTGATAATCACCATCATTTTTATTCTTTTCGCATAGTGCTTTATGATGCCAGGATAGTCTTAGTAGATCTAGTGAATTCTGTTTTCCTTTCCCTTTTCTCGATTAAACTGAGAATGATGATTTCATGTTGATAAGGTTTTTTGCGGTGGAATACTTCCCGAAAAGTTATGGTTTTAGTAATTTGTAGTCTCTGTGAATCTGTCTTTTCTTAGTTATTCATGTGATGTATTTTGTTTTGGCTTCTTTGTGTTTATTTGTATTCAAGTATTTCTATGATTGTTATCTCATGTCATCAGTTGCAATCAGGACAAATTGTTTCTCGTGGATTGATTTATTCTCATTGTTAGCTCCGGTTATCTTTCACCTGCAGGTCCTGCTTTGCTAGTTGATGTTCCAAGGGACAAAAACATCACAGGTATTGTAACCCGATCAAAATCTCAGTATCTAACTAATAATAATATATATGTTGCCAAATCAAGGGAGGAGATTTATTTGCTTCATGTGTTTTATATAGTTATATTAGATTTGTTCAGTCAATGGTGTGTGGCAACTTTTGTTCTTTATCCAGATAAACTAGAAACAAGGGAATGACAAAGTATCCATGTCCAGATTCAGCTTTGAGTTAGACTAACATTTGCTGCATTGTTTGACTCTTAAACTTACTATAATTTGAGACACGAACTATTTGTAAATGCCTACTTTTCCAGCATCTGACCATTTTTTGGTACCCCGAGTTACATTCGAACTCAGTCCTTGTGCAATTTTATTGCTTAACTTTGCTTTATTTTATTTTATTTTATTTTTCTCTTATAAATTTCCAGCTGAAGTTATGAAGTCCTTGAACATTCCCAGAGGAGTAAGACGAGTGCTCTTCAGAACATTAAACACTGACAGGTGATTCAGATTATCCAATCTGTTTGTTATATACAGCAATCAAAATGAAACAGGCATTTATCGTAGGTAATACTGAAAATTCTTCACACAGCCTACTTAATTGGTTGGAATGGTTAATTGTTCATATCAAGTTCCATGTCTGTTTTGGGGTTTAGTCATTGGTAGTTGAAGTGATATGGACATGAAACTCTGCACAATGAATGACATAAAAATTCCACATTTGCTCTCATCTTTTGCTTTATACTGAACATGACTTCGGTCTTAAATGCTTAAAATGATTGAGGTGCTAACGATAGTTGATTAAACCTATGTCTCTTTCATTTTCAGGGGCCTCATGTATAAGAAGGAGTTTGATACAAGCTATGTGGGATTCATGAAGGATGGAGCACAGTGGCTTGTGGATAACACTGATGTCAAACTTGTAGGTAAGCACGATTATAGTCAATATGACTGGATGCATATTGGGCTCTCTTATCATTCTTGCTAGCAAAAGCAAGTTTGACTCTGATCCATCATGTTGTCGTGCTTGTAGGAATTGACTACTTATCTGTTGCTGCATTTGATGATCTCATCCCTGCACACCTTGTGTTCCTGGAAAGCAGGGTAATAACCCTTCTCTTTTCACCAATTCAAACATGCTACCCAAATTGCTTTAATAACTTTCCTTCTGTCATGAAATAGGCTTCTTGCATTCTCATCTTGTTGAATAGATGCATTTGGATGATTTCTATATATCATCATCTTCCAGCTCGAAAAACTCCAGCATTTCAAAGATGCAGTATACTGGAAATGCAGAGTTAGAGATAATTTATGCTCATTGAAAGAGTTTCCAATTGGTACAGGAAATCATTCTGGTGGAAGGATTGAAACTTGATCTCGTTCAACCAGGAATATATACAGTACATTGCCTGCCTCTGAGGTTGGTAGGCGCTGAAGGGTCACCAATTCGATGCATCCTCATCAAGTGATATTCCCTTTGGGAATGTTATATTGGAATGGTATGTCCTTTTCTGGGTGGAAGCTCAAAACCTCCATTTTTATGGGAACTTGGCAGCATATCAACTACTCATTGCAATGCTTGTTACTTCCCTGCAGGAAAGAAGACCTTTGCGTAACCGATCCTTACAGGCCATAGCAGAGATGACATGCTGCAAAAGGTCAGTCTGAGATCCAAGCATAGTCTGTTCTTGTAGACCAACAATTATGTAAGACGAATAAAGTATATAGAGTCAGTACTCACTGGCAGCAGAATTGTTTTCTTTTGAATGTGTTATGTCCTTTTTAGTAATGTAAAACTTGTAAATTTGGCAGCCATTATTGTACTACTTTTCTCTCTGATATCCATAAGAAATTAAGGCATTAACTATATCTAAGTACTCTAAAAGGTCAACTATAACTAAATTAAAAATGTAAAAAGTTTCGTTTGGAAATACAAAAATACATGGATTAAAAATAGAGAGTAAAATGTGGAGGTGGCGATGGCCACAAACAGGGGCATATTTGAAGGGGGTCTGGAGGCGTTTCGCCAAATAATTTTTCGGATTGCACTAGTTAGTTTAGCCATCTTGAAAGATATTTTCGGGTTACGCCATTTGCCCACAAATGTTGGTTGCACATCTATATGCCACAAATGTTCAGCGCCATTTTAGCAGCTCCCCTATGCATCCGGAGAGAACCTAGGTCACTTCCTCTTATTCATAACCCCCACTACAATGAGCCCCCGCAAATTGTTCCTCATCTTTAACAAATATTTTCTGCCGGAGAATCACTCCGGCGAGGACAGAGTCGACGGCAGCAACGATGATAAAGGGAAATGGACCGTCACGGTCGACATTCTGGGCTTGCCTTCTGGTTGCCCTCACCCACATTGTGACCGGTTTCTGCCAGACCCAATTCTCCGACGACAGCCATCCTCCGATCATAAAGGACATCACCGTCACATTTGGGACAGGGAATGAAACCACCGGTTATCCTGTTGGGTTGGCTGGCTTTGACTTGCCTTCGATAACAGAATTCCCATCAACACTAATGGTCACAGCTAAACTTATCCTGGGAACTCACTCCGGCACCCACGTTGTTTCTCCGGGACACGCCGCGAAATATTACGGTAACATCAGCGCCACCGTCGATAAGCTCAGCCTCGCCACTCTAAATGGTCCAGTTTTGGTTGTTGATGCTCCTAGGAACACCAACATAACTGGTATGCAATTGCATGCTTTCTCTGTATGGTTTGGTTTGATCATTTCATGTTGTCTTAGTCCCGTTTAATAAAAATTAATACTTATACCTGAACGTTTGATCTTTTGACTTTTTGCAGCTCAAGTTTTGCAGTCTTTGAATCTTCCAGTTGGATTGAAGCGGGTGATTTTCAGGACAAATAACACTGACCGGTTCTAACTTCTAACTCTGTTTTTTGCCAAAAATCCTTGCCATTTTCAAGAATCACCATCTCCATTGAACCCTTTTGGTTTTCAGGAAACTCATAGGCAATCCAGCCCTTGTTACAGACTACACAGGATTGACAGCAGATGGGGCAACTTGGTTAGCCCAGAGCACTACAATCGAATTCGTTGGTAAGCGAAAAAACCAAACCATTCTCCATCTGCATTGTTCGTGTTCATGTTCATGGATTCATCTTATAAGTTTGTGCTGTTGTCTTCCATTCTAGGCATTGATTATGTCTCCGTCGCGGTGTATGACGACAGGGCCACAGTTTATGAGAATTTGTTTGCAAAACCGGTGAGATTTGTGCTCTCAAAAGCTCTCAACATTGAAATTGAATCAGTGATTTTCTTGGTGACTAATAATGTATATAATGTTGCTGAAACACCAGGGGATGGTGAGTGTGGAATATCTGAAGCTGGATGAGATAAAGCCAGGCCCCTATACTGTATACTGTTTGCCACTGAGAATAGAGGCCGTGGGATCACCAGCCAGATGCATTCTAGTGGAATGACTTCCCTTTCTCCCAGAAAAGTTCACGTTGTAATACTACGTGGATTCTTCTAACGGAATAGAGCTATTTTCTGAATCCCTTGGAGCCAGCCAAGGCCAGAAGAAGGTTGTGTTCAACATCAAGAGCTACTTTGTGTTCCATTTACTGTATATCTGTGTTTGTGCATGTAATTATCATCACAAACTCATGTTATCTATTGTGGGTGGGAGATTTTTTTCCATCCACAAGGATTCATTCCCTTGTTGATTGGATGTGTCTGTACTAGTTATCACGTATCAATTATGTACCACAATTTTAAAATACGAAAATTTCACATTAATTTATTATTTTGCCTTCAGAATTGTCGGGTTTTGAAGTTTTGGTACAAGCTAAATTAGTAGTTGATACAGAGTTAGTGATATAGACTCTTCTTGACTTATCGTTTCACTTAATGGAACGGATGGAGCAGTTGATAATTAGGGTGAAATCTACTAGGGCAAGCTCAAAAATAAATAAATAAAAAGCAAAAGTGTCCAGAATTGCAATTTGCAAAACAAATTGAGGCAGAATGTAATTACGAGCGAATTCAGGGAGATTGTGAAAATTTTCTCCACTAAATATTCGTGTTTAGGACTTAGCAGTGCTCTTTCTATTTTCGCTGGAGAGAGAATGCTTAAGCTTAGGACTTAGCAGTGCTAAAACCCAAAAAGAGGACCAAAACCCTCAATTCCGGCCATTCCATCTCGAAGCTTCCGGAGGAAAAATGGAAGGTGTCTCCAATCAGAGGTTCCCGACGGTGAAGATCCGGGAGTTGAAAGACGACTATTGCAAGTTCGAGCTACGAAACACAGATGCGAGCATAGCCAACGCTCTCCGGCGCGTGATGATTTCGGAAGTCCCCACCATCGCCATTGACTTGGTGGAGATTGAGGTTAACTCGTCCGTGCTCAACGACGAGTTCATTGCTCACCGACTCGGCATGATTCCCCTCATCAGTGAGCGAGCCATGAGCATGCGCTTCTCCCGTGACTGCGATGCCTGTGACGGTGACGGCCAATGCGAGTATTGCTCGGTCGAGTTTCACCTTAGGGCTAGATGCCTCAACGATCAAACCCTCGATGTTACCAGCCGGGAGCTCATTAGCTCAGATCCCTCTGTTGTGCCCGTGGATTTCTCCGATTCCTCGTCCTCCGGATATGATAATCTCGAGAACAGGTCCAATTTCCTTCTCATGGGTTCATATATTTATAGTTATGTTGTAATTTGGCGATTTACTGGCTTGTACTTTATCAAAACCTGGGAGGAAATGAAATTATCCCAGGGGAAAAAAAAGAAGCTCCCTTTGAGTTGTCCATTTTTATGGAGATATGGCATTTGTTGTATTAGTATTTTGAAAAGGATGATACAGATATAGTTAACTCTCTGACTAGGTTCCTTTGATGTCTGAAGGATGTGTGTTTTGTGTTCTCTTTGGTTTGGTGGGGGTGGAATGGAAGTGGGCGAATGTATGTGTCTTTTTTTTCATGTTTCATATGACTGTTCTTTTACCCTGCTTCTCTGCAACTATTCCTAAGTAAAATTTTCAGGGGTCATTGTTGTGCCTCTTGGTACACATGTGGTATTAGTTGTAATGTAGCTTCTGTTTTGGTCCTTCCTGTCACAAGAAGTGTGCCCGGCTATTGTTTGCAGCATATTTCAAGCTTGCTTTTTTTTTTTTTTCTTAACTTGATATTGTTTTCTCCAGAAATGATTTAAAGTTCTGATTGTTGGGGAATGACAGACCTCAAAGTAAAAGGTTTTGTGGTGGTTCTTTTTGTTGTTCTGAGGAATGTCTGGTGTTGGGGTGCAAGAAGAGGCTAATGGGTGTCGAACTTTGTCAAAAGGATTTACAATCTTCCCTTTTATTTTGAGGTCTGTCGTTGAAGCTGTCATAATGTGTAGCGATCAATTTTGTCTACAGGGGAATTATAATTGTAAAGCTGCGCCGTGGACAAGAATTGAGGCTGAGAGCTATAGCTCGCAAAGGAATAGGCAAGGATCATGCCAAATGGTCACCTGCTGCAACTGCTACTTTCATGTACGAACCTGACATCTATATCAATGAAGATATGATGGAGAAATTATCGCTCGAAAAGAAAATGAGTGTGGTTGAAAGCAGTCCTACAAAGGTCTTTGGCATTGATGATAATACTGGACGGGTAGGTGGTGTTTGCTTCATTCTTTTGTATGTAATAGTATTCACTTTATTAGTGCATCTAAAATTGATTATTTGAACATTTTGATAGTTTCTAACTTTGGTATCTTTCTTCTTTCTGTGTCATTAATTTTTTAAATATAATACAGAATAATGTGGATCTTCTAAGATTTAGAAGTCTGCTCCATAGGCCTTATGTTGGTGGTGCTTGGGGGATGCCACCTGTAATATTTCTTTGGTGTGTTTTTACTCCTGTTGTCTTGATTAGTCAACTTGTTGATTATGTTTCATTGTTCAGCTAGGATCCCACTCCTCCAAATTCTTGTTTCTGTTGTCTCTTTCCAGTTTGGCCAATCTCATGTACATTTATGTGTCTATTAATGTGCCTGGATGCAATATTTCTCCAAGGGGTCTATATGTTCACTTAAACACCGTTGCTGATTGACTGGGTTTTGGGTATTGAATTGGGATTTTTTTCATTCATAGATTTTAGTGCAGATGAGTATTTTTGTGGTTTGTTTAGGGAGGAAAGTTCATGGTTTTACATCCAGTCTTTTAATTCATTTTATGAACAAGGATATAATGTGTGATTTGTTCACTATTTTTCCTGCCAAAGGAGGAAATCTGCATAAGTTACTAATTGCGTCTTCTTTGAAGAATATAATTCACTGGATTGATATCCCTCAACCCCCAGCCTTCATCCATTGCATATGGGGAGCTTTACTGTTCTGACCTTAGCATTGGGAAGCTAATTTGGTGTTATTACCGAATCTTTTGTAAATGGTACCTTATTTGTATCTTGGTAAATATTTGTGGCCGTTTGGTGTCCTCTTCAAATCATATGCATTCAGTTTGGTTAGCAGACTGATACTTTTGTATAATTCGCTACTTTTTCTTGATGCCTTCAATTCTTGGTTGTCTTAAAGACATGGAAAGTAATTGAAAAGAAATGAATGGATAAATTCTTTAGTGAAAAAATGTTGAAGCGTACAGCTGGAACTAGATGCTTAAACTGTCCTTTAGCTGCTTTCCTGGTGTTTCTTTAAGTTACCCACTAGATGATTTTGTTAGCCTTAGCATTGAAGTTCCCAGAATTGGCTATGTTATTTAAGTTGTATCCTCGTAGGTTTAGCTTCGGAACATTAATACAAGGGAAAAGTTTAGGTATTTTGACTCTTCAATCTGTTGTACTATTATCTTTGTCAAATCTCACGCTGGCATTCTTTCCTTTGCAATTTTTTTGTGAATACCACTCAGAATCTTTACGTGTTGTTTAATTTATATCCATCTATTCTGGGGGTGTTCCTAATAGTTCATTTATCTATTACACATCTTGTCTCAACTCATCATTTCTGCATCTGCAGGTGGTCGTGGTTGATCCTGAAGCATATACTTATGATGATGAGGTGATCAAGAAATGTGAGTCCTTAGATATGCCAGGTCTGATCGAGATTCATCCCAAGGAAGACAGCTTCATCTTTACAGTTGAGTCCACTGGTGGGATTAAAGCTTCCCAGTTGGTCTTGAATGCCATCGACGTTCTGAAACAGAAGCTTGATGCTGTTCGGTTGTCTGAGGACACCGTGGAAGCCGATGACCAGTTTGGCGAATTGGGTGCGCATATGCGTGGCGGCTGATCACTGTAACTGAAGTACTGCTTAGTTTCTTTGGCAATCAAACAAACTAACTGATCATGTGTAAATTTTCGTTTGTTTAATGTTGTCATTTGACTAGCTCTTTTGACCCCTTCCTGTGAACATTTTTTGTGCTGGAAGGATGATCCATCCCTTATCAGATATTTTTTAGGTACTTACATTTCAACCCTATTCAGGCTAATTCTATCATGGTGTTTTCTAAAGCCCAGTTCAGTTGCAGCTGGTGGGCTAATATTTTTACTCTTTAAAGATGAACAGGTGGACCGGAGACCAGTCGGCCCGGTCCAGCCCAGTCTGTTTTTAATGGATCGAACCGAGGAAAGCACCATCATTTAGTTAGTGAAAAGACGTTGTTTCAGATATTAGGCTTTCTCAAAGTTTTTATAAAATAATTTCTTGTTAGGCATTGTTTTTATATTCTTACAGGTTTTTTTTGGTTTTGTAGTATTGGAAAATTGGAAGGATTGGGAAGGCGTACATCCATGACCATGAGTCATGAATCAGGATCCATGTCCCGTCACTATCGTTTAGACCATATTCTTTTTGCAGATGTACAGAAAAACTTTGGTGAAAGGCCCAAAAACAAACAAACAAACGTGTGGAGATGGAAATATGCATAGTTTGCAAATCTGATCCCCGGGAAGATCGATCTTTGTGTAGGATTGGAATCGGTAAGGTTTTACACAAAATATGCATGTGTAACATTACATAGAAATTATAAAAAATATTTTTATTTGGGTCATTTTAATAAAACATTTCAGGATCAGATAGAATCAGATATATACTCTATGTGATATTTTGGGATCTAGAATCGTAAGTAGGGGTGATAACGAGCTGAGTCGAGCCGAGTTTTGACGTGTTCATTTATTGTTTATTTATTTATCAAGCTTAAAATCTTGTTCGTGTTCGGTTATTTATTAATCGAGCCGAGCCGAGCTTGTTCGTGAACATTCGTGTGCGTTCTATCTCGCATTAACTAACAGAAAATCGTAATGTTTAGTTATTTTAATATACTATATCAACTTATATAAAAATCAAAATTCAATTTAAACTCATGTATTGATATCTATGTACATATAAATACATATAAAGATTTAATTATTTGTATTATTTAAAATTTTAATATTGTATATACTTATTTTATTTATATTATATAGTTAATATTTTAATCGACCATGTTCACGAACATTAAAGAGCTTTCAACACCTTGTTCGTGTTCGCATTCGTTTATTATCGAACCTAAAAATTATGTTAGAAAACTTTTTTATCGAACTGAGCTCGAGCTTGTTCGTGAACGTTCGTGTTCGTTCTCAGTCCTATTAGTTAGCAAACTCAATAAGAATTAATATAGCATTACATGATAACTAACACTTAGTAGTTATTAGTTTTAGATATCTAATACTCCCTCCTTTTTTAAGAAAAAAAGATCATGTTTGTACTTTTGGCTATCCCAAAATGATGTCTAATTTAGTGTATTTATCAGGTAAAGTAGCCCGTCATGCGCATTAATTGTTAGAACACTAACTCGTTCGATGATGATATAGGAGGATTTCATCTGGTTTGAGAGAGCTATGGGATTATAGGATGATGGGAGTGGACCCATTAAAAAGGTGGACACCCCCCGTATAGTTTGGACACAATACTCTGCAAAAAGATACCCAAATCTTCGCCCTCTACAACCAGACATGCTTCCTTCAATATAGCTTCCATTTGCCAAGTTTCCCGCTTTTAGTATACTCTCCTTTAGTGGTGTAGTCCGGTCCCTAAATTCGATAAAAGCAACGTATACTTCTTTTTTTTACTTAAAGAGTCAATTTTAAAACATGTACATTTTATTATGGATTGTGAGGTACAACATCTTAAATAAGTAATTTGATATTACAGTTTTCACTTATATCCTTACTTTTTAAATAAGAATTAATTGTGAATCACACATTAGTATATTAGTAAGATATATAATGTAAACAATTCTAAAGTGAGCTCTTTAATGAAACAATAATATTTTTTTGAAAATGAACTCTTTAAAAGACAAAAAGAATAATAAATAAGTGCGTTTCTAAAAAGGTAAATTAAGGGGGTAGGCAATTGCCAAATGGACTTATATGTGACTCCGCCACGACTCTTAAAAAGGGGGAGGCAATTGCCAAACGGACTTATATGTGGCTCCGCCACGGCTCCTGCTACAATGGAAAAATAGCACCAAAAAAAAAAAATTTGTGTGACAGGAGATCCAGTTCCAACTCTAATTCAATCCATTAACCAATTTGGCTTTTCATGAACGGTAAACACCCATTTTTCTGTAAATGCCTATCAATTAATCAGTACCAGAATCAGCTTCATATTTTTAACAAAAATGGAGAGTTTGGGTAACCCAATTAATCAACAGGCATCGTAGAAGAAAGATGATAAAAATGGAAACGGAGACGACGTCTCCTTGATTGGGTTAAAATATTGGTTTTTCACATGTACTGTGACTGCGTGCATGGAGCGACAATTTTTGAGCAGCTTTAGCGTCCTTGAAAGATACATCTGCGATTGTCGACGGGACCAAAGGTCGGAGCTAAAGAGAGTTAATATATTTTGTCTTCCTCGTAGCCTGTTTTTGTCTTTGATTGCTGAAATGGTCGGAAATCTGAAAAACCCCATCTCTGGATGAATCGTGAAATAAGAGCAACACAAACTGGAGATGAAGATTGAAGAGGAAATTAATTAATGGATGAGATTCAGATGAAGATGAAATTATTTGACTCACGAGTTGAGTGTGTGAAATGATGGGGTCCGGCCGGTCACCTTCCTTTCTGAATTCTGATCAGCGGAGGGGCCCCCGGCCATGCTCAGATGACAGGAGCCGCTATAGGCTATAGCCCATACGATATGAGGGGATTTCCTTTGTAATCAATGTTTCGGACATTCTTGTATCTTCTTCCCCCATGTTTTTCCAATGCTCGATCTCACTCCATTACTTTTGATCATCCATCTTCACTATTATCTGTGTTGTCAGAACCAGATCAGAGGCGAGGCGAACTTGCCAAGAGAAACGGCTAAATGATTAACTCTGTTGGATTGGGTAAAACTAGGGCATATTATAATACACGATGGTAAATTTAGAAATTATGTTTTAAAATTTTTGAAAGAATCCAATATACATATAAACTTTTTTCTATAGTTAAAAACCTTGCAAAAAAAATTTAATAGAAAAATATGCATTAATAATAAAGGTGCAAGAAAGGGTTGGAGGGGTACGGGGACCATCCCACCCACCCCCCTTGGCTCCGCCCCTGATCATACATGAAAATATTAAATTGATCAATTATAAAATTAAGAGTTTGACCTTAATTTTTGGTTAAATTGTATGTCAACCTTTGTTTAATTCAACACAAGGGTAGCTCAATTTTGACCAAATCTAATTTTCCAACAAAATTGAACCGGCTATAATAAAGTATCAAGGGTCATGAGGCAACACATAATCTATTGAAGAGTTGGGCTTTAAGCCTCAACCTCTGCATAAACTCTTGAAAATGAAGGCTATTTCTTCTTATGAGGAATTGAGGATTAAGGACAGTCGGGTGCACAAAAGTTCTTGCATGTATGAGGTTAGGAAATTATTGAGCCATTTAAACCTAATATACACAGTATTTTATTAATAAATTGTTTATGCGTTATTACGTTTCAAACACGTCAATATAAATAACAATAATTTAAATCTCACTCGTTATAATAATATGGTAGGAGGGATCCAATATTCCAATAATTGTGATATATAGAAAGTCATTTAAAAATTGAGGGTTCGATTCATAACTTTACCAATTATGCGTGGGGTAAAAGAATTGAGTAAAAAGGGTAATAATAGTGGAAAATTCCGCAAATGTAGTTGGCGCGGGAGAATTGTATGAACAGCATAACAGAAATGGAAGGTTTGTTTTTGAAGACAAAAGCCAAAACTGGGACCTTGTTTTCCTGCCATTTGCAGCTTTACAGCTGTGACCAGAAAAAAAAATGTATTATTTATTTATTTACTGAGCATAAGAAGAAATGGTTAGACTCTGTTCTCTTGTGGTTTTGGTAGAAGAAATTTTATTAGAGGGAAGTTTTTTTTGAGAAATTGTGTAGGTGAGAGATAAAAAAGTGTAATGATTGTGTTTTTTTTTGAATTTATGTGAGTAGGTATTTAGAGGGAATTTTAAAATTTTAATTTTGAATTGTTGAAAAAGTGAAGTTGTTTCTTTGTGTAAAGTTTTGAAAAAAAAGTGATAATTTTCTAACAAAATCACAAAAGAACAGAACTTTTTAACGCCAATGGAAATGGAAATGGAATTTTTTTTTCTATTTCAGTATTTTTCCTTCCTTCCTTCCTTCCTTCCTTCTGAAAACTGATGCAGAAATCTGAACTGTACTTTTCTCTTTAGTGCCCACATTTGGAGGGATTCATTGTTAATTTTGCTATCATAATACACCCCCTTACATTAAGTGTAAGTTTGGTAAATAATTAGTTCATACTTAAGAAATAAAGATATAAATAAATAAATTATGTCAAATTAGTTATTTAAAGGGTTGTACCTTAATATTCATTATAAGTTCACTTTCTAATATTTATAATAATACTTTTAGTTAACAATTACTTTATATGTTTCATTAAAGGACGAATTACATTTACCTCTTTTAAGGTTTGGTCAAAATACAAATAAGTTCTCGCGATTTTAAAAGTTATAAATACCTCCATGAACTATTCAAAAAATATATATTCTGTGATTTAGGTTTGTTTAAATAAAAAGAAAGCATGCATATTGATTGACAACCAATATCAAGAAAAAAATAAAAATAAACAGTGAAAATAAAGTGAAATATGAAAATTTTAAACATAAATAAAAATTGAAAATAGAAAAGTAAAAGATTGGATTTATTTTGTAAAAAAAAAAAAGTATTGGGCAAAAAAGATGAAACATTAGGGTTTGTATTATAAAAACAGGTAACATAATACAAAAGTACTTTAAAGGAAAAGGAAACTGAACAATTTTGCCATAAAAAGGTTTTGCTAAGTATTTAACAGAGGGACTTGACGGAATGTCAAGTTTTGTAACGTTTTTGAAATATCTGTGACCAAAAAAAAAAAAAAGAAAGGATTTTTCAAGATTTGTGTCAATTTCTATAACATAGGCAAAAGATTAGTGACCAACTGAGCAATTCACTTTAAAATAAATAATGTGAAGTATATAAATTGTATTCTATTTTTACAATTTGTAAGCTTAAGAGTGATATTTTGAAAATTAATAAGATGAATTTCATAATTATAGCCAACGTTCAGGATAAATGCAATTCACCCATTAATAAGTTTATTTTTCTAAAAAATTGGCAATATCACGTTGGCTATAATTATGAAGGATTTATAATTATCAAAGCACAATTGAGAGTAAAACAACACGAGAAAAAAGTTCACCAAGCACAAAAAAGAGGGTTCGTCTTTATCATTGCTATTATAATTGCAAATACAATGGCAGCGGCTCTTTCTTTTCCTTTTGTTTTTATTTTTTGGCTTATTTATTCTTTTAGATTTTTTTGAGTACGAGTAATATCGAGTCGAGTCGAGCCGAGCTTTGAAGTATTCATTTATTCATCAAGTCCTAAATATTGTTCGTGTATGTTATATCTCTTCATTAACTAACATAAAATTTTTAATGTTTAATTAATTTAATATATTGTACTAACTTACATAAATATCACAATTCAATTTAAACTCATATATTGATATCTATGTACATATAAATGTATAGACAGATTCAATTATTTGTATTATATAACAATTTAATTTGTATATACTTGTTATATTTATGTTATATAGTTAAAAGTTTAACCGAGCATCTTCGTGAACGTGAATGAGTTTTTAACAACTTATTCGTCTCTAATTATCGAGTCTAAACAAAATTTAGAGTGAAAAAATGCAAAACTCTTGTTACATCATATGATTGGAGGAACTCGTAGTGACAATTGTAAGTGTCTAATAACATTTTTCTATGTGATTGTCCCGTTAGTCACATTAATAATTTATTATAATTTCCATTGTGTTTATTATCACTCTTAGGAAATTCTAATAAGAATACGAACATTTTATTTATAAAATTAAAACACCGAGTGACTAATGAAAAATAAAATGTTATAATGACATCACTATTATACTAATATCCTATTAGAGGTTAAAAAATCAAATTTTCAATTTATAAATAATCTTCTATACATCACAACCGTAACCGTTGGAACAATAACTCGTTACTATAAACAAAATTGTATGGTCATTAGTTTTGTTGATTTGCATGGTTTTTATGTGCGCGTGCCTTAAGGTAATGTTTGGTAAAGGGTTTGAGTTTCATTTTGATTTTATAATAGTTTTTTGCCATTCTCAATAAGTTTTTTTACATTTTCAATAAATATTTTTATATTTTTAACACACATTGTTATATTCTTAATGTAATTTTAATATTATAAAATTAAAATAAAACTCAAATTATAGTTTAAGTCTCTTTACCAAACAGGGCCTTAGAATTGAGAGTCATCTGACAAAACATATTTGGAAGTAGACAGCCATATTAGTTGGTTTGGTCTGTGATGAGTGTGGCCCAATCCCCTTCCCTTTGTACCATTTGTTTTCGTTAATCTGCAAAACTCGCAATGTCTTGTTTTCCACCTATTTTCTTCACTCGTCCCTTTTTCACTTGTCTTTTTTTCACCTAAAACTAGTAAATAAGAACGGCAATCACATTCTGATTAATAATCCATTAACATATGCACCAAAAACATCACTACTAGCATTCCATAAGAAAAAATATATATTTTTATTTTGTTACGATTTAAGGGGTCAACACGCTACAAGAGAAAAATGGAACGAGAACAGTGAAGACAGGGATCACATAAGGGTTCTTATCGATGGGGCTTTCAAGCAATAACTTAATGCAGGACTTATTGGGAGAGTAATTAAAGACAAATTAGATGTCATTTTACAGAAGAAGGGAATGAAGGCTGAAGGAAATTCACCACTACAGATGGAAGCATTGGCATGTCTTCGGGCAACAATGTGCGATCGCAAGAGGTTGGATTCCAATTATATCTACACGGATAGTTTGGAACTGTAGGTCAACTTCAACACCCATTGACAGCTCATAAAGAGGTCCAAGTAATATTAATGAATATTAGGAGATACTCCGTATGTTAATTGTCTTTTCAGGTTTGAGAATCTTGAAAGTTAATAGGTCAGTAGTACATGAAGCACATCTGTTGGCTACAAGGACTCTTGGAGAGTCGTTTATTATATCTAATTTCAAAATTTAATGAGAATGATGTATTTCTTAAAAATAATAATAAAATTTTGTTAATATTTATTTTAACATGACATAACGATCATTTATTTTTCTTACACATCATATTGGAACATTTTAAATACTCCACGTACGTCCATATTCAAACTATCAAAACATTTGAATTTGCATGATTGCATTGATATATATTATTATAAGTACTCATCAAGAATTTGAAATTGCATGTACACAAGGGCATACAACATTATTATTATTTTTACTATTATTATGTCACGTGGTGATGGGAAAATGACAAGCGCATTAATTGCTAGTCCTTTGGGTTCACAAGATATAGTATTAAAGATTTAAAACTACATTTTTTTTTTCCGTGTTTCGGTGGAGACAAAATTAAATATCATAGGTGACTCAAGACAGAAAGACAGAGGCGATTTCTAGAGAGTGGTGGTAGCAGATGAGTTAGTGTTTTGTAAAGATGAAAAAAAATTCAATACTAATAATACTCTTACTTACCGGTGGAAGGGGAAGCGGCTGCTCCAACTCGCCTCCCCTAAATTCGCTACTAGTTTTAACTAAAAAAATTACACGGAGGCAAAAATTAAAATTTTATAAATTTTTAACATCGAAACTTGTTTTAAGAAAAGACTATTTGAGAACGAAAAAAATTTACTAATTAAGACACTTAAAAAAAAAATGAAAAAATGAAAAAAAAAGTGAGTAGTTTATATGGCAAGATGGGAGGTCAAAAAGGTGGGACAATCTGTCAGTAATCGATGAGGTTTTCTCACCTTTTAACCCGTGGTTGAAACGTCAACACTCTCAAATAGCTTTTGGTCTCCAACTATTGACTATTTTACATCATGATGACGGTATCATGGTATTGTAATTTTTTTAAATTAAAATTTTATTTTATAAAACGAGTTATAATATATATATATATATATTTATTTATAAAATTTGTCGATATTGTCAATAGGATTAACGATATCTGAAATTTGAATAGCTACACAAATTCAAATTGGTGTTCACAATTTTTTATTTTCTATTTTTAATCTTTTCAAGTTTAAATTAACTTAAAAAGTTAGTCATGAGAGTCCGTGTGAAAGGGCTCTCGCGATAACAGGTTGATGACTCCCAAGAGCTCTTATGGAGTCGTTTGCAATCTTAATGTCGACTCATCATATCCTGGGATTAAAGAAGGTCCCAAAGGTTCAGTGATACAAATCAAGATGTAATTTTTGATAGTTTATATCACATTTTAAAGCATTTTCCAAACAAAAAAACCAATGTGCCTTAAATATCATTATTCAGTGACATTTAAGTGGTCTCTTATGAAACCGATTCACATGTGCAAATAATTTTACTATATACACGCAATCCATTTCCCCGCCTATGAGTATCAATTTATAAGGTTTAAACAATATCAATGATATTCTTGAAAATACCACTAACAATTTTTTTTATAAACTTACTCTTTGGTTAAATACTTATTTTTTTCCCACTAACTAATTGTAATCTCCCATCTACAATCTTTTAATTACTTCCTTCAATCCTTCCCCATTAGTAACTAAAATTAGTAAAACTTTTAAGTTACCTTGCTAATGTATGTTAATGTTTATTTCAATTTTTTTTTTTGCAAAAAAAGTATTTTAAACTAAAGAAATTGTTTTAAAATAGATGTCATTTTACAAGTTTTAATCAATCAAAAAAATTAATTTTATATTTTATCCTTCATTTTATTTTCTCCAAAATGTGTGTATTAATTGTATATTTTTTTTTAAGTTCCCCAAAAATAGTACAGCATTAATCAATGACAAATTATTCAATTTAAGACTCCCTTAATAATTGAACTTAAAAAAAAACATTCCTTAATAATTGTACACTTATATCCAGAGACTTTTATTAAAGAAGAGGGAGTATATATAATAACTCCATTGGATATTGATATTCTTTTAAGATTAATATTTTAAAATATAAATTGATTATAACCAGAAAATAGATAAGAAAAAAAGAAAAGTGTAAAATAAATGTGGGGAGCAGAAGAGAATTACTGCTCCCATGAGACCCATGACTGACACATCCCAATGCTCCTAGCTACGAAGTCAAAGCCCCACTTTAATTTTTTTTCCCTTTATTATAACTGTTAAAATGAGGAGAGATTATTCGATGCATTTTTTTTTATATCACGTAGGCTTTGTTCTCTTTGTGACTTAATTTGAAAATTTTTTTATTTTGGAAAGAAAATTTTTTTATTTTGGAAAGAAAATTTTAAATTAAGTAGAAATTGAAGTTGTTTATTTGTGTAAGATTTTATAACAAAAAGTGATGATTTTCTTGAAGTGAGAATGGAAAAGAACGGTAATATAGTACAGTCAAATACATTTTGGGAATGAGATGCGATTTTGGAGGGAGGGTAATGTATATGTGACAGCCCATGAATAGATATGAATTTAAAATACTACTTTATCATTGATTTATTATATTATTTTAAGAATACAACAGATATATCTAATAATTTTTTCACAACAAGGAATTTTTTTTTTTTTGTGCGGAAGAATAAGAACGAGAATGATGGGCATTTCATGTCTAAATTGTAGATTTTCGTCTAGAGAATATAATTATGTAAGTGATTTTTCCCCTATTTATGTTTAACAAATATAGAAATTATACGGACAAAAAATATCAATCATTTATCGCATACTCACATAAGGGCCAAATTATTACGTAGCTTGCAAAAGTTTGTCATAATAAGGAGCGACCCAGTGCTCTAGCGGTTGTGCCGCATAGTGAGCCGCCCAGAGGTCGGTAGTTTTATTCCTACATCTATTAGTTTTCCCCAACTTCATTCTTTTCCTCCCCATAACCCTTACCTTCAATGTATTAGTTGATAGGATGATAAAATAGCCTTGATTCAAAGAAGAAAAAAAAAAAAAGTTTGTCATTATATTCACTAAGGAGGATAAACAGCAACTCATTGAAAGCTAACCACGTGTGGAAAAAATATATTCTAAAAGGAAATTCATTTTAGGCATTTCTACAATTATTAGAAATATCTGAAAATAATTTTGAAACTCTTAAAATAATGGACTTTTCTCTCTTTTCATACTCTCTCAGGGATTAATGTTTAAAGGCAGAAGTAAACTTATAATTAAGGCACTCTTGTATGGTTCAAGCATACTTAAATAAAATCATCTAAAATTACATTTATTGTGAGTATTTGAAAATAATATACTTGTAAATGATTTATAAATTCTAGATAATAGTTTCTCTATTACTTATAAAGAGTCGTGTTTTGAATATTATATTAACTAAAAAAACAGTTATAACGGTGAATTGATTATATGGGATAAAGAAAGTACTATTTAGTTATGATACCCACAAAATTTCATACTCTTAATAATTAATGCACACATTGCGTAAATTAAGTGATATCGTAATTTTATTGAAAGAATAAATACCACCTCCTAGATCAATAGGAGCAAATAGTTACGGGTGATAACGAGCCGAGCCGAGCTTTGACGTGTTCATTTATTTATCGATATTAAAATCTTGTTCGTGTTCGTTTATTTATTAATCGAGCCGAGCCGAGCTTGTTCGTAAACATTCGTGTGCGTTCTATCTCACATTAACTAACATAAAATCGTAATGTTTAGTTACTTTAATATACTATATCAACTTACATAAAAATTAAAATTCAATTTAAACTTATATATTAATATTTATATACATATAAATATATATAAAGATTCAATTATTTGTATTATTTAAAATTTTAATATTGTATATACTTATTTTATTTATATTATATAGTTAATATTTTAATCGAACCTGTTCACGAACATTAACGAGCTTTCAACACCTTGTTCGTGTTCGTGTTCATTTATTATCGAGCCTAAAAATTATGTTCGTGAATTTTTTTATCGAGCCAAACTCGAGCTTGTTCGTGTTCTCAGCCCTACAAATAGTCAATAAAGAGGCGTTACGCACCCGTATCCTTACTTTTATAACACCGTAAAATCTAATTTTTGTACCAAATAATTACTCATTATTCAAATCCTTTGCATTCAAATCTCTTTGACCAAAATAAATAAACTATGGAAAACTCAGAACAGCTGGACTTGATATCACTTACATTTACAGCTAGCTACTATTTATTTACTCATAAGAAGAATCACTTGTTCTTCTTACCATTTATAATGTGCATGTTCTTTTTAGGCGTTTTCAAAATAATTTTAAAAATAAGTTTTGAAAAATAATTTTATAATGTAAAAAGTGTATTAAAAATATAAAAAGTATGATAAATAGTAAAAACTTATTTTAAAAATAATAAAATATAATTAAAATATATTAAATTTACTGTTGAAACTAAAACCGTTTTCAAAACGAAACAAAAAGAACAGGCCCAATGTTTTGAATCTCCGTTGCAATTTTTTGTTACACGTTCTAATTACTCATTTAAAACGTGCAAACTATGAATTAAGACATATAGCAAGAAATGCAACAGAAAATTGATAACTGAAATTAAATGGAGTATCATAAAGATTCAAGAATATACTCAAAATTAATCAATAATAATAATAATAATAATAAACAGAAAATATGTCCACATATAAAAATATATATTTGCTGCCAATTTTTGCGTGAAAGAGACTTGAGAGAAAACCACAATGCAGATAATTCTCCCTCAATTAATACTTTTTACTCCTTAAAGAAGCACATCTGAAAGTATTAATTCTTATTACCATTGTCTCTCTTCCTCTTCCTCTCTGTTCTGCATTTTCTGCCATCACCACCACCACCACCAACTTTCTTCTCTTTCTCTGCTCAAAAGCATCATGATAGTAATAGTTGATTCTTGACTGAGATGGGGAATTTCTTTTTTAACATTTTACTGTGCGGTAAATAAAAATTCAACGAGGGCTTCCAACAATCTCCACAAACACCCTGCTGCTGCTGCTCAAAGAAGACAATCGCATCCTCTGTTCTTGAATTTTGCTTCTCTTCTTCATCGGAGGAGAAAGAACAGAGGAATCTGCAGTGACCCATGAATCATTCGAGCTTTCTGAGCTGAAAATTGCATCGGTTACGCAACTGGGACTGCATGGGATTCCACGATCATCCTCGTGCTTCCGCTTGTTATTAGAGTTGTTCGAAAGCTCTGAGATTAGCTCATAGCAATCGTTCACTTTCTTCTGCAGAAAAAAAAAAAACCGTTTCATATCACATCTTGAAATGCATTTTGAGATACGTTACAAGATAGGGTTTGAACTTACCATGGTGGTTTTGAGAACGCCGAGGAGTTGGTTTTGGTAGTCAATGGCGTTACATGGATCGACTTTATTGATGGAGTGAAGCATTATTGCACTTGCCAATACAGATGGCATGTAACGTACGATTCTTGAATCTAAAACAGTTTTCATAAAAAATCAAATCTTTAATACTTTGGAGCAATTAATGTATGAGATCCAAGAACCGTTAAAGCTACCATCTTCATAGTTTATGTTATAATAAAAGACTTACCGGGCATGACAGAGAGGAGAAGGGTCTCGCATTGCGTGAGGAACTTCCAATGGAGATGGCTCTTCAATCCCAGTCTTCTTATTATGTGATCAAGAAATGATAATGGGGTCACAGGGTTCATCCTCCATTTCAGTGTAGAAAGAATCAAAAGCTCCATTTTCTGAATGGTTTTCGCCTCAAAAACGTACTTTGATTCCGCAACCTAAAACAGAGCAAATAAAACATTAGACAAGTTGATTTCATGAACAAAAAGGGGCAATCCATTAGATTTGGACATTACTTGAAGGTCTAAAAGAAGGGGAACTTGGATCTCTTCCATTTTGGCAGCCAAAGAGAGGCAAGTAACAGAAGCAAGATGGATCATCCATGGCTTCTCCTTCTGAAAATGGAGGCTAGAGAGGAATCTATCGAGATAATTAACAGCAAGAACCACAGTCAAAGTAGAAAATCCAAAAATGGCATTGACTTTGTGAATCCATTCCACAGCCTCTCCACGGGCCGCTGACAAAAAGGGATCTTTCTCAATGTCGGAAGAAGAAACAAGATGAGTTTCCTTCTCTTTGGAGAAAAGAGAGAGAAGCTCTTCATCTTCCCAGAACAAATCCTGCTCAGAAACATTAAAAAAATGGTTCTTGGAAACATTACAAAATTCATCTGAACAATCCTCCTCCAAATCCCCCCATTTTTCTTCTTCTTCTTGACAGTAAAGGTCATCATCTAAAGAGAATGATGGATGGTCAGAACGAGAAACATTATGGTCTATAGCCATTGCTATCCTTCTTCTTCTTCAAAGAGAAAGAAGAGGAGAGGTCCCTCTCTGTACCTTTGGTGGTACTAGTATTCTGCAGAAGCTCATGATACAAAAGAAGAGAAAAGAAGAAAAGAAAAGCTCCTCATTTTCCCACTCCCAAAGCTCTTCTCTCCCTCTCAGTTTTTTCTCATCAAAAACAGAGACGAGAGGAAAGGAAAGGGAAGAAAAGGAAGGGGTTTTATCAGAAGGGATGTCACGCTTGTCCTTTCTTTATATACTCCTTCCTTCTTCACACTTCACAGTCCACAGAGAGAGAGAGAGAGAGATTTTTGGTGTTTTTCTTTAGGCAAAATGGTTTTGTCTTGTAGTATTTTTGTAGTGAAATCTGCTTTCGGTGAGTAGTATAGTTTGAAGGAGGCACGCACATCAAGTCTGACCCCATCAAACAAAACTACACCTAATGCCCTAATGCCTAATGTTAATTTTTGTAAAAATCTTGATGAAAAATAAAAATAAAAAACAGAAGATTTATCTTGCTGTAATTCATGCCTTTTTTTACTTTTCTTTCTTTTTTTTTTGTTTTGTTGGGGGAATAGAAATTACATTATTGTCCCTGAGGTTTTCGCTAAATTGCAACTTAATCCCTGAGATTTCAAAAAATTACATTTTGATGCTCAAGATTTGGGCTAATCTACAACTTGGTCCCTGAGATTTCAGCAAATTACATTCTAATTCTTGAGATTCTGACTATTTAGAGATTTTACAAACTTCTGTCAATAGTTTATTTCACTGTCATTCGTTCACCGACAAATTATTCTTTTATAGCTTCCATGGATATATCATAGTCAAAATTGAGACCAAATTTAGGTACAGTAACATGGCCCCATTTGCTTAAAGAATGACGAGGAACATGTCTGTTGCATTATTCTTACAAAATCCAATGATTTCATCTTAACCCTATTTTACGGAATTATTATTTGCAGGTATTAAATTACTATTTATATAAATATTTTTCTATAAATAGTTTATAATTCCCTTAAGTTCTAAAAAAAAATAATAATGTCGCCTATATACTTAAAAAATGTCGTCAAGTATAGGTGACATTTTTTGTTCCTTTCTTGTTTTTAATAATAATAATAATAATAATAATAACAAAGGGCATTATAATAAATTCACAGAAATTTTTTTCTATAAATAATAATTTAGTTCCTGCAAATAGTATGCACCATATTTTACCCATCAAGGTTCAAGAAAACCTAGTGAAGAAACAAAATGAAAGAATACATCTTGGTCCCTAATGTTAAGGCTAATCACAACCCGGTCCCTGAAAAAATACATAAATCCAATTTTCTGAAACTTCAAGTACCATGTTGGTAATTTAACCAAACCTCACGCCATAAATGAGGTACAGAGTAAAAGCTGTAGGGGGCCATGGCCATGGGAAAGCACCGAAGAACTGGCATGGTTTTAGTTGACGAACCAGGAAACAAGTACAAAAACTCTGAGTCTGAAGAGAGATTTTTTGAGCTAAAGGGGTCAGGATTTTCCTGCTATAACGTGTATATCTTTATATATATATATAAGTACAGAATAATGATATTTAAAGTAGTTTTTTTTTTTTTCTTAGTTGGGTTTGGTTTTGGTTCTCTTCCGTCATTTCGCTGAGATTTTGCAGCACTGTCTGTAAATCCTAAAAAGATGTTGCGGTCCTATTCTTGAATGAATACATTGGTTTTTGGACTTGCTAATGCTGCTTAGTTCCTACGAAGATAAAAAATTGTATCCGACACGTATGAGAGTTTGATGGTTTAAATATTTAGTTTTGTTTCAAAAATATAATATAATTGAAATGTAATACACGTATCTATTTTAAAATTTGATATATTGAGTTTAAAGTTATTCACTGAAGTGTCGCGTATTGAGTTTATCATCTTATGTGTTGAATATTAAGTTTAACATTTGATAGTGGCATTTAACCTGTAATATCGCATATTGTTAAGACACGCATATCAAATTGAGCTGTCAAAATATCCCCATCAAACGATCAGACGTGAGAATCTATCTTCTACCGTTAATACTCAATCAAGATTTTTAATCTCTATAATGCAAAACCACTATTTCTTTTTCTTTTTCTTTTTTTTTTGTAAAAATAAAAAAAAAAGTGTTGTAAAACTCAGAAAATGTACCTGTTTTGGCTCATTACTCACAATTTTATTGTATGTATATGTCTGTTTTGCTTCTTTTTCTTTTTTCAGTTCCACAGTCGGTAATGCTTTCAGTGTAAAGTTGAATGAGGCTGTACAAGTAAGGTAGAAATGAGGTAATTTTGACCAGAATCCATAAGATCCAGAAAACTGTTCAAAAGTTGAGTTGAAAAACAAGACCAAGAATGATGAGCATTGTCTTTTTTGCCTCTGTTATGATGCAAAATACAATTTTTCATAAGTATCAAGAGTTTCGAACTTCACTAACTGCAAAATACAACTCTCGTTTCGTTTTTTTTCATAGGGTTAATGGGTTCGAATCTCATCAGTTTCAAAATGCAATCATTCCGTCTCCCTCATTTCTCATTGGTCATCACCTCGTTAATAATCTCATCAATTTCCTTAAAGAGGTCAAGAGTTCGAATCTCATTAGTTTTCCCGAAAGTGCAGAGACTTCACTGCCGCAAACTGCTAAACTAAACTAAGCTTTTGTCTTACGTGCATTATTAAGGATAACTACTACTACATGATGCGGTGAAACATTACCTTAATCTCTACAATTATTCCTGTCGGAAGTTCAAGGAATTTGAGCTCATAAAAGTCGGCATAAATAGACTCGTGCTGTTCATGAGCTCCATAAATGTGCCTTTCATTTTGATTTTGATGGGGAAACTAGAACGTGAGATTATTCAGTATATTTATTTTACCACGTAAGATGGTACAATCAAATACATTTAAATAATGAGTTATTTTTTTGAGAAAGTGTAATGTACAAGTAGGGAGGCGAAAATAAATACAAATCTAGATTACTAGTTTATCGTTAAGTTGCTACACTATTTTCAACAATCCAAACCGATACATCCAATAATTTTTGGAGAGGAATCATCATTCGCCATTTACTTGCCATATAAAGTTCATAAAGTTTGGTAACCATTCAAATGTCAACAAACCAAAACAAGCTATCTATTCCCCATTCATATTTGGATCTTTTGAAATATCATTATCAAGATTTAACTGTATATTTCATCCTACTGTGTAGCCACACTGTCCGGTTTTGTTTTTGATGTATAATGTTCATGCCATAACACATACTTTTTTTATCTTAAGCAAAGTTTTAATCATTACGTGACCTAATCAAATTCGAGAGCCATTCCCTTTGTAGCATATTTCTCTTGTGATAGAACTAGATTAAGAGGCCTAAAGTACTTTAATTGAGAACTATTTCATCCGTCTCATATAAACAGTTTTATTTTTGAAATGTATAACACAATTTTTCCTCTTATGTCTTTATTTTATAAGTATATCAGTTAACTATTGATCGCGCATTATCATATTAGTAAAAATAAAAATGTAAAAGAATAAAACACGACTCTTTTAATACGATGGGAATAAGTATTACTTTGAAGAGTGGGGTGTGGACCATGTGGTGTTTGAAGGTGATAGCCAGCCAAAATGGCAGAATCAAACTAATGGAAACAAGATTAGAAAGTTGAAACAGTAATTAACAATAATGCCTCTACTAATTTAATCAAAGCTTGTATGGTAAGACATCAGCTTTCAATTAATTGGAATAATCATAATGATACTTACTAATCAGTAGTTAGTTGTAATTACTAGTTAAACATGCAACTAAAGAAAATTATTGGCTGTATCCGTTCCATCCTTAAAACTAGTACATCAAACTTATCATAAATCAATAATGTAAATTTATATTGATTCATTGGCCCCGTACATAATTTTTCTCAAAAAATATCACTCTTTCCCATTAATGTATTTGACTGCATCGTCTTATATGGCACAACGAATGTGTCAAATAATTTCTCGCTAATTAAACCATACATATAATAAACAACCAGATATTGCATCATTCTTCTTGCAAAAGTCAAAAAGGCCCACCCCCTTTTGGCCAATTCACACACATAAATACATGTGGATTAATATATAAACCATAAAAAAAAGATGTAATTTCTTCAACTCGCTCAAAAAATGCCAGACAACAAATCAACTTTTGCAAATGAATCTTGAATCATTTCTCCTCCACTTTCAAAGATTTTGTCAAAATGGAAGCAAAATATAAGCACCCTTTTAAAGTTTGTCCCAAATAATTGACCAAAAAATCATGTCTTTAGCTCACAACACACTCAAAAATCGAAAAGGGGAACACACAAAATAATAAATAATAATTAAAAAAACCTTGATTAATTGTGTTGGTGACAACTCACAAGAACTATTGCTGATTCTAACCCCCACCCCCCATACAATTTGAATTGAACTTCCAACTACAGCTCCTAAAATTACATTTTTTTTTTGTTCCCTTTCTTGGCTGCCTACAATTGGAGTTCCAATTTGAGGCCAAAGAGCCTAGTAGAGGTTGGCAATTTATGATACTATTCAACACGTTAAAAGTGATTTATCAACTCATTTACAGCTTAACTTGTCATTCCACGAGAGTGACGATAATTTCTAACACAATATCAAAGTTAGATCCAAATCCAACAGTAAAAGTAACTCATCAACTCATATACAGTCCAAATTTGGGATGCCTCGAGATGAGATGCTATGTATTTGTATTATGTGTCATATCATGTTCATAGGGGGAAATTACATTTATAGCCATCGTGAATGTGATGCGGCACATTATACACGGGAGACAAAGGATCTCAGCATCGGGCTAAATTACATTTCTAACCCTCGTGGATGTGATATGACACATTACACACCCGAGATAGAGGATCTCAGCATGGGACAAAATTACATTTTTAGTTCTCATAAATATGATATGGCACATTTTATCCCGATACAAAGGATCTCAGCTCATCTTGTGATTTGTGCCTCTACCACACATTCAGTCATGATGCACTGCTACAATAAAGTACAAACACAAGCCCAAGTCTTACGGTGAGTTGCTCAAAAAAGAAACAAAAGCGGGGGAGTGAAGTGGAACACCGAAAGCGAAACTCAAATGCTTGGTTAGGTTGACGTTAAATCCTACTGAAATGGTCAACACGCCCGAGTGGAGTCTTGTTGAATGGTCCATTCATCGGATCATTGCAAAATTTATTTATTTATTTTTATTTATTTTTTTTCTGTCAGTTTGAGTGGAATTTACATTCATTATGCCGCATGCAGATGCAAGATCAGCATTCCTAGAGTTCATCGACCACACACATATGGTACAAATTGCCAACTAATCCTGGCTTTCGTTAAGGTTAAAGGGGGCAAAAGATCACTAAAAAGCACGCAAAGAAATTACGCTAAAAATAATCCAGGAAAGAAAAAGAAGGTTAAAAGTTTGTCCTTCTAAGTATAATACAAAGCTAACCTTGTAGAGTACAAAAGAACTGTTCACTAAGCTATAAATAAACGTTCTTCACAAATTAAAGGGCAAGCTTGATCTCAGTATGGATGGGGAGGAGGATAGATCCCAGGGAATGGACCTGACAGGAAGTAAACCTCAGAATTAGTTTTGCTGAAAGTTTCATAATGAAGCAATAAATCAATTGATTGGTAAGAAAATATACCTGTGTGGTAATGAGATGGATCGTATGGAGGCGGTGGATATGGAGGTGGTGGATATGCTGAAGGTGGTGCTCCATAAGGTCCAGGATAGGCCGATGGCGGTGGTGGCTGCTGCGAGTGGTGGTACGGTGATGGTGGATATGCGCCGGGATTAGGAGGGTACGAAGAATAAGCATGAGGGGCTGGATAGGCTGATGGCGGTGGCGGGTAGGAAACTCCATGTGGAGGTGGATGAGAACCTGTAGCTTGAGGTGGAGTAGAGTATAAAGGAGTTTGGGGCATTGCTGTTGACATATATGGTGGAGCTGATGGAGTATAACTTGTTGCAGGCTTCTGAAACATTTGAATTATAAAGAGTTATTGGCATTACATTAACATGAAGCAATATGAAAATTACAGATGCATAAGATGAGGGCATTACAAAGCTGTGATACTTACATTGGCATTTGCATAGTGCATGATTACCCGAACTTCGCCTGCATATCTGGAAAAGAAAACGCACGCGTTAAGAACTCTAGAATGCTCCTGGATGGTACTAACTAACCTATATAGTGCCTAATTGACTGAACTCATGTAACTAAATATCAAACAACATGACCAAAGATAGTTCACGAATCACAAAATTCCATTGTTTCATCAATTCTCTGATACCATCAACCATATCTCAGGGATGCATTAATTCTAGAACTGAAGCCAAAAGGGCTTTTCTTGCATTAAATTGCTCATCTTTTTTGTCACTTAAACCCCCAAAGTTAAACTCAGAAAATATGGTAAGGATATATGAACAATGAAGCAATACACCCAAACAGATAATACCCCAGGGTGGCTCACAAAAGACTGTCAGCCACACCGAAATGAATGTAACACTGACCACCTAATGGTGCTAAGCTCAGAACTTTGTAGAATGCTACAACAAGAAGTTTCAGACTTCACCTTCATGCAATTAGATGTTTTTAGAACCAGTAAACCTAATCCAAATGGAACCATAAAAACTGTACAGAAGTAAGATCTCAATGACAACAACACCAACTGGTTTAAGAAAGCCACAAAAAAGAAGTTAAAGCACACGATTAAACATTAGCATCAGCAAACACTCCATAAAAATAAGCTCAGGTTTATATATGCAGGTGATGATGAATAAGATAAACTTTGGCACTTTTTTCCCCCTAAATTCACCTGCCGGTTTTAGTTTGGAGTGGCCAAGTGCTGTCGTCAAATCCTTGAGAAAGCACTTTCATAAGCTGAATCCTAAACCGAAATAAAAACAAAAAAAGCACAATCTTATTAAACCATTCAAAACAAAAAAAACAGACACTCCAATCAACAGGACTGAAAGAACATAAAAAAGATAAGGGAAAAGGGGAATTACTTTCCACTTCCAATGAAATCGTCAGTGGTGATAGTATTGCTATTCCAAACAGAAACACCCATCTCTCGTAGCCCTTCAATCAGGGTGAACGTGAATCTCTGTTGAAAAGTTGGGTTTTTCCCTCCATCTAATTTATCCAAATTCGCCAAATCAATTTCTCGAAACAAAAAACGAAGTGATAGAGCAATTTCAAACATGGACAACAAATTCTTAAACAAAGAAAATCAAGAACCAACCTGTACAGGTAGGGGTTCGGGCTTTAGTGGTAGCATAATCAAGGCAAACATAAGGATCTTGTCTGGAAATCCATTCCGTATCCCTCAATTTGTTACAACCCACAACTGCAATTCCCAAAAACAAACAAATTTTCAAACATTGCCAGCAAAATCTCTGAAGGAATCAAAAGAAGGAAAGGGTAAGCGAAAAAAATTACCTGTGACTTCCAGGATTTGACCATGGATCCCAGAAACCGACATGGGATGGATTTGGATGGAACTAGAAGAAGATGGCGACAAAATCAAGAGTCAAAAACAATAAAAAAGCTGTTTCGATAATCTTTCAATCCGCCTCTTTTATACGCAGGATTTTCTGCAATGAAAGCGGAGAAGATTTAGTTGAAAAAAGGAAATTTCTACGAATTTATTTGCTTTTCAAAAATAATTCAGATCTGTTACTCGCTTCAACGAACAGATAGATTCAATATAATAATAATAATAAATAAAAGCACACGGCCTTACTTTTCCAAAAATAAAAAGGAAAAGGGCGAATTACATTTATTTCCCTTAAAATTTGTGAAATTATAAATACCCTCCCAAAATTTCTTTTAATTACAACCTCCTTTAATTTGTTCAAGAGTTTTTCAAAATAACAACTAGGTTGCATCAAAAAAACTATTCGTAATTTCACCGAATTTTGAGGTAAATAAATATAATTATCAAATAATTTGAAAAAAATATTTGTAATTTAACCAAAATTCGGGGATTGTGGATTTGACTCGTCTTTTTTCTTCTTTTTGACAATTATTGTTAGCGTGTGGGCTCATGCCTTTTTTTTTCCCAACAAATAAAATGGCCATTATTATAAATGAACCAATTTGCTCAAACAAATGTCACAAGGAAAAAAAAAGTAAGAGGGTCAGCACATTAATTGTTGAAAGTTGCAACGGATAGATACTACAACAACTAACATTAAAGAATATACGAATCAAAACGACTTCAGAAATTTTATAAAACGACTTTGTGGGGTGAATATCATCTTGACGCAAACATTGACTTTTGACTTTCGTGTTTCAATTATTGTTTAGGCTACTGTAGTTTCATTTGAAAGTAACACCCTCCCAGGATCAACTCAAAGTAGGGTCGGTCGGTCAAGATGAATACAAGAAGCATAGCTCGTATTGATTGATTCTTCCACCACCCTTTCCCTGAGTTATGGGACCATTTTCTTCGGGCGACAAAGTTTATAAGGTCATTTCTTACGAACGTAAAACAGTTCTGCTAATATTGGTTCTATTCTTTGACGAGTCATGAAATCATGTTCTCCAAACATAAAACTAACCCTCTGCAGGCGGGGGAGTATGGGATTCTTTCTTTCAATCGTAAAACCCATTCCTCTACAGGGGTTATGCAATCATTTCTTGAATACTTCCGATCCTAAAAAACTAACCTCTACAGACCGAAAACAGACGCTATACCCCGACCCCCACTCCCAACTCATCATACACACATAGAATTTAGAAATATGTACATCCACCAACCCCTCTTAAGAGGAAACCTTTTCGTAATGGAAAGGCAATAAGGAAGTAATTACACAAGTCTTCTACTCCTTTATATTAATCAAATAAAATAGCAAACTTCTTTAACAAAGTCACAACTAAATATTGTAATTACATTGTTATGGAACCAAGAACAACGGCATAAATGAAATGAATGAACAGTTGCTTGGTAGTAGGCTTGAAGTTTGGTCGTAAACACAAGGTTATGTACATAGGTGGGAACAGACGTGTTCCTCCTGATTAGTCACTTTCATAATCATCTTCGTCTCCAAATGTAAAAACAGAGGCATCGGCCGCCATCGCCTTGAATTCACTAACACTTGTTGTTGAACCTCCTGTTGTGTTGGAAACTCCAACATCCGGCGAGGGACCCTTCGCTGCATCCTTTTTGGGCTCGCTCTGTACAGAACCTGCGCCTCCTCCTCCTCCCAAAGAGAGTCTCTCGGTTTCTTTTGTCAACTGTTTGTGTTCATTCAAACTTGAATCGTGGTCAGAACCACCAGTTTTTGTATCGGTGGCACTGCTCGTTGTTTCAGGAGCTGCACTGACTTTCCTGCTTTTCGATCCTGTTTCATCCAACTCGTTGTCTGAAAACACGTCGTCCTTTTCACTGCTCCCGGGACTTTTATCAGAGTTTCTCCCAGTTCCTGCCTCCTCACCGGCAGGACTGGGTTGTGAGGCAGCTTCTGCCCCAGAATTTTCAGCGGCTTTTTCTGCAGTTGTTTCTGTAGGAGACCTTGGAACAACAGCTGAATCATAGTCCACAAGCACAACCTCAACCTGAAATCCAGGTGATGGCAATTTTCTCTGTGCAAATCATCAGAAATCAAAATTAATATAAAGTCAAGGCAAAAGAATGTCTCCAAGGATGACGGTAAGTGTAGTCAATGATTACCTTGTCAAAACCATCAAGGTCACTTGTGTTGAGTACTTTTCTGTTTTCCATCATAGTTGTGTTCAGCCAACTAAATAATAAAGACATCAAAAAATCAGGCAATTTATTTGGTTAAGCTACAATTCTCACGCATAAATCTATCTTTAAATTTGTCATTCGAGAAAACTCCAGAATGGTCTTTACCAATAAAAATCTCCTTGCCGATCATGGAAATGGACTTTGAAGTCCCCAGCCAATGGTGTCAGACCAGGCTCCCCAGGAAGAGCAAACACCATTATTCCTTTTTTAGGGGCACTAAACCAATAAACTTCAGGCTGCAGAGAAGACACAAAAGAAAAAGCATGAACTTAAAATCTCAATCATTCAATGTGATAACGGTAACAACACATGCACCCATGCATCACTAATGCAGAACAGGCAATAAACCTGTATATCAAATTCGAGAATGCCAATAAATATGGTAATGGCCTACCGAGAGATCCTTGGTTCTTGGATGTTTCTTAGTCGAGAACAGCACCCCTGAAGATAATGCAGATATAAAATTACAAAGAAGTACATGTGATATTGCTCTAAACACATCAGAGCAAGATGTCAGAAAGCAATGGCTACACAGACTGGATTCCAAGACAACAGGATGAAGATTGGTAAAAGGTTCAGCTAAATGCATCTATAAAGCAAGCAAGTAATTAAAAGCACAGAAAACTACCGCGAAACCCAAAGCCAGCACACAAAAAATTGCAAATAATTTCCCAGAGCAGATGACAAATGAAACACTCCCCCACAAAAGCATTGGAGACAAGGGTTGAGAGAGTGCCCACAAATAAATAAATAAATAAATAAAGGCAAAGATATCCAACCTGATTAAATCTGGAAAAGGAGAAATCACACATGAGAACAAACTAATTTCAAAGGACAGATTGGAAAGTAAACCATGAAAGAGAATAGCATTTAAGTTATTACGGAAAAAAGGGCCAAAATAATTTTATACAGTCCATACAAAACTAAAATGAGAATTACCATTATGATCAGACACGGTAATAGAAGGCCGGATCCAATAAGGGCATCGGTGAAGCCGAAATCCTCTAAGCATGCACCTGCCCAATGTCATTAGTTAATACAAATTCTTTAATTACTGAATTCCAGTTGGCCAAGTACTTCTGGATTCTCTCAATTGCGAATAATTAGGAAGAAAAAATTCACATCAATGGCAATTACCTACGCCCAGGCTGGTTTTCTCCATTGAAATAAGTTAAGACACGTTCGAAGTACTTGACGTATCTCTGGGACAGAAACAAGTTACAAGTAAGAAGTGGAAAAGATATGCTACTTTTAGGAATACCTTAAGGGATGAATCGTGCAGACTCACAATCTGACTAGGTAAAACAAGGCCTTTCCCATCAAAACATCTTTTCTGATTGTAGTAATCAATAGACTCCTCAGCTGTGGGGAAGAACTGCAAAAATATATTCCAAATACACTTCAATTTGCAAAAATGTGAGGTAAAAAACGCAAAGGAAATGCAGGTTCAACCTATGAGATCCCTTGGGACAAAAAGGAACCCAACCCCCCTGTTTCAATTATAAAAAAAAAGCAAGAAAGAAAGAAAAAGGGACAAATGCACAGAAAGCTCTGCAGTTTCTTGCGTTTACACCAATTTTTCCTATCACTAATGAGAAGTACAAAAACCTTACTTTCAAGTACAAAAGAAGGCTAGAAATCATCAACCCTGTCCTTGCCATTCCAGCCTTGCAGTGTACAACCACAACATTTTCAATATCCTCCTTTAGCCACGAATATGCACTATGGCAAAATGATGTAATGAGCTGAATAGGGGGACAATTATGGTCATCGAAGGGGAAACAAGCCACCTGCAAAATTGGTAAAATATTAAAGCTATCTAATATTTGGAATATACACATGCTAAGCCACAGTACAGCCCAGACAAATAAGTGAGTAAAATGAGTTTGAATGCTTCAGGCAAATAAATTCTATTGGGGTTGGGGTACATCTACTAGATATTTATGAATTGCTAAAATCAAATAACAGAATATCTCCAAGGATATTTTCAACCAACTCTCACAAACTGAATTCTTTGGAAGTGCCACACTATTACAATATAGGGTTCTAAAAACTTCTGATATTGCCAGGGAAACTAGGGATATTGCAATCACACAAAAGGCATTCAGGATGTAAGCACAGAAGTCCATTTGTCTTTTACAAACAAGTAATACCTAAAGTAGACAACATCCAAAGGGAAAGCTATTAACCAAATTTAGAATATCCAAATCATGTTCTAATTATATTACAACACAGTTTGGGGGAGAGGGAGAGAGAGACTTGGAATAGTAAGTTAAAGTTAACAATTCGTTGAGCTAGTACAAGAGAAACAGTTAAATTCAAACACTAAAACACAAAAGAATGATAAGGTACCTTTCCCTCAAATAATGAGGCATCATACAATCTTTCAGAACAAAGATTGTACACTTTGTACTTGTCCTGCAAGTTAGAGGGGGAAAACACGAGATTAAAGATTATGAAAGAGACTCTTCTAAAATGTCCAAAAAACCAAGAAAATTAAATATCTATTTAAAATTTATTGATATATATATATATATATATATATATGTTCAAATTTGGAGGAGATTGAGAAATAAACATATCAGAGTGATAAATTACCTTGTGATGGGTTTCAAAGAATTTAATTACTTCTTCCATGTGGTTTCGGTAAAACCCCTGAATTACAATTTCCATCAGTACATTTAATTACTACTGACAAACAATGTCACAAGATTAATCTATTGTTTTACAGCTTCTTACCTCAACATAACCGAAGAAACCAGAGCTCATATCACCAGCAGGGAAACCCATAGCAATTATATTCTCAGTGATATAAGTCATATCCAAGTCAAATCCACCTTCCTGAAAAAAGTATGAACAGGCATATCACATGTGTGCACACTAAAGTGAAAATCATAGCAAAAAAAGATATACAGGTAGTATAAAAATCTGCAAATGAAGAAAACAATTCTTGCACTGTCATGCAAAAGCTGGGCATATGCACAACACCTATACCTTTATCCCACTATATTGAGTTAGCTATATGGATCATACCTCATCATCGTGTTAGGTCAAAACACATGTTTCCTTTTCAATAATTTCTTTCTAGTTCTTTTTAAGTCTTCCACTTTCCCATTTGATTTGATCTAATAATTCTCTATCTCATACAGAGGATAAATAAGTGAAAAAAAAAAAAAGCAGGCCACCAGACACCCTATTTGCAGACATTTATAACCCCAGAAGAGGAAAAAACATATGGCCTATATAGAAATCCATTATATTTCACATTTCCCATATCATTCCCCATTTTACAACCAACTTTTTTTTACATTCCCAGTGGATCTTTTTACATTTCCAACACAAAACGAAAACAAAAACAGTATCCATATAGACCCGTAGTCAACGGTTCCAAAGGACCAACAAGTTAGGAAAAATTGAAGGATATAAAGCATCATACAAACACCTGATATCTTCGCTTATTCTGAGATACAACATGTCGAGCTTTCACTTGCACAGCCTTCACAGCACTCTTTGAAGAATCCACTATACCTTTAGTGATTGTCCCAATAAAACCAGACTGTGGTGTGGTTGATGTTCCCTCAGAGTTTTCTTCTTGCTGAGAAGCCTTTGGAGACAAACGCAATCCCAATCCACTAGTAAAACGAGCAAAGGATGACCGTCCAGGACTTTCAGTGGGTGATTCATTCTGGGTTCCTACCAATGACGGGGGAATTTTTAAATTTTTTGCCCAACTGGATATCCCCGAAGCAGAAGCTCTAGACGCAGAATTATCTGGAGCGGATTCTGCCCTCGGGGGCGAACGGGTATCTGTTTTTACATTCGAATGGGATGATACTTCAGAAGCATCTGATTCCATTGATCCAACACTGAGCTCTATGGGTGTTTTCTTTGAACTTGCAAGAATAAGCAAGCTTCTGCAGTCAAACTAGAAGCACATAAAATTAGTACGGAGTAATAGAAAAGGGTAACACTTAAAGGCTGACAAAGTTCCAAATCCATCATTATAGCCCTCTTGATACTAATATCGTAAGCACCAATTATGCAACATACTTGCATGAGACAAGTTTCTCCAAAACACTAAATGTCTGGAGTTTGAAATGCCCAGACACTTGCCCATTGCTCAACAAAACGAAAAAATGTAAAACTTCAACTTCCTAATATTGAAAATGGAATCATATTTCACAAAACTTTTGTGGGATATAACTATTTACAGAACAATTAATCGCAAAAGTGAACTCCTCTTCAAGACCTCAACAAATCCAATTATAAGACCCGAAAATTTAGCACCAATTAAGAAACTACGAAGAATTGAACTAACAACTTCTAGCAACTCAATCAGCAAAAGTTTCAATTTGATCCCACAAGAACACAAAACAGCAATTAGAAGTAATTTCTCACCGATCCACAAGACGTGTAGAAGCAGTTCATATATACATGCACAAATTCATGTAAAAGCAGTTCATCGAGAAATTATTGAAGTAGAAGAGTGCTTGAAGATACCTGAAAGAGAAGTCAACGGCAGCGGAAACCGAATGACGCCGGTAGTCGGAGGGAGGCTTTCCCTTGACGACGCCGTTCTTTACACTCTTTTTCCGTGATATTTTGGGTATATCTTTCTTCCTCTTCGTTTTGGTTTTTCCCTGAAAAAGGAGTATTGAAAGGAATTACGTTATTTTCTACAAGCCCCTGATTTATGTGTTAATATCACTATTGACCCCTCCAGTTTTCAGATCTTCATCAGTACATCCCCTTTCTAAACTTGGGCAATTATTGCACGGCTCCACAAACGAAATTCTTTAAGGCGCTTGGTTTGAGAATATATAGTTATTTTTTAAATGAACTACCAAAACCTTATTTGTTCAAATTAACAAAATAAAATAATTATGAACCTTGTGAGGGGTGAGACTCGCTCATGCACGACACGAACTTAATGTGCTATGAATTGATTTGATAACATGACCCTATACCAAAAAGTCGATGAATCAAAAACCGAATCCGTAAACCGATTTAATCGATTTTAACCAGCTTTGGTTTATTAATTTTAATCGGTTAATTGACGATATATTTATATATATATATATACTATTTATAGTCTTCTTGATTTTATATCAATATTTTTTTACTTATATATTATAATTAACATGTCTTATTATTTTCAATTTTTTTATTGTAATATATACGTTTTTCATATTTATAAAAGTGTTAAAAGTAAATACATGAATAAGATTTCCTTATAAATTTTTTAAAATATAAATTATATAATAGTTATCACGAAAAATAATAGTAAAATTTTAATTTATTTATTTTTCTTTCATATTCATTTATGTTTTTTAATGTAATTGTAGTAATTACAAAAAATAAAGAAAATTAATTAGTGGTTAAACTGATTAACCATCTGCTAAATTGGTTACTACAATTGTCTCGATTGTCTCAAAAGATGAGTGGTTGTCTCATCCGTGGGGTCTTATAGGTCGATTAACCGATTTTAGTTAAAATTAACTAAACTGATATAAACCGGTTGAATAACCCTAGTGACAACCACTCACGTTTAGAAATAATTTTTTACAAGTTCTAGCAAACCTATCACATTATAAGTGACAAAAAAAACTTTGACAAAGCACGAGAATCTGGATCAAACCTATCACCGTATTAACCAAGTGAACACCACCCGAATTATCACCTTTAGAGACAACTTTTTACAAGTTTGGTCAAATGTATCACGCTCTAAGTGATATACAATTTTTAACAAAGTTTGACATGACAGGAGAATTTGAATCAAATCTCCCAATTTAAATCAGGGGCGGCCAATGCATTACGGTTTTTAACTAAAACGTAGGGCTAAGATATAGTATTTTACCCTTTTGGTACCAAAATACTCAACCCCTATAAAATTACTGTAACCCCTTTTTGGGCGCCAGCGCCACCCGTCGAATTGCCGCCGGCTGCCACCTTCCAAAGGTAATTTTTAATTTATAAAGGGCCTGTTCTTTTTGTTCTGTTTTGAAAACGGTTTTGGTTTTAATAGTAAATTTAATATATTTTAATCATATTTCATCATTTTCAATACAACTTTTTACTATTCAGTATCTACTTTTTATATTTTTAATATATTTTTTACATTATAAAATTAATTTTCAAAATTTGTTTTCAAAATCGTTTTCAAAACGATGAAAAATAGGCCATTTATTCCGCTTTAGGAATGGTCTCTCCTCCCAGTGTCGCCGCCTGCGACGGTTGGTCCAGTTCCGGCCACGCGTGCACACCTATAGTATTATTCTTTTTTACTTACCGGCAGCGATGGCTGGCCGGATTTGGGAGGTGGCTTGTAGTCAGAAATAAATTAAACTCTCAGAGGGGGTTTCACACCAAAGGTGGTTTCATTTATTTTGCCCGCAGCTGGCCACCACTCAAATCCGGGCCAACCACCACCATGGTTAAGTAATAAGAAAATTACAGGTGTGCATGCGTGCAGGGACGGATCTAGAATTTTTGTTTTCAGTGGGCTGGATTCCAGATTTTTATTTTTTTTTTTAAAGTGGGCTGAATCTACCCATCAACCTGTCAGTTAGATCCTAAATTACAAACCAGAATTGTAAATGTGAGAGAAGCAGAAGAAATGGGAGAATATCACAGAAGAAAAGGGCAGAAATAAGAAAGAAAAGGGGGGAGATTGTATTGAGGGAGAAGAAGAGTTCAGATACAGAATTTTTCATCATCAAAAATCATAATCTCAACTTCCTATCATTTCTATATTTATACACGATGAAGAACTAACAATGGCAAGAACAATAAATTGCACAAATACCCCTCACTGTGTATCTATTTCTAATTTGACCCTTGGGGCATGACAAACCCCACTCCTTAAAAGAAGGCTTGCCCCCAAGCCTTGTAAGTGGCAAAATGATTCTACACAAAGAAGCTTGCAAAGGTTCTGCACAAACTATCTAGAAATTTGCCTTCAAAGGTGAAGAAAATCTTGATCTGCAAGATGTTGGAAGATGGTTGAGACTGCAATGCTTTTTCTTTTTTTTCCATGTGCCTCCCTTAAAATTGGTCACCAACTTGTCCCATGGTTTGAAGAGTTCCCAGACCAAAATTAGATAAACCAAACTCAGATTCAGCCCTTTGCATTCACTAATAAACACATTCAGCTCATTGTTGCTCTTGAATATCCCAAGATTTGCAAAATCTTTCCAACCATCCAGCACAAGTTTGAAAAGAAACACAATACCAGCACTTGGCCCCTTGTTGTTTTTTACTGCTAACATTGTCGAATCAACATCAAACACTTTAATGCTAGTGATGAGCTGTGTTATGGCTTCACTTGGAAACTCCTGTACAAAGCTCAGCAACCATGGAGTCAACTTATGCATAATCTCATGAGATAACACTTTCAAATGGCCTGAAATAAGAAGCATGCACCAGAAGACTACCCAATGCTCTTTACTGAACAGAACTCTAAACAATGTTTCCCATATCACAAACACATCCCCAATTTCCAAACCTGAAGTATGCAAATTATGGCAAACTAAGAGATGGGTTTCTTCAGCACAATATTCCCAATCACATCTTTTTTCTTCCTATCACATTCATTTGAAGCTTCTGTGCGTATACAGTCTTCCAACATTTCCAAAGTAGCACCATGTGTGCAGTAATTTCCTGGTGAGTTATTAACTTTTTGTTCCACCAAATTATCAGAATTTTGACTTCTTCTGCTCCCACCAATGTTTCCCAATTGACCTGCAGCAACTTCATCATCAATATTAGAGATTAACATCCCCATTGCATGATCCAAAACCCTTAGAACTTGGAGCCAGGGAATAGAAATTAGCTTCCCAACTAAACAAGCTAAAAATAATGATACAGAGCCCAAAGAATCATCAACTAAATCCAGCTCATTAATTAGCCCCAAGTCTGTCAATATAGTCACAAATCCTTCCTCGAATATGGTCACACATTTATTCCATGATTGATAACTAATTCTAATTTTACTTTGACTAAATCTCTCAAAGTTCAACCCTTCAAAATTTTCAATCAAAACATCCAAGTTCTTGTAATCCTCGTGTGTTGCCAAACTCTTAAAATCTATAAATCCTTCTAGACAAAACTGCAAGGAGTACTCCTGCTCATCACGTAGTATAGCGAAGGTATTTTCTCCAGCATCAACAAAAATTAAAGGGGCAAAACACTCGTCTGCAATCAGTATTTTAACAACTCTTCTTGAGTTGATGCTGAAATATTTGTCATTTTTAGTTTCCTTTCTCCAACCTCCTTGGACAACAAATTCAGAGTTGCTGCTAAAAACCTTAGGAAATAAACTAGAATCTGCAGAAACTTTTCTTACAAATACCACCCATTTTGTCAATTCAGTGCCACTATTCAAGAAAACATCCCCAACTTCTGAAAACTTTAAGAGCTTACCACACAAGCTCTTAAGATCACTTTCTGCATAATCTAGTAAGTCATTCTTAGCTGGAACAGTTGCTGATATCTTCTCTGAGTCAGGTAAGAGAGACTTCTCAAGGTGGTTTGCTTTAAAGAGTTCACAATCAATCGTTCGACAATGTTGTTGCCAATTGTCATATCTAGCAAAAGTATAAGGGGGTGCATTTGTGCTAACTGTAGCAAGAAGACCCCAAACAACTTCTAAAAACCCCTTCAATACCAAACTCAGGCTTAAAATCCTAGTTGTAAATCTGTAAGAACCATTCCCAATGAGATTTAAGACAACTTTTCCCTCAAGTGAAACCATTCCTACATAGCTTCCATCCTTGTTAACAGCAAATTCCCCAGCAGATTGAAAATCCAATAAACTAACCGAAAACAGTTTATCAGCAATCCTCCCTAAAACACAGGGCGAGTTCCCAAGTAATTCCCTACTACTATCAGTGCCACCTTTAAAACAAGTAACCAAACTAACCCATGATATCGTTTGTCTCTGTTTATCAATCAATGCTCCGAAGATGTATGCCCCATGAATTCTATCATAACAATGATTCTCATGCACTGCAAGTTTCCTATAGGATTTGAGCTCTCTGAAAACTCCAACATTCACAATCACAGAAACATTATCTATACCCTTCAAACACACAATCGCAGCAAATGGAGATTCTAAGGAATTAACATTAAAAATGTTTTGAACAGAATTATCAGTTTGTACACAAGATTGCACAGATTCACAACTTCCATACTTAGTTTCAACACTATCCTCATCCAACTCATAATGAAAGCCAGCAGAATTAACTCCATTTTCAGAATTCAGATCAACCAAGATTTCTAGGCTATCAGAAGGAGGAATAAGGATTTTACCATTAGAAGTTTCGACAGAAAATGACTCTGCATCCCGTTCATCTTCTTCCATTGCCATCCTAATTTCGTCTAATTCGTCGAAGAGCTCCTCTTCGGCAGTTTTGAATGATTCCGATCGTTCAAATTCATCCATGGCCTCCCAAATTTCTGAAACTTCCAAGCAACCCGTCACTTTATATTCATGCCCGCAAAATCGATCGAAATAGCTCCCAAATTGCTTGATGATGAGTTCTGCAAAAGTGTCCCAAGAATTTTGTTCTATCCCCAACTCTACGGCTTCAAACCATAATTCTACCTTGCCCTTCAAATAGGGTTTAACCAACCTGATTCTGGAAGTCTCAGGAACTGAATTTACTGAGAATAAACTGTCGAATTTCAGAAGCCACGCTCTAGGGTTTTGGCCACAAAAATAGGGAAATTCCATTATCGCAACCGGAGAAGAAGAGGAAGTAGATTGCGGAACAAAATTAAATTCAGAGCAGAAACGGCAGTCCAAGGACAGATGGCTCTGATACCACTGTCAGGATCTTAGATCCTAAATTCCAAACCAGAATTGTAAATGTGAGAGAAGCAGAAGAAATGGGAGAATATCACAGAAGAAAAGGGCAGAAATAAGAAAGAAAAGGGGGGAGATTGTATTGAGGGAGAAGAAGAGTTCAGATACAGAATTTTTCATCATCAAAAATCATAATCTCAACTTCCTATCATTTCTATATTTATACACGATGAAGAACTAACAATGGCAAGAACAATAAATTGCACAAATACCCCTCACTGTGTATCTATTTCTAATTTGACCCTTGGGGCATGACACAACCTCGATTAACATTATTAATACAAAAGTACTAATGGATTTTGGAGGGATTGGGGTGGGCTGAAGCCTCCCTAAGCCCACCCCTTAGATCCGTCCCTGCATGCGTGGCCGAAACTGAGGCGGTTGTTGCCGGCACTTGGAGGGGAGACCACTCCTAAAGTATATATAAATAATTTTTTATTTTATTTTTTCTTTAAAGGATAAAATTTATCCTTAGAAGAGGGTGAAGGAATTTGATAAGGGGAAAGAGTTTTTTGGTACTAAAAATTAAATACTATATTTCCGTCCTGGTTATCGTAATTGTAATTTGAATAAACAATAAACACTAAAATTTGTTTGATTTGTATTTAAATCTCTGACTTAATGAAACAGATAAAATATTTATTTTAAAAAACTACAAGGGATTTGAAGGAAAGTTCAAGAATTACACACCATAACTTATATGTTTCACGGAATGCACATCATAATCCATTTCAATCCTTTACTTTCTTTTATTTTTTTTTCCAAAATGAGGTTTACCTATGATTTTCCACCTATCTATTGAATGATTCGAACTTTAGGTGAAGCGTCTTATCACATATGCTGCGTTGCGTTGGATAATCCATTGCAGTCTTAATCTTTAAGTAAAAAGGAAACATCAACCAAGATTTAACGCGATTAAATTCAAATGCTTCAATTGTTTTTTAATGACAAATTTCTCTTCTGAATCCAAATTATAACAAAGGCTTCCAGTAACCCCCTACCCATATGTACAATGGTGAAAACTGTAGCCTAATAATAATATAGTAAACTTCCCACCAAACTTCTTCCTTCCAAACACGGCCTTGCCATAACCATCATCCATCCTCAAGAATGGCTGACCTTCCTGCCTCCTTGCGCCCTAGACCAGCTCGATCTAGCCCGGCTCCTCTTCAACGCCGCCACGCTCAATGGATTCTTCTTGCTCTGCCGCAGCAAAAATTGTGAGATTAATAATTATTTCATAGATACGTATTCCATAAATTAGTTGAGAAAGAGTATTTTTACCATAAGGCAAGTCCCGGCTTTAGTGTCGCAGATGGGATAATCATGGGGGCAGCAGCTCGAGCGATCGTTGCAGCAAGTGGCGGCCTCGAGAGGGCAGCATCCCCAGGCGAAGCAGTAGTTTCCGTAATCGTAGAGGCAGCAGCAAGTGCTCCCCTCCGGGCACGAGGAGTAGTCGTCGCAGACGGTGGGAGGCTTTACGGGAGAGGGAGGAGAAGGGCCGGGGTTCGGAGGATTGGGACTAGTTTTCACAGGGTAAGAAGGTTCGATGGCGATCCCACATTTTCCGGTGGTGACATTGGCCAGATTTCTCTCCAGCCTGATGTAGCCGTTCTCGCCCCACTTAGGTCCCCATGAGTTCCTCACGATCCAGTAATCTACGCCGTGATCTGTGCCGTATCCGACGGCAACAACGCCATGGTCGAGTTGTGTTCCGCAATGTCCAGTGAAGACACCCTACATTGTTCATACAGAAGCTTACACTTCAACAGACTGAAGGGTTGTTCGTATAACGTTTTAAGTGTGAGTTAATTGTGAACTTATATCAGTAAAAATTTTGAAAATGGACTCTCAGATTATAATGTATTAAATTAATTGTATAAACAAAAACACAAATAAAAATAATGAAAATGAAGAGGGCCGAATCATGCATATCATGCAGCAAATTGATTGGTCAGGGGAGAGAAAAAATGTATTACCGAATGGTAAAGCTGAAAAGCCCTGCCTCCAGCTTCAATGGCAACACTCACGGGTTGATGTGCCACTGCTTTCTTCAAGGATTTCTCATCGTTTGATGGGACATCCTCGTATCCATCAATGGAAACAGCCCGGGCATTTTTCTGAAAGCAAAGATAGGACCGTAATCTTATATGATCTATATGGCAGACCTCACTGCGCTTAGCAGTTGTAAAAAAAGCAGTCTTGGAATAATGTATGACAAAAATTATGAGAATCTGGAAATTTTTAGAATGAAGATCAGAGATTAGATGTTTACCCTGTATTGATCACACTTGCCATCCAGAGCAGTGTAAGGATAATCATCTTCAGTATCAATGCCACCATTTTTAGTGATGAAGTCGAAGGCGTAATCCATCAAACCTCCATTGCAACCCGCGTTAACAGTTCTGTCACAGTCAACCAGCTCTTGCTCTGACAGGGTTACTAATTCCCCTGTTTTAATCTGATTGATTCCTTCCACAGCTCCGATCGTTGAGAAAGCCCAGCAACTCCCTTCATTTCCCAAACATTTTACAGTTTAGAGGAGAAAAAGATCAGCAAGAACGATGAACATGAAGGTGCAAACAGTCTCAACAAAACCATTGATTATTTATTTAAGATAGCACTCTACATTATATGAATCATATCTCGCCGAGAAGCAATTCATTATAAATAATTTAGCTATTATTTCACCCATGGGAAACAACAGAAGCACCAAGAGGTCCAAAAAGGGTAAAACGAAAGAGACAGCAGTACAATCCCAGATTTCCTATTTCCTCATCTAAACATATGCAAAAATTAGCAATTCATACGTATCCTATTACCCACGTAGACTTTTCTCAACACCTTAAATAACCTTAAATTCAGGAAAAAGACAAATAATCAAAGCTATCAAGAAAAAACAGAGTACCCCACGTTTACAGCATGAATCAATGCCAAAAGACTCAGAGCAATCCCATCAAATACTATAAAAAATATTTTAAAAAACCAAACCAAACCAAAGGGGGTAACAAGTAACAACGTCCCTATTCCAAAATCCAAACTGCATCCCGGGTCCCACACAAAAGAATAAAATCACAAAAACTCACCACACTGGCCTTGATCTTTGACAGGGGGAACTGCACCTTCAGCTCTCCAGTCAACGGACTCCGGCAGATCATCTCCGGCCCTGAAAGCATACCTATCGTGGGTCCTACGCTTCATCAACCGACCAGAACGATCCATCCGTCCACCCACAAACAAATTCCGGTACTCCTCGTTGGTCAGATCCGCAAAACGGTTCAAACCCAGTTTATAAGAACGGCCCTCAGCATTATGCCGATCGATGAACTCCAAATTATCCTTAAAAATTTCAAATCTTTTCTCTTTCTCCCCGAGGGCATTGTAAGCCTTCCCGTGCTTAACAAGCCACGACTCGTAAAGGGCTCTGACCTCATCTTCTCCGACGCCGTGTTTCCTATTGTAATCGATAATGGACATGTCTAGAGCAGATGAAACAGCCAAGAACATGAGAAAGAACCATGGAAAAGGTTTGAAGTAAGCCATGATTATGGCTTAGATTGACGCGGGGTAACAGGAATTTTGGGTCAGGAAGGAAGAATGTTGAGGGATATAATCATATAAATATACAGATATGGATGAAGAAGAGATGAAGCGGAGGAATGGGAAAGGTTGGGGATATATAGAGAGAGGGGAGAGACGTGAAACACGAAAAGGATTAGAAAGAATCACCGTTGGCGTTGAGTCAGGACTTTTTACTGACTTGACGAACGGGTGGTAAAAATTGGTCCACCTATCCTGGCTACGCATGTGGACGGCCTTCTGGATTTGGGCGTTAAAGTTACTGTTAGGTTATTCTGCGTTTTTACCTCGATATTTGGGTGTATTGATCATATTCCAACTTGATTTGTAAATTAATATATATATATATATATTTTAATGATCTAAAATACTAAATTGCTTTTCAAAAAGGAAAACCAAAAAATAACTTGCTTTCTTTAAATTCGAAATTGTTATACGCAGTAACCGTTTTACTATTCACAGTAACATTCCCCTATAAAAATACAAAAATGTCCCTGGCCTAAAAGAAAAAAGAAAATAAAGAAAACTGGGTACTGTTCACCGTGCGTGAACAGTACTGTTCAGGCACGGGTGCACAGTACCCGGTTATAAAAAAAACTGAAGAAATACCACCGGTCTCCCCGTAATCGTTTTACTAAACACAGTAAAATTCCCCTGTAAAAAGTCCGAATTACCCGAGTAAGATCCATATTACACTATAAGTAAACACTATATTTATTTTTTTTACTTTAAATTACTTTGCATAAATTCTCTATATACCCCTTCATTATAATTTTCGGGAAAAAAAACCCATTTGGGGGGAATTTTTTTTCCGGATCTGCGATTATCCGGACGTTTTTTTCTGTTTCTGCAACATTTCGGCCGGGGAGACTGTCTCCCCAGACTGAATTCCCAAAATACCGCCAGCGGTATTCTTCACTTTTTTTTTTCTAACCAGGTACTGTTCACGCACGGGTGAACAGTACCCGGTTTTCTTCTTTTTGGCCAGGGGCATTTTTGTCTTTTCTCAGGGGAATGTTACTGCGAATAGTAAAACGGTTACTGCGTTTAGTATGTCTCTTTAAATTTTTGATTACTTTCCCTTCTTATTTTTTTCAAAAATAAACAGATTATATTGATAACGAATTTAATGATCAATGATCTTACAAAATAGTTAAAATTGACCATTGATTTCTTTCATCTTTCAAAAAAGTGAGTAAACATGAGTTCCGACTTTAGCAATATAACAAATGGTATGATATATTGGGAAATATTATAATCCCTTTATGGAACCATTCAATCGTTGAATAGTGATTATAATGAATTACTAATGCAATTTTGCATAGACTATTATTCAATGATTGAATGGTGAGACTATAGTCTAACGTGTAAATATTACCATTAAAGTTAATAACAACTCATAAATATAAATGACTGTACTCAAATAAATTATTACAACTCATAAAAATTAAACTAAACAAAATGCCCCTACAAACTCAATTCTTGTAACAACATCACACGTTGGGTTTGGGTACTAGATATTCTTACTTCTTTTTACCTTTTTCTTTTTATGAAAATGGAGGTAATCTCAATCTTACATGCGAACAACACCTCAGTCTTGTAAGTTGTTGTTCATCATTCAATCGGTATGAATCTACCTTCTTACTTACGTTATTTATTTCCTTTTTCTTCACTTCCATCTTCATTCTCAACTTATTCCCGCAACATATTTGAATCGAAAAGTTAAAGACTGAATGAAGACGAAACATTATAATTAAAAAAACAGAGTGTGTGTGAACGCATTAGGCTTTGGGTATGGGTAAAGTTGAACCGGTTCTGAGTCGTGATTGGGCAGGCAGGCAGACTAACTGGCTTACTTGGTGGTTAAGATAAAGATATAAATTGACAACGTATTCAACTACAACCTACAACTACAACTAGCATAGCATGTGCTAATTAATCTGCTTCCTTATAATTTACAACTTGCTTCTATTTCATATTCAGACATCTTAGACAATGTTGTTTTGATTATGAATCAAGATTATCCTAATATTAACAAACTTATCTGTTTCCTATTTGTAATTAAATTCAGAATTTCAAGTTATCTCATTGGCTGCCTTGCACTTTGAATCTGTTTTTTATTTTTCATTATTTCAGAATTAGTACCAATTATCAACTTGGAATCTTATCTCTAGTTTTTCATTCATTTAATTTGCTTGGATCTTTTGTTTTAAAATTAAGGTTGAGTTTTTTCAGCGTTCTAACTATGATGGGGATGACAAAATCGTGTCAGTCTACATGCGAAATAAGTAGAAATATGACCAAGACATATTTGCATAGGGTAATTACATTTATCTCCCTCGAGATTTCTGGAAGTTTACCAGCATCCCACTGAAGTTTTATGAAACTATCATCACCCATTGGATCGGGTAATAATATAACAATTACCCCATTTGGTTTTGTTAAATTACATTTGCTATTTTCGAGTCAAAAAATTGAACTCAAAACTCAAATCTTTTTGTAATTTGGTAAAATATTTTAGAAGGAATCTCATGTCATACCGTATGACAGTTCGACAGGTGGTACTTCTAGAAATATTAGATATGCAATATTTCATAACATATACGTAGATCAAATTGTCAAAATTTGAACATCCAGTGAAGGTGATAGTAGTTTTATGAAACCTCAAGAGGGTGTTGGTAGTTTTCATAAACCTTGAGGGAGGTAAATGTAATTACCCAAGTTTAAAAGTGGGTCACAAAACTAGTGCCGCAAACTTACCATAAACCAACCATTAAGACATATAAATGTGTTTTTTAAAAACGAGACATATAAATGTATTTAGTTGCATCTTTCAAAATTGTACATCAATCGTAAATTTATCTAATTGCAACATCTTACGCGTCAACCAGCATGCTAAATGTTGAATCCTTTCTTAGCACCGAGCTCACTTAATGTCGGCCTCCTCCTCCTTCACCCTGCTTTTGGGAGGAGCTCCCCTGTTCAACTCCGATGGCAAAGTTAGTATCGAATATAAGAGAATAATGCATATGCTAAGTCAGGATTCAATTACCTCTCTATTGAGGAAACCATCGAGTATTTATACTTGGCAAAAGTAGAGAAGGCTCCAGCAGCCTATGTTAGATAATCCTAGTGTCATCCTCCAGCCCCAACACGTGTTATCTATACACTATAAAGGGGTGCTTAATATGGGACACTGTAGCCCAGGTTGTCTACGGATGATTATGCAGAGGTGACCTGGCGCTGACGTCATCCAGGAACGACCTCAAAACCATCCGTGACGACCTGAGGGGCTGACGACCTCCTGACCCATCAGCGGCGACCTCGGGTTCTAACCTTATTCGTAGACGACGTGGGGAGCTCACTTCATCCATAGACGACCTGGGCTACAATGTCCCATATTAAACACCCCTTTATAGTGTGTAAATAATACGTGTTGGGGCTGGAGGATGACACCAGGATTATCTAACATAGGCTACTGGAGCCTTCTCTACTTTTGCCAAATATAAATACTCGATGGTTTCCTCAATAGAGAGGTAATTGAATCCTGACTTAGCATACGCATAATTCTGTTATATTCGATACTAACTTTGCCATCGGAGTTGAACAGGGGAGCTCCTCTCAAAAGCAGGGTGAAGGAGGAGGAGGGCGACGTCAAGTGAGCTCGGTGCTAAGAAGGGATTCAACACTAAATAAGTAGAAACTGATATCGATAGAAATTTGAGCCAAACATATTTGCATCTTCATAAACCAACCATTCAAACGCATAAATGCATATGGCTACATCCCTAAAAATAGTACAACAAACCTAACGTCTTTGGCTGCACCAACTAAACTCTCTACACATATAAATAACTTGTTATACATTACAATCATTTTGACACCAAATCGTTATTCTGGGATGTTCTTGAGGTTGAATTGAGACAATAATTGGATGTTCTTGAGGTTGAATTGAGACAATAATTATAAGACAAAGTATCAAATTAAACACCCAAACTTAGGACAGCACATGGCTTCAAGGTTGGCATGTCAATCCTTACCCATCGTGCTCCATTATTATCCCACTCTTTACCCTCAAATAATATAATACTATTCTCTCATTTTTCAATACGTGTGTGTGGGCGCGCAATTAAAAAATAAATCAAATCATTATAAATATTGTAACAATTATTCTTAATATTACTCTATTATTTTTTTCTCATTTTTAAAAATTCCTTGTATGTAGAAATTCAACGACGACTTTAGATAATTGAAGTGTTAGGAATAAAATAAATCGCAATGATCCCTTAAGTTTTGTAGCTTAAGAATAAAATAAAATAAAGTTAAACGTGTTTTGTTTTCCTCTACGTTTAAGGAATCGTAGACCAAGGAGGACGGCTTTAATTGTAATTATTGAAGCGGAATCAAGCTGCCTTTTATTATTTTTTAAAAAGTTTAAAAAAAAAAAAAAAAGGCTTTGTTGCGGCCCGATGGGCCTTTTGGTTTTGGGCCTAAATAAAGTTAATGACCAAAGACCAAAGTTGGTAGATTGAATTACATTACAAATATGGGTGAAGCTTTTCAACTCTCACTTCATCCATGGTTGAAAAGTACGCAAGAGAATAATATAAAGTGGATCTCGATGTATCACTTTTGTCTTCTTCTTTTTTGTTCTTTTTCTTTTTTTTCAAACACTCTTTTTAATTCTAAAATAATACACATTTTGTTTCATTGAAAGAGAGTCTAGATGTAATGTCCTACATTTTTGTCCTAAAAGATCTTGTGATACAATAATTTTTCACTCACAATTGATATGCCCGATTCGACTTTCAACTTTGGCTTACCCCAGTAGGCTTAAAGACCATGAAAATCATAAGGGGATGGTGATAAATTATGGGATATCGATTACTGATAAGGTGAGTTACAAGTAGTTATGTATATCATTCAATAATGGAGTTGATGATAACCATTACTGATATTAATGACTAAATGGCATTTACAAAGGAGTAAAGATCCAATGACAGGTACACCAATATTAAATCTGATGGCAATTACACAAGCAGTCCAACGGACAGAAAAGGTAAATGTTTTCTATAAATATGAAGAGAAAGACTCTAACGTAAAGGTATACAATCTCGACTTTGATCAAACTAAACATATAAACTATTGCTCATACTAACTTAAACGTCAGAGCGATACATAGGAGTAGTTCCGCATTTATAAGACAATTTCGAGATCAGGGAGGCCGGTGCCGAGATCAACAAGAAAGACGAGCGGAATCCATTGCCTTCTACCGGATTGTGTTTCATAAAAAACATATAGCTCAAAAAAGGATTATTTAATTATATGAGACGAAAAGAATATTATTTTTATATTACTAGTAAGATGTTATTTTGTTAGTGTGATTATGGTTCTTTTTCCCTAACACACTTCAAATAGCTCGGTTGTGATGTAACATCAACAATTCACCCAATTTGATACAACCTCAATAAAACTCTTTTCTTTTTCTTTCTTTTTTCTTTTTTTCTATTTGAAACAAAATTTTGAAGCTAAACATCCTCATAAAAAACATACATAATCTTCTATGAAATTGAAGGTTCAAATAATTTTAGTCGCGATGAACCGGATTAGTGGGCTATTTGTCCACTAAACTCAAAACCTGACACAACGAATCAAGTCTAAGCGAGAAGCTAAACTTGACACACCAAACTACAATCCCCCACCTTGCCACTCATCAAACATGAAATGAAACATCATTACTCCTTTATAGTGAATTAGACCACCACCTAAAAAATGGCCTGGAATTGGAAGATATTGTTAAAGACAATTCATAATGGAATAAGAAGAAGAAGAAGAAAAAAAAAAAAAAAAAAGTGGCAAAACACGTCTAGTGGCACTGGATTTGCCTGGGAATTCAATTTAGAACAACGCAAAGGCCAAAACAAATAAGAAATTAATCGAGTGCCACATGTAATGCAGATAGCTCACCATCACACCATTACCAATAACCCCACAAATAATAATAATAATAAGCCCTACAAATCCCACTCACAAGTTAAGGCTCTGTTCTCTTGTGAACTTAGTTAGGAAATTTTTTGGTTAGGGAAGAATTTTGTTTTGGAGGGAATTTCTTTTGGGGATTTGTGTAGGAAAGAGAAGAAAAAGTGTAATGATTATGTTTTTTTTGAATTTATGTGAGTGAATTTTTAGAGGGAATTTTTAAATTTAAATTGTGAATTTTATAAAAATGATGTTGTTTCTTTGTGTAATATTTTTGAGAAAAAAGTGATATTTTTCCTAACTATGTTCAGAAAAGAACAGAGCCTAAATTCCATGAATGAACCTTCCTTCAACATTTGCGGCGGTGGTGGGCTGGACCGGCTGGTGTTATCGGATAGGGGCAAGGGTAATTTTGGTACAAATATAAAATATTATCTCTCCTTCTCTGCGTTTAGCATTTTTCTTCCCTGCATTTAACATGGTCCGAAGAATTTAGGCTTGAATTGTTGTTTCTTTGTTTTCTTTTTCCTTATTTAGAATTGTTATTTTACCTTCATAAATTATTAAATACTAAATGGATAGGGGCAAGGGTAATTTTGGTACAAATATAAAATACTATCTCTCTTTTTCTGCGTTTAGCATTTTTCTTCCTTGCATTTAGCATGGCCCGAAGAATTTAGGCTTGAATTGTTGTTTCTTTGTTTTCTTTTTCCTTATTTAGAATAGTTATTTTACCTTCATAAATTATTAAATACTAAATGCAGGGCAATTTAAAAAAAAATTATGTAGTGAAAATATAAAAATATTCCTGCACTCACACAAAGGGCCTACCACTTTTAAATTTTATTTTATTTTTTGTAAACCCAGGCTTTCGCAGGTCCGGTAGAGGGTTCTTCCACCTCTGCCTGCATGCGGCAGAGATGGTTTTTTTTTTTTTTTTTTAAATTAAAGGTGGGAGACCTTCTTTGTGCGAGTGCATAGATATTTTTGTGTTTTCGATTCTTAAATTTTTAAGTTGTCATTGCATTTAACATCACTCTTAAACAAATATATATTGTTCGTCTCACTAGAAGAGTATACTTTAAAATTATATTTTGAGATTAATAGACAATTATACCACTAAACTCTTTTAGTGAGACGGAAAGATATATATATATATATATATATGTATGTATGTATGTTTATGCATCTCATTAATTCATAGAAGCTCTTAATTATTTGTATTCATAGTAATATTTCATGCTCCAAAAAAAAAAAAACATTTGCGGTACAACGTTGAAACATTCCTCAACATTTTTTTAGACAAAAATGTAATGCGCATATTAATGGTGCTGGAAATCGTCCAGTACCGTTTGAAATAATATAGTGTATGATCTTAAGTTAATCACGGAGAATAATTTTGTGCGACAATCAATTATTGTGTGTTCGCTGGCTTTGCCTCATTCTTACTTGATCTTTGAGGTTCTGCATTAATAATGCCCAACCACCTTTACCTCGTTAATCAAGAGCTCTCATATTAACAAAATGAAGTAAATTTAGTCTGTCGAATTATTGATCTCATTATAGCACCAACCAAGAAAAAACAAATCACCCATTTTTGTCTTTCGTACTCCCTCTTTTCCACTAGAAGAGTCCAGTTTGTTGTACTGTTTTAGTACAACAAATTAGACCCTTCGAATGGAATAAAGAGAATATTTACTAATCTGAAATATTTAAGCTAAGTAAATAATAACCCACAAATTTTAGTATTAATTTTAGATTACGTTCTCTATCCATATTCAATGTGGGATGAGTATCACACTTGTTTATGAATTACAAAGTATAATTTTAAACACGATTTCTCTAATGTAACAACGGATGGAAGGAGGGTTTATGATTTTCCCATGGTGCTCGTGACGATACCTATTAACAATTAACAGTACCTCCAGCTGGGCAAGTGGCTTCAATGGACCACGTCTCATTTTCAATTGAAATCCCAAAATAAACTAATGTTCAAAAGTGACTGAGTGAATGAGGTTTATTTTACCTTATTTTATTGTGTGTGTGTGTGTGTTTTTTTTTTCTTTTTTTAATCAATCACGTGTATTGTATATATTTAGTGTGTCTCACAGAACATAAGGTGATACAATCGTTAATATAGACTTGTATAAACGAGTGAGTACGTGTGGATTAACAGTGAAAGAATCACTACAAAATTTTTGAGAGTCTAATATATAAACAATTTTTATTTTTTCAAGGCGGACGAGAGAGTTTGATAAGTTCGGAGAGCACCCACACCCCTTGGATCTGCCCCTTTATGCGAGTAACCACCAAACGAGAGTCATAAGGCATATAGTATACAAATTACTAGTGAAGAGGAAGACCCACCGTCCACAAGAGTCCGAACCTTAAAAAGCTTCAAAATAATGCAAACAATCATCACTTGCCAAACTGGCACTCCATGAATAGTCCCCTTCTTCGATAACGAAGGTATAACCACTCTCAACCATGTTGACATTTATATATAAAGGATAAATCACAAAAATTCAATTTGAATTTATCTCTTAGTGAATTTTAAAAATTTAAAAATTACCAAGCAAATTCCGACATTTCAAAGTAACTACTAAGTGCACACTCTAAATTTACACTATATATTATTTTAACTGATAATTTTTAAAATCTCAAAATCTGGTTGATACTTTGCACAAATGAAGCGATAGTTTTTTCTGACTGACTAAAATACAACCATCGGGACCACCCTCTACCAAATGCGATCCTAGCTATCACAGAAATAGCTTCACGTATTTTATTTGAAATAGTGTGCATCATCTGTACATATCTCGTATATAAATAAAAGGAGAAATAATCCGCTTTCAATAAACAGTGAAACGGTCATTTTATCTTTAAATATATCAAAGTGTATTGGAAAACCATGATGACAAAATAATTTTGTGGAAAAAATCAACTTCTCTTGCTTGGCTAGATCCCATTAGTTATAAATCACTTCGAAATAACACTATATAAAGATCACCAATCTTAACTCAATTGTCTAGAGAAAAAATAAGCCATAATGGGCAGATTATTAATCCCTTCCGACATAGCCATATTAGTTCTCCTTCACATTTTCATAGTCCAAACATGCCTCCAAAATCATCTCGCCGCCGGTGATCCGACGGCGACCAAATCCCGGGAGGCATTAGAGATAAGTATTGGCATCAATGGTGATAGTCCACCACCGGAACCGGAGCCGACACAAGAAGCTCCGCCTCCTGGTGTCCAAGACTGCGGCTGCGGGAGTACTCCTCCTCCCCTGCCTCCTCCACCTCCGCCGCCGTTGATATTCGAGAGCAAACGCCTTGAGATTGTGTACCCCGTCATCCAGAGGCTGAGGAAGAAAATCACACACGACCCTTTTCACATAACCGACACCTGGGAGGGACCGGACATATGCGGTAAATACAAGGGATTCCGGTGCGCCATTGTTCCCGACTACGGAGTAAAAGCTTTGTCCGATGTGCAATTCAACGAGTACAATTTCAACGGCCCGGACCTCACCTTAGACGGCTTCATCGACGAGCTGCCGGACCTCAGCATCTTCCATGCAAATTCCAACAACTTCACCGGCGAAATCCCCAAGGCGGTTGCGGACATCAAGTATTTATTCGAACTGGACCTGAGTAACAACAATTTCAGCGGCGATTTCCCTTTTGAAGTTGTGGGTGCTCGGAATTTGACCTTCTTGGACCTCAGGTACAATTCGTTCTGCGGCGTGGTCCCTCGTGAAGTGTTCACACTCGACGTCGACGTCCTCTTCATCAACAACAACAACTTTATGCAGAAATTACCCACTAATTTGGGGGCGCTCCCGGCCCTTTATATAACCCTAGCCAACAACAAATTCACCGGTCCAATCCCTTCAAGCATTGGAAAGGCTAGCAAGACCCTAGCCGAAATCCTCTTTTTAAACAACCAGCTCTCGGGATGTCTCCCCTGCGAAATTGGGCTCCTCGACAAGGTCACTCTGTTCGATGCCAGCCGGAACCTGTTGACCGGTCCGATTCCGTATTCTTTTGGCTGCTTGGCGAGCATGGAGATCCTGAACTTGGCTAACAACCAGTTGTTCGGGACAATTCCAGATTCCGTCTGCCATTTGCATAATTTGGGGAATCTTTCATTGTCTTATAACTACTTCACCGGCCTCGGCCCATCGTGCTGGAATCTGATTCACAAAGGAATTCTGGATGTTAAGATGAATTGCATTCCGTGGCTCCCATATCAAAGATCGAAAGCCGAATGCGATGCCTTTTTCCGCAAGCCCAGATGGTGCCCCAGTCAATCCATGGCATCGAATTGGACGCCGTGCCGTCAGAGCTACCGCCCGCACGGCGGAGCGCCGTCGACGGTAGCCTCCCCGTTTTCTTACAAAGCTCTGCACCCTAAAAAGCCATAAACTTCGATTGGTCGGTGAAGATTGTTCAAATTCCCAGGAATGATTATCCTGTTCGTTTCGTTGATGGCAGGAAATTGCTGCTGAATTGGGTCAAAGAAAGCGACTAATGAAGGATTCGGGCCCGCCACTTCGGGCCTGGACCAATTGCGGGCCTTGTATCTTTACTTATATATTAGCTCCATTTCCATCGTCTTCATGGGGTTGTGTTGTTTGTACCTTTGTTTTTGTGATATAAGGGTATTTTAGGTATTTCATACTCTTTTGGGTTAACATTACGTTATTTTTCATATTTTTCATTTACGAGATGCTTCAGTAAAAACCATAACGAGTGAACTTTGTATTTGGGGATGCACCTCTTGAGTTAAAAAGGATTATGATGTTATAGTTCTTACAAATACTTTATTTAAGGTAATAGAAAATTTTCATCTTTATTTTTCCTTTTGCATTGATTTAGTAGAGGTACCGCGATCAATACCCCCTTTCCCAAAGTTGAAAATAATGTTTAATAGTTATGGTCACCAAACTCGCCAACCATTTAATCGACTGTTTAAAAAAATATAAGGGATAACTGTCACTAATCGCATTATACGAGAATGTAACTGTCATTTGCTATTTATTTAATTAAATGATAGTGAGCACTGTCTATTATTTCAAAAATGCAAAAAAAAAAAGTAAAAAAATAATAATTTATATGTGAGACTGATTACTCATTTTATTAAGAATAAAATAAAATTTTACAAAATAAATCTAAAAAATTATGAAATTTTTGTACATGTAGATTGTGATTTACTTTAAATATTCATATAAAGCAAATGTTATTGTCAGAGCAAAAAATAGCATCAGAGCAATAAATTATCGTTATTCCTAAGTTGCCCTTCATCAGTCAAACAACCTATTCGTCCACCGATCATCTCTTCTCTATGTACAGTTGGAAGTCAAAGGACACATCCCCACATTCACCACTTCAATATTCAACTGAAAAATCCTGCACATCATCACCATTATTTCATCCATTCAATGCCTATTGTTGGCTACATCCATTAAAATTCTAAAGTGGTGTTATTAAAGTAGGAAATTGGAGATTTTTGAAGTAAAAAAATTTCATCGAACAAATCATTTTGTGATATTGCTTCCGTACAACAGCACAACCCATGTCAAGGTGCAACAATAACACAGACATTTTAATACCTGAGAACCCATTCATCCATTTTGTCACCCTGGTGAGGTTTGGATGCTCTCACCCTGACGTTCACGGATGGATCAAACCCAATCACTCCGCCATGGTTTCCCAGTTGGTATTCTCGTGTTGCTGCTCATTCGTCCGGAAAGGCCTCGCCAGTTGTGCCGTTAGCATAGTGCATATGCCGGAATCACGTTATGGTACCATCACAGTTGGCCTCTGTTTTTAGTTACCGGAGGAAATTTTCCGGCCCTTTGCCTATCTGGTTCAACTAGTGCGCCTGGAGTTCTCTTTTTCGGTGACAAACCGTACAATTTGCTACCAAACATTGAAGCAACTTTGCTTTTGGCATACACGTACACCCCAGTCTTCAAAATCCAATCAAAATACTGGCATAGTTTAACAGAGCAAGAAAAACATCAAAAGACTACTTCATCGGAGTATATTCAATTAAGGTCGGTGACAAAGTTATGCCATTGAACCCGTATTACCGTCCGTTGATGGAAAGGGATTTGGGGAACAAAATTCAGCACCCTTTAATCCCTACAATATGTGAGAATCTTCAAAGCGAAAGACTGAAGCTTTCATAAGAGAATCTGCGTCACAACAATTATTTTGGGGGTCACTTTATCGTCGTTTGCCAATTGAATATATCCTCGGAAAATGGATTTGCGCTCAAGATGGTTTTAATCCGTTGCAGAAGCTGGCAGCTAATTAATATTTTGAGGGAGATTATACAATTTTGGGTATTCGGAAGGAAACAAACCAGAAGAAGAGGAAGCGGCTATGCAACTAGGTTGAAGTGATAAATAAATTGGAAAGAGCACGAATAGCTTGTTTGACTGATGAAGGGTAATTTAGGAATATGTGTAATTTATTGCTCTCTATGCTAATTTGTGCTCTGGCAATAACAGCTGACTTTATATAATCCACTTTAAAGAAGGGATTAATGTGAAAGCAGCAAGAAAATGTCAAATGCAAAAGGGAAGGTTTGTGTAGTCTTCATCAAGAATAATATAAAGCATAAACCATTGTAGAATGGTAGGTAGATTCAGTACTTATTAATTTAAATTAAATGTTAACTACTCATTATATTATATTATATTATAGACTTCTTCTCTAAGAGCTAAAAATTATTTTTTTAAAAAAAAAAAGACTTCTTCTCTGATCAATTTCTTAATTCCTAAGAGTCTAGCTGCTCTAAGCAGTCTAAACCATTGTAATTTCAAAACCGGAGTACAACATTTGTGACATTTCTATACCACATTAAGACCTAACACACTACCACCAAGAAATGACATAGAATACACACTAACACGCCATCACAAGGTATATGATGAGTTTATCACATAATCCTTGTATCAAGTTATGATTTCTCCTGTTCTAAATATCACGATGTACCTTTTAACATTCGATATAGCTGAGGCGACATTCATCAGGTGGAATAAGCCTTTTATTGATATCAAAATTTGATCATAAGTTTCAAATATATAACAAATAATGCTTGGAAATCCAAACACTTATAAAAAAAGAAAAAAAAAATTTAAAACGCACATGGCCATTAGGTTTCCAAATTGTGCACTATTAAAGTAGGAGAAGAGAAGTAATAAAAGTAATCAAGTAACCTTAGAACTTAGGAAAGTCACAACAATATGGTGGTGCACTAGAAATACAACTTACAAATATATGAACATAGAAATTAGTTGAGTATAGTATTTTCTTTCTTCAATTTGGATGAGTAGGGCTGATGATATGCTGACGTCCATCGCTGATCAATTATTAATTAGAACTAGAAAATTTGTCCCCCTCAATGATATGGAAATGTACCTAATTGCAATATTATAAAACAGAAGAAATCTCAATCTTCCTATAAAAAAACACCCAATGGTACCATTTAGTGCAAATTTTTAGAGGTCAAAAAAACATTAAGACTGATGATACTCTCAATAAAAGTTTGGAGTGAAATTGTAAAGTGACTAACGTGACATTCACATAAATTTTTTTTAAAAAAATTATCGTTAAAACTGTGAAATGAAACTATTATATGATACCACGTAATCTACCTGATATTAATACCATTACCAGCACAATTGAACTTAAAAGTTGAATTAGTGGCTTTGTGTTTACACTCACCATTGGTGCTGTCATTGTGGATGCTTTTCACCACCACCATTTTTTTACAGCATTATTGTTGTCAAAGTTCAAGCTCTATCCATGAAAAAAATTGACCAATTTGCGCAAATTGTATCGCAAATTGTATACTTACCAGAGGTTTACCCATTCCAACCCGTTAAGATTGACCATCTCTTCAACAACTATATATATTAAACAATCACTATTTATGTATATGTTTCATACAATACAAAATGAAACTCTAAAAAATGTCTTTGTCCTTAGTCCGTTGTCTAAAGTCATTCGCCCAATCAATCCTTCTATATTTTGGAGATTGTGGCTTGAAAGGTAAAATAATGGAGACCCCAAGATTTATAAGATCTACCCTACCAGGACAAAGTTATATAAAGAGATTGTGGTTGTGGTTGGAGATGATCTCAAGGTAGAGACATGGTGGGGGAATATACAATATCAAATTCAGAAATTATTAGAGACATTCGCTACATCTATAAAAATAGTGTAACAAGTTAATAGTTGATCTATATTCATATTTCTGGACCTCCTACATTTATATCACATAGCACGCTCCCTTTAAATGTATCAGGTTGTATTATCCTACATGCTGCATTCGATATACTAAATAATTTTGCTAGGAATACTATCTCACTTTATAATTACAAGGTTTTAAATTAATCTTCATCAAAACGTGCAATTTGCATTCACACGTATACTAAAGAAAAATTACTCCAACTTACTAGCTCGAATTTTGGAGTAAGTTTAGTGAAGCTTCCCACAAATGGAGTTACATTTTATAACCGACTTTTGGATATTGTTAGGGAAATTACAGAAAACGGATGAGAAAATAGAAGAAAAAGATTTTGAGATGAGAAAGAAAGTTGAGAACGAAGAGAAGAAGTTTTTGGATAAGAAAATTAGATTACATTCAACATGCCTATCTCCTCATCTATTATAGAATATATATATATATATATATATATATATATACCGGCTCTCCTAAACGACACCGTTCAAAAGTTGTTAAATTAAAAGAAGAGGCATACTATTTGCAGTGACAATTTTACTATTTACAGTAACATTTTCTTGTGAAAAGTCTATTTTGCCCTTTAGCTAAAAATATATATATTTTTTACTTTCCATATTACACGATAAGTAAATATTTTATATATTTTTTTACGTAAATTTTGTTTGTTAATAGAAAAAAACCATGTCTGTCTCGAGATTGTGCCAAAAAAAACCAAAAAAATAGAAAATATTTTGCCAAAAATCTCGTCATTGACAAAAATATATTCCAAAATCCCGCTCCCTATTTACAGTAACATTACCAAAATACCACTTGAAGTGGGCGATATTTTGGATCAAAATGTGCGGTATTTTGGGTCAAAATACCACCCACTTTGGGATGGTATTTTGACCCCAAAATACTGCCCACTTTGGGCGGTATTTTGATCCAAAATATCGCCCACTTTGGGCGATATTTTGGAAGAAACTCCCGGGGTCTCGCCCCTATGTGCAGGAACATTTTTAAGTTGGATCCGCGAAAGTTATGATTAGATTAAGTTGTCTTTGATACCACGTTAGAAATGTTAGAATTTTAAAGAAGAAAAGAACATGTTACCCCTATTTTTTTTTTTTAAGCCTAAAGGATAATTTAGACATTTTACCCAAAAATATTACTGCAAATAGTAAAATTATCACTGCAAATAACAATTCCGTAAAAGGGGGAAAATCCCCAAATTGATTAATAACCTAATTTACCCTCATTAGCTTAACAGATATTTTGCGGATATATATACCCAACTTTTGGATTGGATATCTTTCGTATTCTAACAGCCCAATCGGCTTTCTGGACCAAAATTTGGAATTTGAGCCTCAACATTGGACTATCTCGTCGATAATTTGGGCTGTGATAATTTTTCTCACAGGCCCAATTAAAATTCAGAACTGCAATTTATGTTTTTAATCTTGTGTTTCACTTTCTTAACTAGAATGTTGAGGTGGGCCAAGTATTGTTTCCAAGTAGAGTTAAAATTGACAGGAGCCGACGGTGCGGTTTTCTTTATTAATCAATGATTGTATCGTGACTCACACAGATTTTTACCCCCAATATTCATTATGTGGCCTAAAATTTCATAAATACACACAAAAAAAAAAAAATTGATTCCCGACGCCGCGCAGCTGCGCATATCCGAAGTCCGACGCCTTGCTCGTGAATGCTTGTCCGCGAATAGAGAAATCTCCAGTCGGAACCCAAATTTTCGAAAAGAGGCGACTGCTTTATGGAACCTGTCTGTTTCCCCTTTATTTTCAGCGGAGCCCTGCGATTCCGGCCCTATATTCGGTCGCTCAGACTTTGCTGGCCCTATATTCGGTCGCTCCGACTTTGCTGGCCCTATATTCGGCCTTTTAGCCTTAAAAAAAAATAAAATAGGGGTAACATGTTCTTTTCTTTTTTAAAATTCTAACATTTCTAACGTAGTATCAAATAGTATCAAAGACAACTTAATCTAATCATAATTTTCGCGGATCCAACTTAAAAATGTTCTTGCACATAGGGGCGAGACCCCGGGAGTTTCTTCCAAAATTTCACCCAAAATGGGCGATATTTTGGATCAAAATACCGCCAGGGAGCTAACCCAATCCATTTTGTTCTGGGGTTGGTAATGCACACTTAGTTCCTGTAGTAAAATGATCGATTTGTTATGGGGTTTAAGCACTGAAGCATTTGGTTGTGTGCAGCAATTTTGATCAAGTAATTGTTAATGCTGTTTTACAAACTGTTTTGGCTGAAAAATAATTTGAGGTAAATAATTTTTTTTCATTTTCAGTAATTATATAGCGGCGCGCTTCTTCGTTTTGACCATTAATTTGATATTATGGTGAATTTGAGTTTCCATTCACAATTGCGAAAAAATCTGATTTTTCCCAAGACCGGCATGCTAAGAATAAAGCAGAGAAAATGGAAAACGACAAAGAGTTGTAGAACTTCCTTCTTTTATTGGCGTTTTTGGATTGAAGTTCAAATTTTCCCCTCATTTTGGTGTTTTTTTGATGAATTATTTGAGTTTGTTTCTTCACGAAACCTCTTGCATTGCAGTTACACGATTTGCAGGATGATATTGATGCAGAATTTTTTTCCCCTCTAATAAAGTGCATTACAAATTGAAGAAAGAGGAGATGGTGAAGATGATATGTGCTGCAGAATCTGAATTCTTTGTCCATAAGAAGGCTTGCATGGTCTCTCAGACCATCTACAGCATGCTCTCCTCTCCAGGTTCCCCCTCTCTCACTCCCTCCAAACTTTTTCTGCAGTTATGTGGTTTTGTTTCTTCTTTCATACTTTTAGGAAATTGAAAAGCTGAATTTCAAATTCCTGGGATTATTTATTGCTTTTTTTTTTTGTCGATGTTATGTAATATAGGGAGTTTTGCTGGGATGGAACATGGAGAAGTGGCATTTTAGAAGATTAGCACTACTACTATGGAGAAAATCTGCCAGCATTTTTAATGGTCTCTTCAATACCAGGTTCTTCGCACTTTTCTCTTTAGTTTCCTTATTATCCTTTAGGATAAATTACCTTTGTGGTCCCAGGCCTCAATTCTGTCCACAATTTAACAGACCGTCAACAGTCGTTCATCCCACATCCCACGTCAATTTGCCAAGGGCAATTGATGGAAGAAAAAGGAAAAAATACGCCAGGCTTACTCTTTCCTCTGTCTAAGCTCCACGCCGGCAGTGATTTGAATTGAGGTAAATAATTTTTTGTCATTTTCGGTAATTATATAGCGGCGCGCTTCTTCGTTTTGACCATTAATTTGATATTATCGTGAGGTGAAAAAGGGAAAAATATGAAATTGAATTTTCGGGATGGTGATTTTGATTTTAAATTTGATGCCATTAAGAACATGGTAGAGTACAAGCTCAAACTCAAAGAATCCCCCATTTGGAGCCAATTTCTTCGGGGTCATATTTTTGGTTTTATTGGGGGGTTTTTCTGGAGCTGTTTCCAACCCTTCCCAGGTTCTATTCCTATTCTGCTGGTATGATTGGAGGGGCCTTGGGATTTGGGAGTCAGAATTCATGAGAGAATTATATTTATAATTTGATAAGTTTATGGTTTTGCTTTGGTTGTTGGTTCTCATTTGTGGAATGAGCTCCCCAAATTGGTTCTTCGCATTTGTAAAGATGATATTTTCGCTTTATGTATGTTAATGCGTATGTCTTGATTCTCTATTTCCAGATTAAACAAGAATGAAGAGCATGATGACCAACTGTCACTGTGGAATCCCAGTTGCTGTCAAAATTACATGGAAGCCTGCAAATCCTAGCTCTTCTTCTCTGCTCTCAAGTTACTGCATGGGATTATTTGATTGAGGAGGCTGGTTTTCGAAGAAGTTGATTTGAGAGACTGGAAAGCTTAGGATATCCGAAGCACATTTTAATGTGCAGCACAGATTGCATCCATCCATAAGCTTGTTTCCCAGTACAGAAGGTGTTTCAGCAGGCAGGCATGTCTATTGTGCTATCGACAAAGGTGTATTACAGTCCAAATGCCTCTTTCTATTGTACTACTTGGTTAATCTGTTTATAAAAGAAATGAATCTATCATTCAACTTCCTTCATTTTTTAACAAAATGCTATAAAATTCATGGATGAGTATCTCACTGCCATAATAGTTTTTATTTTTTTTTAAATTACTGAATACCTTATTGTTCCAGAGGAAAGCTTCTTTTTTCTTTTTCTTTTTTCAATTTTTTAAAAATAAAATTAACTAGAAGAGTGAAAATTGAAAATTGATCATTTAATTTAATGCAATTTCTTTTCTTTGCAATTCAGGAGGAAAAGTGACGGAACTGTTTCACTGAGATATGTGTTCTATATGACATCAGAATTTGCCAAAGGAAAGGTTTTGGTGCAACAGACTGTATTGAGACTCATTAAAACAAGGGTAGACTTATGAGATTCGTCACCATTACCTTGATTGGAAAATTTTTAGTTAATCTTCCAACTCTCCTTAGTTGATGTGCATGGTGTATATTATAGCAAGGTACCAAGTTTGTCTTCCAAAGGAGAAAGAGAAAAAAGTAGAAAAAAAAACAGATATCTCTACTTGAGCACCGCACACAGTGCAATATTCTATCAACTAGTTATTATCTAGAAACGAAGTTAGCGAAAAGAAAAAAAAAAGAAGGAAAAAAAACGAAGTTAGAGAATTAGTTTCTATCTAGAAACGAATTCACTAACTTCGTTTTTAATTGAATTTAATTTTTTTTCTTTTTTTTTTTAAATTTTTAAAAAGGAAACAAAGTTAGTGTATTCGTTTCTATCTAGAAACGAAATCACTAACTGCGTTTTCAATTGAATTGAATTTTTTTTAAAAACATTTTTCCTCGAAAATGAAAACGAATTTGCTGTCTTCGGTTTCTCTATATTGGGAATTTCTATTTGTTTTTGAATATTTTGGTATTTTTATGTCCCCAAAATGAATATTTGGGGAAAAAAAATCTGACTCACACACTACAAAATGAGACTTTCGACTCACTAACTCACTGTGCAGTTTTGTTTTCCGAATTCATCACTATTACATCGTATCCGATTATCTACAAGATCAAAGGAAGGAAATGTAGGGAGAGAAAGAACAAAGATGAAAAGTCACCATTTTTAAATAATCTTTCATATGTCACAATCGTTAAAACACTGGCTCATTCCTCGTAGTGCATTTGAAGACCGCAAAAGAATTGGCCCCACTCACTGACTGAGAGGGCCCAAAAATCTCAGCGGCAGAATCTAAAAATGCGTGGTGAGTGTGTCGGTGAGAAAAGACAACAACCCCATTAATAATGTCCATCCTTGAGGCGACAGTGTTGGTGATCGGCCTTAACACCGGTGGTTCACTGCCTCCACCATCCCCGCCCCCGCCCGTAACTGCTATTTCAAGCTGCCCTCTCCACCATTCCTTTTCCTTCTATATATTTATATAATGGGCTCTACCTTAAACTTAATTTATGCTGTCCGTAACGCTAACTCTAATATAAGTTTAGAGCATGTGATCGGCACATTGTGGCTGGACAAATTTTGGAATTTGATAACTGATGAATGTTTAAGAATAAGTAACTGCACTTTGAGAGAAGTGTTTATCGTCATCACTTTGAAACTTAAATTAATGTAGATTGGAGTTATTTTGAAAAAACTTCAGTGCAATGATATCACATACCTTCCAACTTGATTGCATCATTATAATTCAGATGTTGCTCCCACCATTGGAGATAACGGGTGGTGAGGAGAGTTGGTTGTAGCTTGTCTCGATAATTTTTAGGCTTACTTAACTGCCTACTAACTGAACGTGGATGATATGACCATTATTTCTTGGGCTAAGTAGAACTACCTGATGAGATGACGGTTATTTTTAGGATCCGACGACGAGCCTTGCTGACGGGTCTAAATGGACTTCAAGGTTGAGTTTGGATTTGGGCTAAAGGCCAAACTAGGCATGCAACATGATATTTGCATTTTAGAAAATTACTAAATAAAAGTTATTTAATTATCAAATACTATTTTTAATTTAAAAAAAATAAAACTCGTTTAATGTAATAGAAGTATGATATACATATCATTCGTTGATCTTTAAAAAGTAATATTAAAAATAGTAAATCATATGTGGATGTTAGACATTCGTTTGTTTCAATTACTAGGATGGAAAGCTAAACACGACAACTTAATCATTGGAATATTGAAGAGGAAGCAGCTGTTTTTACTTTTTATAAAATGTGACTTTGTTGATTTGGAAAAGTGGGACAAATGATAAGAGTAATAAGCTCCCTCTACAAGAGGTTAGAGAAATCACCGGACTTTCAGTAACCTTTTCTTCTTCTTCTTTATTGACTAAAAACAGGAGAAAAAAAAAAAAAACTCTTATTCGGGAATCCATAAATCAATCATTAAAAGGATCTTGGATTACCATTTAAATAATATAATAGTTTAAATTTTAAGAATCCTACACAAACTAAACATGGAATTTTTAATCTTAAAAAACAGACGTCCATTCTCCATTTTCATTCACGGGCGGCAGACGCACGCGTGTTTAGTGAAAATGTATTATTAACAAGTGAAAGTAATTGAAGTAATGTTAAGGATTAAAACAGTGGGCAGTCGCAGTACACATTTTGCCCCAAATTGTCACCCCCATCCGCACCGACACGTGCTGTTCTTCTCCTTCGTTCAATCCGCGTCATATGAGCTATAGTCACGTGACTTAGTGATGCTGACAATAAATGTAACAATGTATAATATCTTTTCTCATATTGTAAATAAGTCTCGCAATATTTTGTAAACACGTCTGACGATGAGACGACATGCATATCGAATTTAGTTTATGATATATCGCAATTATATTATGTAATCACGCATATCAAACTTAACCCTAGATGACCGTACGTAGTTACTAATGTATCGAGTATCATGTATAATATTTGATGTATTGAGTGTTGAGCTTTCTTGTTTAACGATGCTTTTCGAATGATTCGTGCTATTTCATAGCCGGGTCTTTTTACTTAATATTATCGATACTTCTTGCAAAGAACCATAAGCTCCCATTTTCGGACAGAGAACTATGATTTTTTTCGATTAAATCAACTAGCGCCCGATTTACGGGTCGTTCAATCTCTGATGTCTCAAGTTTTGCAACTATGTATTGCGATTATACTAAAACAACAAGTATCGCAAATACGCATATCGAATTTAATGGTTAGAGTATCGCATGTTAGCCGGTCCACTAATGAACGTGGACAATCCCTAAATATTTGTTTAATCACTTTTCACATGTGTATACGGAATTATTTTGACTTTACTTCGCTAATTTTTTAAAATTTATTATTCATTTTGGTCAATGTTGATCGTAAACTGATGATTTACCCCAAAAATTACCACTGTTAGCAAAACAAGGGTAAAAGTTTCATTTTATAGTAAACGGTGGCAATGGAAAATAAAGAATAATGCAATTATTTTTATATTTTTCATCTGAATCGAAACCAATATCACTCTGGACGAGTTGGATAGAGCTCTGAGGTTTTTTGGGTTTTTTTCCTAGCTACATTATTCGGTTATTTATTATATTGTAAGCAGAGGTGGTAGAATGACGAAAAACGAAGTCGAAGAATCGTCTACAAACTCCAATGAACTTGCACTATTTATAAACATGATAAAGGTAAAAATCGAACTTCGACATCTGAATGACCTCTATAGATCACAAATTCACAACTGTTGAGACACTCGCTCAATCGTGAGCTCTCTGGATTTGATTCGTGCAATCTCTCCTACTTTCCGTTGCGGCAAATTGAGCTTCCGTGTTACAGGCTTCCAGTTGAGTTTAGCAGCTTAGTATAAAGGAAGAGCTCGTATTGTGAAAGCGATAATGCCCGAAACTTAGAAAATTCCGACCCGGAATTTACTCACGTGAAAACCGCTGGCACTAAACTCACGCGTTGTGGAAGATTCTTGCAATCCACGCCTGGAAACGCAGCAAGTATTCCATCGTTATTGGCTATTCCATCCTTAATTTAAAGCCTACCCGAGAATTTTCGTTTTCAAATGGATGTATTTTGGTGAGCGAAAATAAGAATGAATTTCACGTAATGTCATTTGACAAGGAAAATGAGAATAGAGATTTGAATAATCAGATTTGTAATCAAACTAATCGTAAAAATTTTGATCCGACTCGTTCTTCAATCTTATTTTCATTCTCATTTCTCTTTTTTCATTATTCAATCCTATTTTCATTCTCATTTCCACAATCTTAATTCCATTCTCATTTTCGTGCTACACATACCGTGTCAAGTTGACTATCAATGTCACTCCACCTTCAGTCAACAGCGCCCAAAACCTAAAATTTTCAGAGCTTCGTCGTTCTCTTAAGAATAATCTTCCGAAATTCACGGCGCTGTTTAATTACCCAGAAAAGTAAACGCATATGCTTTGTTTCTTGTTCGTGGAATCCTGGGTTGTAAAGCTTCCTCGTTTTCTTTTGCTGATTTGATAATTAAAAATTATTAAAATAAATAAATAAAAATATTTCTTTTCTTCAAGATGGAAGTAGGTATTTACATTTGATTGTTCTTTTAAGGAACAAACAAAGAAGAACAGGTATTAGTGCAAAGTACACTTTAAAGTAGCAGCAGTACTACTACAACTAGTAAATATGTTTGCTTTTAATTACTTTATAATTTAACCAAACCCCACCACCTTCAACCACCGTCCCCCCACCACCCCCCAACAGTAATTAATCCCATTCCGTTCCTCTGGCGATCAATGGTCCGACCGGCGCTTAGATTTCGATGAAGGCGAAGAAGAGGAAATGGGATCGGAATTGGGACAGAAATCGAACCTTTTACTCTCCATTTTTTCGATTGAGAAATGTCCCAACGAATCCACAACTTCCGACAAATTTTCCCTGCACAAAAACTCATCGCTGCTGACTCTTTCCATATCTCTGTCAAATTCATGCACGAAGACGTCGGTCTTGCCCCCGCCGCGTCCCCTCTTGCTCCTCGCGAAAACTCCGGCGGTGAATATCGCCGTTATTCTTCCGGGGGAGGTCGGGGAAAACCCGGACGGCCCGTCGATTAAAATCACGTCCCAAGGGACGTCGTAGATGTGATTAGGGAGGTCGTTGATGGCGATTTTGCAGTCGGAGAAGAGGAGATTCTGGACGGGCCGGCACTCCCTTGTGAGCTCCTCCTTCCCGTACGCCAAGAGCTCGTACAATTCTCGCACTTTCGTGGTGAATTGGGCGTCGTAGACTTCGATCTCCGGGTGCATCTCCTCGTGCCGGCGAACAGAGTAATCGTTGTCGCTCACGAACACCGTCCTACCGTTGTAATTGAGCGAGTTCCAGAGGACGGTCTCGTGGGTCAGCCCGAAAACCAGGAAGTTACAGTGGTTCTTGTTGGCGTTGCATCGCCGAAGCACGGCGGCGACAGCTCCGATTTCGGCAGCGGACATGCGGGAGTGGACGTTGGAGACGTTGACGGACGCGTATTGGACGAGGGCATCGAAAACAGTCCCTGGCAAAGGAGCTTTCACCGCGGTATTCAGATTGGAGTTTCCGGCGGCGGCGGCGGCAGCTGACAATGCGTCCTTGGTTGTAATAAAAGTCAGTACAGAGACGAAAGTGAAGAAGGAAACGAAAACGAGGAGCCAAATCCGGTTGGAAGCTGCGACGGCGGCGGCGCCTTGCTTGTGTAGAGACGAAGGTTGGAGGAGAATGAGCTTAGTACCGGTCTTCATCCTTAAAAAAATTCGAAGATATTCCGGTGATGAGGAAGCGTTTAAATACGCAGCTCCGGTGGGTCTCTGTTTCCTCGAAAGAGTACGAAACTGAAGAGAGAAGACAGAGACGGGAACAATGGCTTAAAGAATGGGGCACGAGTCTCTATAAGATGAGGCTTGTTTGGCTGACAGTGAAATTTTTAAAAAAGAAAATTCCCCCATCGATGGACTTGTTTTGAAAATTTGAAAAATCTTGGGATTCAAAAGTTAAAACATTTATTGAGTTTTTCCTTATATAAATAAATTTAAAAAAATCAATAATCCTGTCTTTATAAAAATATCCAAGTAATGTCGTCGGTTACATAAAAATCATTATGATACTTTATGGTATTTTGTTATTAATGTAAGAAAATTTCTAAATTTTTTGCAATTAATATAAAAAATCGCGAGGTTTGTGTTAAATGTTTTACTGTCGATAGTAATTGACCACCTAAAAAGGGCAAATTGTGTATGTTGACATAAAATTCCTAGAGTAGTGGTAATTTTTTCAAACTTCACGTGAGCAGTGATAGTTTCGTAAAACTTCAGTGCTACTTCTTATTAATTAATAGTAAAAGTTGAAAGAGATAGTAAAAATCTAGGGTAATAAATGACATTAACTACTAGTACTTTGTAACAGAATTTAAGCGGTAAAGTTGATGAATATATTAAAGGGCAAAGGTGCAAAATTGCCCCTTGTTAGGGGCAATTTTGCTACTAACGTTTATTTTGGAGCAAAATTGCCCCTAACGTTTTCTGTTAGGGGCAATTTTGCCACTAACGTTTATTTTGGGGCAAAATTGCCCCTAACGTTTTCTGTTAGGGGCAAATTTACCTTTTAAATTTTTTTCAAATTACATTTACTTCCTCCAAAGTTTGTTTAAATAACAAATAGATATTTTAAGTTTTGAAAAATAACATTTTAGTCCCTTAACCATCCAAACTTTGAGTAAAATATTTTTATTTAATAAGAAAATACATTTAATACGAATAATAATTAATTATTATTGTTCCAAATAAAAATATTCATAAATATTTAAACTTTTAAAAATATTAATTTAAAATGCATATATATTTTTAAAAAACTGAAAAAATATTTAAAAAAAAAGAAAAAGAAAAAGAACAGCCCAGGCCGTGGCCTGGGCATGTTTTTTCATTTTTGTTTTTTTTTTCTTTGTTTTTAAATTTTTTACTTATAAATACATTTTAAATTAGTATTTTTTTTAAATTTAGACATTAATGAATATTATTTATTTAGGATTTTAAAAAACTGGAAAAAAAACCATAATAAAGGGAAGAAAAAAATTAAGGAAAAAAATCCTTAAAATACTATTGGGGTGGGGGTGGGGAGAGAGAGAACTAATTTAAAATGTATTTATAAGTAAAAAATTTAAAAACAAAGAAAAAAAAACAAAAATGAAAAAACATGCCCAGGCCACGGCCTGGGGTGTTCTTTTTCTTTTTTTAAAAAAAATATTTTTTCAGTTTTTTAAAAATATATATGCATTTTAAATTAATATTTTTAAAAATTTAGATATTTATGAATATTTTTATTTGAAACAATAATAATTAATTATTATTCGTATTAAATGTATTTTCTTATTAGATAAAAATATTTTACTCAAAGTTTGGATGGTTAAGGGACTAAAATGTTATTTTTTAAAACTTAAAATATCTATTTGTTATTTAAACAAACTTTGGAGGAGGTAAATGTAATTTGAAAAAAATTTAAAGGGTAAATTTGCCCCTAACAGAAAACGTTAGGGGCAATTTTGCCCCAAAATAAACGTTAGTGGCAAAATTGCCCCTAACAGAAAACGTTAGGGGCAATTTTGCACCTTTGCCCATATATTAAATAAGAGCAAGTGTGAAATCATATTCATCGACACTTGTTTGGGAATAGTAAAAAGTTGTCTGAAAATATAAAAAATTATTACTCTATTTATTTCATTAGAAGAGCCAAATTTTAAAAATATTTTTTGTTACATTATAAAAGTTAACTTTTAAATTTTTTACTCTTCATCCTCTTACCTTACAAATAGAATCATGTGTGGTCTATTTTTAGCCTATTTTCAAAAAGTAAAAATATTAATGGACTAAATCGGGTCAAATTAGTTAACATATAAAATTTATTATAGAAACTAAAAGAATATAAAAAAATAAAAAGAAAAACAATCCAAACAACAATAATCTTAATAACTAATGTGATATCATATAATAAATGTTAAACATTTTAATTCAAACACTCAACTTTTTGTTTCTAACGTATTTATTACATTAGTTATTATGAATATTTACTATTCTTTCTGTTGTATTAAAAAATTTCATTCCGAAAATTTTTTTTTTTTTTTTTGGGGTGGGCATAATGGTAAAAGAGACAATTCATTGTCACAAAGACATAAACAGAAAGGTACTTCTGACCCTTTGTACTATTCATTAGTTCCTATACGAATAAAAACTTGAAAAAGTAAAGTAATAATTGAATAAGTTTTGAAGAAGGATGAATTCATTCACGTGATATGTGATGGAAATTGGAATCATTCATCTCTGTTTCTTTTGCCCCTTCTAGCTTCCTTCCATTCCACCTCACATTTTTAAATTGTACGTTGGGCTCTTATGGATATATCTAATATTTACCTTTTCGATTTCAATAGAAGAGTCAACTGTCGCACGTGTACAATTTTTTATGAAAGTCAAGATGCGATACCTCAAAAAAATTAGTTTGACACCATTTGTTTTATTTATGTCATTGTTTTTAAGTGTGAATTAATTATCGACCACACATGAAATTGACTCTTTTATTAAAACAAACGAAAAAACGTTTTTGAAAGTCTAACTCTTTTAATTTAACGGAAGAAGAAGCCCTCCTCCCCCTAAAATTCTTATTATGCTAGGACAACTCTTTCATTTCATGCTCCATTCTCTTTGTTTTTTCTTTTTCGGAAATCTTTGACATACTATTTATATACTTAATTTGCATGGACATTTTGTTAACTCTTCCCTAATAATATTTTGAGTTGTACATTTTAAAGTTAATTGTATCATTTAACTTATTATTATTTGATTATTATTATTTTTTCCTAAATATATTTAATATTTACTCATAATTAAGGTTTATTAGACGAACTGACCTAAGTCGAGCTGCTTATGAGCTTGAAAGCCTTGAATTACCGTATTCAAATAGTTCAAGGAATTTGTCCTGTTCTTTTTCATCGTTTTGAAAACGATTTTGAAAACAAGTTTTGAAAAATAATTTTATAATATAAAAAGTAGATGCTGAATAGTAAAAAATTGTATTGAAAATGATGAAATATGATTAAAATATATTAAATTTACTATTGAAACAAAAACCGTTTTCAAAACAGAACAAAAAGAACAGGCCCTTAACTAATCGAGTTTAAGTTCTTAAAAACTAGACTCGAAAGCCTGTCAAAAGATTCAATAATATTCTGACAAATTTTTATTTATTTATTTGTAGTTTTATAAATGACATGTTTTCTAATATGTTATTTTATTATCATATAGTAAAATATTATATAAAAATATTTTCGGTTCAACTATTTTATGCGTTATATCTTGAAATTCATAATAACTGATATATTCTTTAAACTGAACTTGTATCCCGGAACAAAGTGAGTTTTATTTTATTAAAATAAAAATTGTGAATTGGAGCTTAAATCCATCAAATTAAGCGTGGAAATTTTGGATTTGCTTAGCAACAAATCAAAGACTAAACAAAAATTAGAAAATATCTTAATTAATACACTTGTGTGTAATTTTTTACACAGCCAACCACACTGATAAATAAAATATTTATTAGAAAATGATACACAAATAAATAAATAAATAAATACTTAATCTTTTAACAATAATAATACCAATAAAGAGCGAAAGTGAAAGTTGTCATCATTGCCAGAGTTTTCGAACCGCGTCCGAGTCTACGGGTATTTCGAGCATTGCACGTAGCGCTTTTTTAAAACACGTAGCGCTTTTGTCATTTTCTTCAACGTTTTGGTCCTATCAAATAATCATTGTTTCCATCTTATACTTATCCTCATGGCCTACGTTGCCTCAACAAAATAATTATTTATCACAACACACTCATGCCGTTAATTATATATGAACGTGTTCATGATTCATAAGCTTATTTGTACTCTCCACCCAAAGTATCAATAGTAGTAGCGATTTCAAGTGATTGCGACGAAAATCGGAGCCAAACACCACCACGTATGCACAACATACTGTGCGTTGCAATAATTTTTCGAGCTTGTTATGGGACATGCAGAACAAATAAATGAACATAAACATGACGCATACTTGTAACTTTGCACGAAATGTGAGACTTGTGTGCAATGTATGAGACTTGTTCGTGAGGGCACAATATTGCGGATTGTGGTAAATTAATGTCATGAAACACAACATATTTCACATGGAAAGAGTGAGACTCCAATGTAAGATGTATATGACCAGTCCCAAACTTAATGCCATCCAATATAATAGACAACACTTTGTAACTGTGAATTGTGTGAAAAAATAGTTGGGCAGTAGTGGGGGGTGGTAGGAGTGGGCATGGTTTGGTCCAATTCGAAAATCGAACCGAATTTGAATAACCCAATTTTAATTCAGTATTCGAATTAGGTTTGGTTTGGAACTGAATTCAAAAATCGAATTGGGATATATGATTTATATTTTTTTAATTTTATACTTCTCATTTTACTCTTCCTATTTCCTTCTTCCATCTTTTTTTCATTTTCTTCTATTAGCCATCAAGTTTTTGGGAGAATGTTATGGTGGTGTTGATTGTTGTTGTTGGATGGTGGAGTTTGTGGATCTGGGAAGGGGCGGCAATGGTGGATCTGGAACTGGACGGTGTTTCTTCTCTTAATCTATTTTCTTTCTTCTCTTCATTATCTTTTTTTCTTTACTCTTCCTATTTCCTTCTCCTATCTCTCTTTCATTTTCTTCAAAGCCTTATTGTGTTAAACTATTAATTTTGGAAAGAAATTTGTGAATTTGGTTTCCACGGTCCAAACCGAATTCGAATTACGAATTTGATTTGGTTTCTTCAGTTTTAAAACGGATTAGGTTCGGTTTTTGAATTAGTCAAAAAAAATTTTAAATTCGAGAAAACTATTTCGTGTACACCCATAGGGGGTTGGGCCAAAATGGAGTGCTTTGCCTTGACTTTGTCCATCATTTATAAACTTTTGTTGGAAATAGTAGTTCTACTAGTATAAGTTTGATTGTTGTACTTCATTTCTTTAGGTAATGCATAATCTTTCGAGATGAGGATAGTGACTTTCCCCGACACTATAACCCAATCAACCTGTTATAGTTCTTGTACTATTTCTATAGTTAATATCCCATCATTGTAGAATGATGATTTGGGAATTTAGACAAGGTGGCCTCATCCTCCATGGGTTTGTATCATTCTAATTTTATATGCCTCCTTTCTTCTTAGTAAATTAACAAAATTCTTACCAAAAGTATTGAAATTATCAAATCAACTTATGAAAGCATGTTTGTTTGAAGGTTTTGCCAACTGTTTTGAATTGATTATTAGTTTCAAAACTAAGACTTTGTTTTGTACATGCTTAAAAGTTTATTATTCAAAACATGGTTTCAAAAACTTTTATTTTTTCAGGAACCCGAACTTGCGGGGAAAATCGTGTTTGCCACATACTCCCTTACCAAACAACATATTGGAGAAAATTGTTTATCAAAATTCCCTTACTCAATATAACTTTTGTATCCCTACATGTTTATTTGCATATTTGAAAACATATTTTCTGAAACTTGTCTTGAGACGCTCTAACGAACAAGCTCTAACTCTTAACTAGTTAGACGATAAGTTGACGGACTTAAAAAATGCCAAGCATTTTAATTAAAAAAAAACGTTTGAGGTTTATTTTCAATTAAGTAGGGTAAACAAGTGCAACATCATCATTACTAAACTAACTAACTATGTTTAGTGCTCTTGTGCATTTCAAAATGAAATGCTTTGACCACTATTGGACCACCAAAAGTTATATCTTGGTAAAAATGTGATGTTAATTAAAACCTTAGCCATAAGTACTTTATTGATTGAATATTTGAATTGAATCTATATATGTTTTGTTGCTTTATTTCAAATCCAATGTGATTTGAAAAGGACAATTTAAATAACGATGTTAAGTTTAATTACATATGCATGCATATTCTTTGACTCTTGGAAGCGGAGATTGGTCTTTGTTCCTTGAGCACGCTTACATGCATCGATCGTTCTGAAAGGCAGCCAGATCTTGAGATTCAATTTCAAGGATACAAATATTCGAACTTATTTTATTTATTCTATGATATGATACGAAAATACGATATAAACTCATCTCATATAAGCAGGTTTGGGTTGAAAATGTAGACGCAAATAATTAATCGTATGAGTAAAGTTAAGGTTGGAAATGTCATCATTTGAACCCACAATCCAAACCAGTGAATGCAAACTTTCTAGTAATTTATAATATAACACGATATATATTAGAAGTTGAGAATATCAACAAGAAGACAAATAATGTCATGATTGGAAAGTATTAGCACAATAACCTTTCAACCCATAAATAACACAAATTTCCAGCCCTACTTCTCATTTGTGAAAAAAAAAAAATTAGAGAAATAATGATTGGAAAAAGTGTAAAAGTAGTTCACAATCTTTACACATGTTTCAAATGTAGTCCAAATATTTAGTATGTATCAAATGTAGTCCACAATATTTTTGTTTTGTTTCAATTTCAATCCAAATGACGAAAATTAGACCAAATTAACGGTCAAAGAGTTTGACCGTCAGTCAAACAAGAAAACGATTTTCAGGAAATCTTTTTATTTAGAATTTTTTTTTTCATTTACTAAAGAAAATGGTTTCTCCAAAATCTTTTCCTTTCCACCCCTCCCCTTTCTTCCAAAACCATTTCCACCATGGAAGGAGTTTCAAGCTTTTGGGTACAACTTACGTTCAGTATTTTCAAGAACCGAGAAGGAAGGAAGGAGAAAGGGACACGTCCAAACACACCTGACTACTCACCGTAGTCCAGACTTTTACTTATTGCTATTTTTGGCTCTGTAAACTCATGTTTATGTTGCAAATATTGAACGTACGTTGGACCCGAAAGCTTGAAACTCCTTCCATGGCGGAAATGGTTTTGGAAGAAAGGGGTGGGGTGGTTTTAGGAGGGTCAAAGGAAAAGATTTTCGAAAAGGAAACAAAAAAAAATTTCTATAGAAGTACTAAATAAACCTTTGAGGAGGAACCTTCTTAATTAAATGAATATTAAAAAATATTTTTGTCAAAAGACAAAAAAATCCTCAAACATGGAGTTTTTAATAAAATAATAAGGTTATTTTCAGAAGACAAAACTTTATGGTATTTTTAATTTACCCAACATAAGAATTCGTCTCGATGGACTAAAAATTGGGCTCAACAGAACTTCACTATCCAATAGGACTTCAAAACTTTGGGCCTATTCGTTATTCATTTTGATGGGTTTGAAGAACACATTATCAAAACTTGATTTTAAAAATAATTTTTAAATATAAGATTAAAAAAGTATATTGAGAATAATAAAAAATTAATATATATATTTTTTAAAGAAATACTTCATTCTCACTAAGAGTTATAATCTAGGGACAATTCCCTTTAAGGGCGCAATAAGATTTAAAATTACTTAAAAGGGCGTAAGTTTTCTATAATTATTGCTGAGGGCGCAATATTATTTATAATATTTTACCTATTTTTGTAAATGACCTTCATATCCTGATTAAATATTTACTAAACTTCATTACGGTAAATAGCTGACAAAACCGTCATTTGCAAGAAGTAGAGAACCGGATTCAGCAAACAACTATATGCGGAACACGTTCTAAATCATACAGCGCTGCTATCGCTACTGAAGAGAATAAATAAGTCCTCCCTGTCAGTTCCTACTCCTTACTATCGCATGGATGAAACATATAATTTCCTTGCTAAATTTCATGGAATAAGGTCAATCAGGTTGAAGATTTACTTTTGCAAAGCTTTAATTTTGTAACATGATATATGAAACATCAACTCCTGAGTCATAACCAAGCTCATTAACACTAGTGAAATAGGAAAACAAGCAATTTTCCTTGAATCAAGCGTAATAAAATTTGGCCAAAGCAAAGTCTATGCCACTGTGATACACAAACTAAGAATATATCTTTGTTCTACCAAGTGAATGCTCTCAAAAAAAAAAAAAACATGGATCAAAGGCATGCATTAGTTATGATGAAGCAGATCCTAAAGATAGGTATTGCAAACCCAGATGCTTGGGGGTCATTCATTTGAAGGCAGCCAAATATGTTCCTGTATGATGGATATCAGGGATCCAGTAACATAGGAACAAAAGGAAGACTAGCTAGAAAGCATATAACTGCTAAATCTGTTCCTCATTAACTCGACATGGATACCTTGTCATCAATAAAATTTGATTTCTCTCCATAACATATAATATGTATCTTGTTCTTGATCATATTCAGTTGGCACATCTATGACCCGATTCCCATCACCTTCAGAATCCTTTAAGATGACTTATGCATGGACTGTAGCTGAAATACTTGTCAATAGGATCTGGTCCAAGATAGAGATGAACCTCCCAATACTGCAAAAACTGTCTTTTATTAATCTTCAAACTCTTCTTAACATCCTCAATAGCACTCGATCATACAGGAATGGCTTTTCTTTGACACAGCTGAATTTAGTGCATCTTGTATTGGATTAAAAGAACGCAGACGTTGCACGTTGATTTTTAGTCTGGACATGTTTAGAAGGCAGAGGAAGCATTACGGTTGTTTGGTCGATTTGTATGGAAAACTCCGACAGATTGAGAAAGCAAAGAAACTTATCTTGGGGTATGCCTTTAAAACTTGATGTGGTCATATGGGAGCTTTGCTTGCGGCAAACTGATTGGTCATTTAAATTGGTCGTCATTAATTGTTTCAACGTAGGTATAGGTCTATATTGTGAGAGAACAGCCAAAAGCTTTTTTTTTTAGGAGAAACGTAGAACTCGGGAGTGGGATAATGGAGAGGGCAACTAACAGGGGTAAGACCGTATAAAACAAAATGATTAAAATATTAAATTTAATTTTATGCCCTTAACAGGAATTATAAAACACTTACGCCCTTTTAAGGAATTTTTAATCTTACAACGCCTTTAAGGAGAATTTTCCCTATAATCTATTATATCGAAAGCATGAGCTGTGGTGGGGAGAAACGAAGTGGGGAGACTCCTGCAGAGTCCTACCAACTTTGCACTCTAAATAGGCAGAACTAACAGATGTAGGAATCGAATTCCTGACATCTGGGTGGTTTGCCCTGAGCACTAACCGCTGGGGCACTAGCTCGTTGCTTTAAAAAAAAAAAAAAAATTTAGTATAAACAGGCCGAAGTTTGGTTTCTTCATTGATTGGGTTAATACTATAGAGTTTCAACATTTTCATTAGATTTGCTTGGTAGTTGGTGTAACGGATTGGTCCGAAGACTTCGAACCTATCCTTCAGAGCCCAATAAGACTTTAACTAGCATGACGATAACCCATTAATCTCTTCTTTTTTCTTTTTTTTTTTTTTCCTTTCTATAATAATAATTTTCTGTCTTATTAAAATAATCGATACTTTTTAAAGCAAAGATTTCAGTGATAACATTGAAAAACATTTAATAACAGTTGAGAAATAAAGTATAACCACGTATCCCATGATTACACCTACGATGCCATTATTAATAATGTCATGATTTATACGTAACGAGTCACAAGGCCGTTCCTACATAAATAAGAGTCATGTTCAATAATTTAAATTTGGATCCTTTTATATTATTGTAAATGTAAGATAGAATTATCAGTTTAAGAGTCATTCATATCAAACGCCTTGACTGTTTGATATGAGATTGTATTGTGTGCACATGCGCAACACCACTTTATTTTTTGTGAAAAAAATAAATGTAGACCTTACTTTTTATTTTACAAGCCATACTTATAACATTAAAATTGAAACTATTATATTATTTTTATTATTTTTTTAAAAATATGTATTACTTTTTATCTTACATACACTACTTATACCCTTAAAAATCAAAACTTTTTACTATTACAATTTTTCAGAAGTAGGCCCTATGATTTAGATTACATGTATTACATTTTTAAAGAAACAATATTTTTACGTGTCTATTTTAAAAGTATAATTATTGTCTTTAAAAATATCAAATTTTTAAAAAGAATATTGATTTTAGATAAATTTGGGCCCTATAAAATTGATGGCCATGAGCGCGTGTTCACGTCGCACGCGCCCTGAGCCGGCCTTGACGAGTCAGTTAGGCTATAAAATAGTGTATTAATATTAGGCCAAATTTTGAACGAGTGAATAGAAAAGTGTACGTGTTTGTGCCCATTAGAAATTCAACGATTGTGTTTTGTCCATCCTTTGTGGACATCATCAACTCTCAAGCAAGCCTCTTTCCTCACTACAAACAGAAACGACAATCAATTTCAACCCATTTCATTTTTTTACTGTATATTATTTTATACATTTTAAATATAATTTGACATACTGTCGTGGGAGATGACAACTATAAAATCATAATTTCAAGAAATTATTCCATTCATGAGATGTCCAATTAGATAGCATTTAATGATTCAACGATAAGTATAAAAAGAAACTAATGCAAGATACTGCTGAATCATATTCATCCCTCTAAATTATAAAAGCTAAAGCCGACATCGTGAACTCATTATCCTTCGATTATTGTAATAATAATTAGGTGTTAAAGTAAAATGGGAAAGGAAAAAAAAAAAAGTTCCAACTAAAATTATACCAAAAGTATTATTATAAGGTAAAACTTTCTTACTCTTCCTTTGTTGCTGAGTTGTATGCTCTCAAATCTTCAATTAAACTGCAGAAACCCAGATACGACGATCCGCCATTTTCAACCGCCTTCTTCGCCATTTCTTTCAGCGCCTCCGCCCTTTTCCTCATTTCAACAGCTTCTTCGCCCACCATAACACGATCCACCGCCATGGCCAGAGAATCAGCTTTCACGGCATCACTCGAAACCCAGCTATTTTTACGGGAGCCCACCCCAACGCCAATCCTCAAAACCTCAGTCAACAGTTTTTCATTGAAAAATTGATCTGCAAACAGAGGACACGTTACCATGGGTTTCCCGGCGCAGATTGCCTCCAGCGTAGAATTCCATCCGCAATGAGTCACGAATGCTCCCACCGATTCATGCCCGAGAATCAGAATTTGGGGTGCCCAACCTTTAATGATTATGCCCTTTTCTTCGGTTCTTTCCTCAAATCCGTTCGGAAGCCATTTGGATCTCTCTTGCTCGTCCACGCAGCTTTTCACGACCCAGATGAAATTCTGCCCTGATTTCTCCAGCCCTAATGCGATTTCGTGTAATTGAGAAAGAGTAAATCCAGCGAGACTTCCGAAACAGACATAAATTACTGAATTGGGTTTCTTTGAATCGATCCAGCTCAAGCATTTCTCCTGATCTATGGATGATTCATTTCCTCGCAGGGATTGATCTTCAGGAGCGCCGTCGATTTGAAGGAACAGAGGGCCTATATTCCAGGCCCTGATCCCAAATTTATCCCTGTTATAGTTAAAGTAATCTGGCTCGAGTTCGTAGAAACTGTTGACAATCGCTCCGAAGCTTTTCGCATTTGAATCCGAAATTTGCTGCACCATCTTGTCGAATTCCGTTTCAGGTTCTTCCTGCATCAGGCTTTCGTGTATTTGCGATCTGGTGAGTTGAATCCGATGAGGAAACGCAGGCAGGAGGAAAGGATCGGAGTCGGATTTGACGTTCTGGTAAGGTTTATAACGATTTAAATTCGCCGAAACAGAGACAATAAAAGAGCTCGACCCGTGAAAATACAATCTGGGTATACCGAATTTTTCCGAGGCAGCAAAAGTCCACGGCAAGAAACTGTCGGAAACCAGGACATCCGGGCGGCAGTCTTGAAGAAGCTCCTCCAGCTGGCCCTGAAGCATGGCAACGGCCGCCGTGAATTTGTTCATCGACTCCTCTGTTGTTACGTGATCCAAACTCTCCCATCCCTCCGGCAATCCGACCTCGGCGGCCGGGAATCTGATGGCACGGACAGAAATCTGGAATCCTAAAAGCCGGCTTTCCTCGATTGATTTGTTGAACATGGGAACATGCTGATGAGTTGTAACTAAGGTCGTTTTCAACCCGCGAGAACTGAACAGCTTCGCCATGTCTATGGTTGGTATCATATGGCCTTGAGCCATTAATGGAAAGAAGAAAAAATGGAGCTGATGATCGCTCATCTTTTTTACTGTTTTTCGGATGGACAAAGTCAACTTCGAAACGCAAAGATGGAGCAGGTTGGCCTGCCTGGGCTTTAAACTTCAAACTATTTGTTATGCTTCAGGGAATCGCAAGTATTCAACAACGACGACTAAACATATCTCGGGTGGTGAGCATAGCTATATCGATCATATATCGTCATTTAGTTGTGAAGTTAGAGCCCTAATGTGAGTTGAGGCAAAATATGAAAAAATTCGTTAATTAAATACAAATTTAATTTATCCTTATTTTGCTTTTCTTTTTTCTTTTTATTATAAAAACTTTTTGGTGGAGTCAAAATTAGTCATTTTCTAAAATTCTTAAATAGCACGGTGGATACTTTTAAAAAAACTAGGTGGGGACACTGGCCCCACTAGATTGATATTGTGGCTTCACCACTGTTGCCATCCTCCAAACATATTGATTCATTAATTTTACATAATTCGCCCTTCAAGCATCATAAATTACAATTCTTGTGATAAATTTTGAAAATTTTCGATAATTTTTTCAACCAAAAAGTAGACGAAGCCTATATAGCTTTAAAAAATGACACGCTTAACAAAATAGTAGTAATTCCACTATTAACTGCCCCAACGAAGAATCATCCAAATTCCATTTGTAGAGAATTAAAAGAAAAATTATTTTCCAGAGGGGTAATTACATTCACGTCCCCACAATTTGGTGTAATTAAAAATATTCTCTCGTAGTTTCTTAACATTTACATTGATCTCTTTCAAATTTTTGTGAAATTACAAATACCCCTTGCAAGGCATCAATCGAGTAGGTGATTTTGGATTAGTGCGCCTTTTGCGCAGAGGGACTGAGGTTCAACAGTAATATCGCTTCAATAATCGACCGTTGATTGGGGGCTTGGGCCTTCCCATTTCCTTTGAACTTCGGCTGCCTTTGGACTCGTATTTTGTTCGTACACAATCAACGGAGGCCTTCTCGACATATGTTGCAACGTCTTCAATAGCATGCTCTTACTTCATCTTTCCCTTAATAAGTCATCAAATTTGGTGCTTTTTGATCCCCAGTTGCTATGGGGAACAAAGGACGAAATACAATCGATTCCTCTATTTAAGTGGTTCTCGCTTTTCCTTGTTCCTGTTCCTAACTCCCCCCCGGGTAGTTCCCAATGTTTGGCACTTTCCATACTTCATGGGTGCAACATCAACAAATTCGCTCATGATTAAATTACAACCTAAGATTTATGACCATATTATGTTAACTGTTCGTATTTCGTTCATTCCATCGGTATGCTCTCAGGTACCTGTAATTGTGATCCGTTTGCCAGAATCAAGGGGTCTTTCTGTAGAAACCTCCACGAACAATCATCGTTTTTTGATGGTTTTTCAGCTTTTGATAGCTGCTCTTTCCACACCTTCGAATATCTTGTGCCAAATTTTTGCCCGTTTCCCTTTTTTATTTTTTTATTTTTTATAATAGAGTTGGCTATCTCTGTAGCATCGATTATACAAGTTCGTTAAGAGGGTTGGACGAGTGGAATGGGGGAGAGCAGCACGATCGACAAAAAAAAGAGTAACTCCCCCTAGAACCTGGCAAAGTCATTATCAATGAATTCTCGAGCAATTCTCAACCAACATATGCGATTCATTCCCCTACTTTCTCTTCCTTTCAGTCCCTCGTCCATGAATGTGACTCCCTTGCTGGAAGGTCTCCCATGTATAGAACTATAAAGAAATGCATGTAAGGTCAATATAATAGACTCGCTATATTAGTTAGTTTGTTCGCTCTTGAATTTTGTTTGAAGGAGTCTTTTGTACAACCGTATAGTCGACCCCTCATATTAGTTGTTTTTGTTGAGTCTTTTGTATGATGGTTCTATGGTAATACTTTAGCAGTTAAAAATGATAAGCGTATTTTAATCAATACGCAATATATCAGAGGTTGGAATCGATACATGTGATTTCTTCACTACATATGATACTTGTTGCTTTAAATAACTGCAATTTTTCATTAATTACACACAATACAACTTATGGCGATACGATAATAACTAAACTCTTGGTTACGGTATATTAAAGGCTATATGCAATATGTGTTTTCAAAAATTTATTATGATATATTGGAGACTAATCTTGATATGCACGTCTTCGGATTATCGGACCATCATATACAAGTTTTTATCGTTTCGTGGACGCTTAAGTGTAAGTTTATTATGAATAACATGTAACGTAATCATATTAGTAATGATAGGATTAGTAAAAAGAAATTTATAGTGTTTATTTGATACAACAAATTTAATTTATTTTCCTTTCCCCTCTTCCTCCCTCCCTCGCACAGCAAAGATGCAGCGATCAAATATTTCTTACTCTTGCTTTGTTACTGAGTTGTATGCTCTCAAATCTTCAATTAAACTGTAGAAACCCAGATACGACGATCCACCATTTTCAACCGCCTTCTTCGCCGTTTCTTTCAGAGCCTCCGCCCTTTTCCTCATTTCAACAGCTTCTTCGCCCACCATAACACGATCTACCTCCGTGGCCAGAGAACCAGCTTTCACGACATCACTCGAAACCCAGCTATTTTTAAGGGAGCCCACACCAACTCCGATCTTCAGAACCTCAGTCAACAGTTTTTCATTGAAGAATTGATCCGCAAACAGGGGACACGTCACCATGGGTTTCCCGGCGCAGATTCCCTCCAGCGTAGAATTCCATCCGCAATGTGTCACGAATGCTCCCACCGATTCGTGGCCGAGAATCAGAATTTGGGGCGCCCAGCCTTTAATGATTAAGCCCTTTTCTTCGGTTCTTTCCTCAAATCCGTTCGGAAGCCATTTGGATCTCTCTTGCTCGTCCACGCAGCTTTTCACGACCCAGACGAAATTCTGCCCTGATTTCTCCAGCCCTAATGCGATTTCGTGTAATTGAGAAAGAGTAAATCCTGCGAGACTTCCGAAACAGACATAAATTACTGAATTGGGTTTCTTTGAATCGAGCCAGTTCAAGCATTTCCCCGTCTATCGATGACTCAAATCCTCGTCGAGCTTGATCTTCAGGAGCGCCATTGATTTGTAGAAACAGAGGGCCTATATTCCAGGCCCTGATCCCCAATTTATCCCTATTGTAGTTGAAGTAATCTGGCTCTAGCTCGTAAAAACTGTTTACTATAGATCCAAAGCTCTCCGTAACAGAGACTATAAAAGAGCTCGACCCGTGAAAATACATTCTCGGTATACCGAATTTCTCCGCAGCGGCAAAAGTCCACGGTATGAAACTGTCGGAAACCAGGCAATCAGGGCGGCATTCCCGGAGCAGCTCCTCCAGCGGTGCCTGCAGCATGGCAATCGCAGCCGTGAATTTGTTCAGCGTGTCCTCCGTTTTTACATCATCCAAACTATCCCACCCTTCCGGCAATCCGACCTCGGCGGCCGGAAATCTGATGGCACGGACAGAAATCTGAAATCCTGAACGCTGGCTTTTCTCAATTGATTTGTTGAACATTGGAGCATACTCATGAATGGTAATTAAGGTGGTTTTGAACCCGCGAGAACTGAAGAGCTTCGCCATGTCTATGGTTGGTAGCACATGGCCATGAGCCAATAATGGAAAGAAGAAAAAATGGAGCTGATGATCACTCATCTTTTTGCTGTTTTTGTGATGGAAAAATTCAACTTGGAAATGCAAAGATGGAGCTGGTTAGCCTGGGCTTCAATGTTATAATTCTACAGTTTTGTGATGGAAAGTTTCTAATATATTAGATCCAACGTCAATAAATAGCATTTATGGCACTACGCTACCGTAGTTTTGTATGCATCATATTATCGGGTACGTAATGACATATGAATGGATTCATTAATATTCAAATAACTCAAGTTTTATAATATTGTGTAATCCCCCCTCCAACTATCATAAATTACACTCCTTGTGATAAATTTTAAAATTTCTTTTTTGAGAAAAAATAAACTCTTTACTCCCTTCGTTTCATATAAGAGATAACTTCGAAAAAATATTTTTTGTTTTAATAGAACAGTTCACTTTAACTTATACTTAATAAGGAATAGTATAAATGGAACAAAGGGTGTCAAATGAGTTATTTTAAGTATTGTACCTTGATACTCATAATAAGTTATACATTTGTCAAAGTGAACTCTTTTAATAGGTCGAATTGAGTAATAGTATTATTATAAACTTATCTAAAATTTAACAATCAATTTGTAATTAGATTAAATTGGGGCATGTTATTTACAATACACTTTTTACTATATGCAGAACATTTTTTTAAATTTTAGTATTAAAAAGACAAAAATACCCTTACCTCTATTTATATAAAAAAAATACCAACATTAACCTAAACAGTAGCAAAAAGGAAAAAATTTCAGTTCCAGTAGACTTTCACCTGAATCATGCGAAAGTTTCTTAGACTTTTGCCTAAATCAGGCTAAAGTTTAATATACTTTCGCCTGTCTCAGGGGAAAGTGGTCGCCTAGCTGGGGCAAAAGTTTTCAATATTTTGTGCGTCCTGTGGCGAAACTCTTGGAAACTTCGCCTAAGCCACACGAAAGTTTCCAAGAATTGGCGGAAGTCTTAAACTTCCGCCACAAGACGCACAAAGTATTGGAGACTTTCGCTCAACCCAGGCGAAAGTTTTCAATACTTTGTGCATCATATGGTGAAACTCTTGGAAACTTTTTCCCAAGCCAGGCGAAAGTATCAAATACTTTGTGCGTCTTGTGGCGGAATTCTTGGAAACTTGTGCCCAATCCAGGCAAAAGTTTCCATGAATTTCGACTGGAATTCGACGGTAAAATGTCTATTGACATGAATTTCGACTGAAATTCGACGGTAAAATGTCTATTGTATTTTAGTAATTTCATAACAAAAAATTTTGAAAATATCCTACGAACAGTAAATTTCGTCCTGCAGATAACATTTCTGATTAAATTTGAGGAAGGCAAGTGCAATGCACCTATTATTGGATTATCGGATTTCCCCGAAGTGACACATTATTTAATGCCGCAATAAATTTGTGATCGACGAGTGCAATGAATTGACCCAACGAACGCAACATTTATTGAGAACCAGGGTTAACATTTGGCCCTGGAAACGTGATTCAAATTAAGATTTGGATCTCATTTTTATTTTATAATAATTTATTATTATTTTTAATAATTTTTTTCATATTTTTAATATAATTTTTTATATTTCTAATGTAATTTTAGGGGACGCTTAGTTGGATGTAGTATAAGGCTGCAATGAAATTCACTTGAAAATAAATGCGATTGATGATGCTTCGTTGGGTATAATAGGAATTAAAACTCCTCAATCACTCCCTTAATTTCAATACATACCCCCCCCCCCCCCCCCTCCCCCCTCCCCAATTCACCTAACCCCATTTTTTTATCAAAAATATCCTTCCTTCTACTAATTTTATTACTTCACTTTCTTTCTCTAAAATTTTCTCTTTTTAACTTTATTACTCACTTTCTCCTTCTAATATTTTCTCTTTCTAACTTTATTATTTCACTTTCTCTTTTTAATTTTATTACTTCACTTTCTCTTTCTAAATTTTTGCCTCACTCTAACTTTGTTACTTCACTTTTTCTCTCTAGATATTTTTCTCTCTCTAACTTTATTACTTAAATTTCTCTATCTAACTTTATTATTTCACTTTCTCTCTCTAAATTTTGGTCTCACTCTAATTTTATTACTTCACTTTCTCTCTCTAAATATATTTCTATCTAACTTTATTACTTCACCTTCTCTCTCTAAATTTTTGTCTCACTGTCTCTCTCTCTATATATCTCCTTTTACATTCTCTCTCTACATATTTATTTTTTACGTTCCCTCTCTAATTTTATCCTTTAATTTTCTCTCTACATTTTCTCTTTCTCCCTCTACATCTATTATTTTACTTTCTCTCTCTAATTTTATCCTTTAATTTTCTATCTCTACATTTTCTCTTTCTCTCTCTAAATTAATTATTTTATTTTCTCTCTCTACCTTTTTCCTTTAATTTTTTGTCTATAACTTTATTACTTCACTTTGATTATTTTCTTAATATAGTTGAAAGGGTAAAACTGAAATTTTAACTGATTGTCATTGCTAATGATAAGTTAAACCAAGTACTATCAATCACAATGATACCCATTACACAATTTCAACCAAACACAATTGACTCCTCAATCATTTCCATTGGCCCCTCAATCATTCCCATTGAGGAATTTATGCCAAGCGCTCCCTTAATAAAATCACAATCCAAATGAAGGTTTGGATCCAGTCTAAATACCAAACGGGGCCTTGAACTATGCAAATCGCAAAAATGCAACATGTGTTATAAACTTTCAAAAATTACATTCGGGACAAAACATTTGTAATTCCATAATTAACTGCCCCCCGAATACTCATCCAAATTCTGGACAAATCTGTTAAGAGCTAGAGGGATGAAGGTGTAAGTACATTGAATTTTTACAAAATGACAAATTCCATTATTTTCCACAGCGTGAATTACATTTACATCCCCAAAATTTGGTGAGATTCAGTCCCCAAAATTTGGTGAAATTCAAATATTATCTCGAATTTTTCTGACAATAATTTATCTGTCGCAAAATTTTGTGAAATTGCAAATACCATGGGGAGAAATGAACTCGATTTTTGTTTGGGAGAGTATTTTGTACGAAAGTCTAATCAATGTGTTTAGACGGCACATAATGGCGATATACGATCCATATAACCGACCCTACGTAGTATGACAAATGCCTAGTAGTCATTGTTTTTGTTTGAGTCTTGTGCGACAATCTAACGTTAATACTTCAGTATTTAAAATTGATAAGCATGTTTTCATCAATGTGCGATACATCATAGGTTATAATCGATACACGTATTTTTTTCATTACATGTTATACTTGTTGCATTAAGATAACCAGTGTCGAAGCCAGCCTCCCAATGTTAAGAGGGGCAAAATAGTTGGGACAATAAATTTTTGTCTTAAGGGTGTTAAAATTTTTAAATTATTTTAACTTTTAGCTGAAAAAATGGACAAAGATTTGAACTTTTTATAATTATTAAAATTTTGGTGGGGTAATTTCTCAAATACTACTAAAATTTCAATAATTTATACTAACTAAATGCGTTTTTTAAAAAACCACGGGGGGCAATTGCCCCCACCATTCTTCAATGCGGCTCCGCCACTAAACATAACAGCGAATGCGATATATTTGTCGCTATACATAATACTGCAAATCGTGACACACATGAGATTAAATCTGATATTTTAACAACTAAACTCGTAACTGCAGAATATTAGATGCTATATGCAATACACATGTTTTTAGAAAATAACTGTGATATATGGAAGACTAAATTTGATATGTGTATCGTCGGATTATCAAAGCGTTAGATATAAGTTTTTATCCCTTTGTGGACCCTTATTATTTCGGAGAATTTTGAACAAATTGTACTATTGTTGTAATTTTTTGACATTTCGAAATACTTCATTTGTCTCATTCAAAGAGTTGACTTTGTATCGTTAAAAATAGTAATACAAAATGAACTTTTTGGGTGATACAGATAAAGTAATATTTATAATTTCATTTGAGGGAGGTAAGGGCATGTTCTTTACATTGTGGTTTTAGTTTCAACAGTAAGTTTAATATATTTTAATCATATTTCATCATTTTTAATATAACTTTTTACTATTCAGCATCTACTTTTTACATTTTCAATACACTTTTTACATTATAAAACTATTTTCCAAAACTTGTTTTCAAAATCATTTTCAAAACGATGAAAAAGAACAGGCCCTTAATATATTATAATCAGTTTTCATCATTTTTAATACAACTTTTTACTATTTAACTATCCTTTTACATTTTGAATACATTTTTAACATTATAAACTATTTTTCAAAACTGTTTTCAAACATATCAAAAAAAAAGGAAAATTCTTTTCACTTGAAAGAAGGAATTCGAATGCATTCCTGCCCAGCTTCTAATGCAAAAGCTTTTTTCTTCCAATAGAAAAAAAAAGAGCAAATTTTTCTCAATTGAAGATTCGAAGAATCCTTGAAATCCAGAAACCTATACGCAACCTCCTTCTTCAACGATGATGTTCTCTTGTTGAATGATATTCGCTCAAATCTCGAATGAGAACATTGAAATTAGAATAGGAAGATCCACCTTCTTCGATAGCCTTCCTCGCCTTCTCTTTCAGATCCTTAGATCTTGCCCTGATTTTCAGAGCTTCTTCTCCCACCATAATTCGTTGCACCGCCTTGGCTAAAGCTTCTCCTTCCACAATCTCCGTCGTAACTCTGCCCCACTGTTTCGCCCCCACCGCAACCCCGATTCCCAGAACATCCGTCAGCAATTTCTCGTTGAAAAATTGCTCAGCGAACATTGGCCACGTCACCAGTGGCACCCCGGAGCAAACTCCTTCCAGCGTCGAATTCCATCCGCAGTGGGTAACGAATGCTCCGACGGCTTCGTTGCCGAGAATCAGAAGCTGGGGTGCCCAGCCTTTTATGATTATTCCCTTTCCTTTTGTTCTCTCCTCGAATCCTTTTGGAAGCCATTTCTCGCTGTCTTCTTCGTCCACGCAACTCCTCACGACCCATATGAAATCTTGCCCGGAGGCCTCGAGACCTTTTGCGATTTCGTGCAATTGGGCGACGGTGAAGACAGACATGCTTCCGAAACATACATAAACCACCGAATTAGGCTTCTTGGAGTCGAGCCATTCCAGGCACTCGTGTTCATCAATGGCGGATTTCTTCCCTCTTCCAGCTTTATCTTCAACTTCCTGGTTGCAGAGCAGGAACGGGCCAATATGCCACGCCCTTCTCCCCAATTTCTTGGTGAAATAATCAACATAATCTGGCTCGAGTTCGTAGAAACTGTTCACGATTACTCCATAACATTTCGCATCAGAATCCCTAACTTGTTTGATGAATTTCGTCCACTCTGTTTCTTCCACAACTTTCTCCCTTTCATGAATCGATACCTGTCCTCTAGTCATCTTTATCTCGTGAGGAAGTTCAGGGACCACAAAAGGCTCGGAATCAGAGGAAACATTATCGAAAGGTCTGTTTCGCCGCAAGGACTCGCCCGCGCAGATTGCGAACGTACTCGTACCGTGGAAAATCAATCGCGGGATGCCGAATTTCGTCGCAGCCTCTGTCGCCCACGGGAAGAACATGTCTGCGACGAGGCAATGCGGGCGGAATTCTTCCAGAAGCTGTTCCAGCTGGTCCCGGAGCATAACGCTGGCCTTGATGAAATTGGGAAACAAATCTTCCGACTTCAGCTGGTCCATGCTCTCCGTTCCTTCCGGCAAGCCGGCTTCGACGGCGGGGAAATTAATTGCCCTGACGGAAATGTCGAACCCCAAATCTCTGCTTCTCTGAATGGCCTTTTCGAACATGGGGACGTGGGAGTGAGTTGTGATCATGGTCGCTTTCACGCCTCGAGAACTGAAAACTTTCGCCATGTCTATGCTGGGCAGCATGTGGCCGTGAGCCAAAAAGGGGAAGAAGAATACGTGAATTTGCTGAACCATTGCGATTGCAGCGATTCGATTCCGGCGACGGCGCTGTGTGAATGTGTGTGTTTGTCTGGAAAGATCGAGGCGGAAAATACTAGAAAGAAGTGAACTTCAATTTGACTTATGACGACGAGAGTTGAAGGATTTATGTGATTTATAGGCTTTAGGGACTGGGGCCCACCGAAGAAAACGTCTCAAATTTGAAATGCTGCAATTTGCATCAAATCACAAAGACAAATAATTGTGAGGTGATGATAATAAGAGCTAACAGATATATACTTCGAAAAGTATATTATTTTTAATTTTATAAAATAACTATATTTAATTTAATATTCTTCATTTTTTTGGCTTCCCGTTGGTGCAATGGTAGCATAGTTTGTACGATCTTATGATCGTATGATTCCAAAATACAATTTAACTTTAGTTTTGATTTAATCAAACCTAATTTTTTATTTATTAAAATGGTCAGATAAAAGTAATTTTTTATATGTATAACACATGATCGTTTGTTGTATAATTTTGAAAACTTACATTTCTAATATTTTGATTTTGATTTTACACGAGATTCTCATCCTCCAAACTATGAGTGAGTGGTACTCCACAGCCTTGTGAACATAGGAGACATTGGCATTTGAGTTAGATCCTTTAGTTAATAAAGTACTATTATCGGTCCTTTAAAAAATGTCTTTAAATTTTAATTTTTTATTATCAAACACAAAAGTTGATGTAGAAATTATTTGAAAAAGAAAAAAAAAAAAAGCAATAGTAATAAGTGTTAGGGAAAAACACCCTCGTCAGGATTTTTTAACCACTTATTGGAAGAAATTTCCCAAAAAGAACATTGCAGTGAAATTGAAAAAACAGAAAAAGAAAACACACTAAATCTAATGTAGTTCAATCGCAACAAATATACTCCACACAATTACTCACTACTACTTCATTAGATATGGGGAATAAAAATAGAAGAGTTTACAGTGTACACCCTCTCAACATACAAAGTCTATCGCCCTCTATTATATTATCAATTCCCCTTCTTTCGATATCGTTGTATAGCTTCGTAACAACCTACCAACAACAGTGTCGAAAGTATAGGTAAGAACACACATTTCCTATGACTTCATGACGACTTCGCAACTCTAAAGCATGAATCTCTATCATTTCTTATGAACTTACGACGTATCACGGGGCGCTCTTTAGGTTACTTAAAAGCGCGCCGTGTGGCAAGCAATCCGTTAGAGATTGCTTCCGCCAAGTCTTAACCGCCAGACGCAATCAGCACCGTGGTGCCTTTAGTGGGACGGTAAAGACAAGGCTCGACTTGTAGGGACTTGAACGCTAACGATGACAAATTAACGTAGACAAAATGAAGTTTAAGAATGCTCAAATCAACTAGCAAAAGCTTAACTTACATTAAATTCGGGTACGGTAGCAGAGCATACGTCATATACTACCGTAGTAGGAAAACTAGTGAAAAGTCACAAGTGCCCGTAAGAGCGTACATGGTGTGAAAGATGTAGATCTTTCAACACTTACAAAAATAGGCTACCAAAATACTACTCTAAATATCCCCCTACTTACTAAAGATGTGGCATATTGTACATAAAAAATCTTAGCTAAGAAAAACAAGTAAAAACCATCGTGTCCAGTCGAGCGTTGCAGTCGAGACACGATGGGCAGCAAAACAGCACAGTGGTGGGCATGCGAGGATTGTGGGGCACCATGGGGAGTACATCATCATATCGAGTTGAGCGTTGTTGTCGAGACACGATGAGCGGCAAAATAGCGCAATGGCTGGTGCGTTAGGATTGCGGGGCAACGTTGAGGAGTTGGCCCGTAACACGACGGCACACCATCTCTCACATGTTCGAAGGCCTTCCCTCTACATTTCGTTGGGGGTATGCTCTCTTTCTTGCATGACTTAAAACTATTACAAACATAACTTATTTATAATAGAAAATGATAAACCCTACTGGACTCAAATTAACTGTACTAATTGTATTAAGAATTTGATAAGATAACCCAACACTAAGTGTAAACATTACAATGTCATAATATGTGTGTTTTTGTTTTCCTCCGGTGATACTTTTTATAGGACACGAGTCTTATTTCTAAAAAACAATTTCATTTTAATAAACCAATTCTATATTTTTTAATATCTTTATTAAAATAATTAAGTGTGATTTATAATTAAATATAGATGGAGAGAGCTTATTATATGTTTGAATTAACAAATTGCCCAAACTAGATTTAAAAATAAATAAAAAAAATTGCCCAAACAAAACAACTTCTAGAAATATGAGTAGGCAAAAAAGTTTTAAAATTTTTTTATTAGGCCAATAGGCAAGGGATCTTCTAGAATGGTTGAGAATCAATAAAAGATGGGAAGGTACACGAATGATGAATGGTGGCGGGCTTGACAGTGAATGGTGGCGGGCTTGACAGCTCTTGGACTTGGAGTCCAACACTCTCTGCAACCAAATTCATACTTGTGATATTTATATGGTAAAATCGACGTGAAACTCCAATACATTAATAGGTGAAATAAATATAATTTAAATTTAATACACAATATATTAAAAATGAAATTTAATATATATATTTTTATGATATAAATACGATAGACAAATACACAACTTGTTGGAAGATATGGATAATGATAAATTATGTGGAAGAGATTATTTTGTGGCTGCGATGCAATCATACGACATTGTCGCAGGCTGTCGCAGAGTCGTAGGAACTAGGAAGATGAAGGCCGCTTGTTTTTACGCTGAGATGATCGCTTCCGTCACTCATTATGGAGAGTAGTTCAATTTTACGTCACTAGTGACGATTCCAGAATCCAGAAGCTCGGATCGATCCAAAATGCCACTCTGCTATTAAATGATTCGTTCTATAGACTTCTTCTCTTGAAGATACAAAATATAACACAATTACCTTTACTTTGGTTGGCACTCATCATTTAAACATCACTGTACAATTATTGTCTCGTGTAAAAAATTATATTTTAAACTATACGAAATTATAAAATATTATACCGTAAATTCTTTTATTAATTCCTTGTAACTTACTCTTTACGCCATCTCTCTTCTTAAAGATACAAACAGTAGCATAATTACCTTTACTTTTGTTGGTATCGACTAGTCGAGCCGTGTTTTGGCTTGTCAAGTTCGGTTCATTTGTCTTTATTTGTTAAATGAACGAGTTCGAGTCGAGGCTTAATCGAATCGAGATGAACCCAAAAGTTTGTTCATGAACATTACCAAGCACAAAATGAAGGTGTTTAGTTACTTTAACACATCATGTCGGTATATATAAAAGTTTAAATTCAATTTAAATTAATATTTTAGTATTTATAATTTTATACACATGTAAATGGATATATAAACATGCATTTATTTATATTAATCAATAGTTTTATTTATTATGTGATTATTCTATTTATATTATATAGCTAATATATTTATTAAACTTGTTTGCAAAAGTGAACGAGCTTTCAACCCTTTTTTCATTTTTTAATAAATGGACGAACTTGCGTCGAGTTTTAAGTAAGCCGATCAAGAACTTTTTCACGAAGTTCGTATTCACTCTTTATCCTTAGGGGGAGCATAAATACTGTCTGGTACACTAAAATAGTATATTACGGAGTAATATAATTGTTTATAGGTCATAAAATAAAACTTGAAAACATGACTTTTATATAGAAGAGGTAGGATAATATTTTAGAAATTTCGAGTAATGCATGAATTTGCCAGATCTGTCCAGAAGAAAAAATTAAATCCATGGATTAATTGATCAAATTTCCATGCGAAGTGAAAACAAGAATCCAGATTTTGTTCACTTTTCCAGATCCCTTGCTGAATGGTAAGCATTCAAATCTCGTATGAGAGCTTCGAAACCAGAATAGGAAGATCCACCTTCTTCAATGGCCTTCCTCGCCATCTCTTTCAGTGCCTTACATCTGCCTCTGAATTTCACACCTTCTTCCCCAACCATAACCCTTTCCACCGCCATGGCTAAAGCTTCCCCTTTCACATTATTCTTGCTAACTCTGCTCCATTCCCGAGACCCAACGCCGACCCCAGCCTCCAAAACATCCGTCAACAACTTCTCGTTCAGAAATTGCTCCGCGAACAACGGCCAGGTCACCAATGGCACACCGGAGCACACCCCTTCCAGAGTCGAATTCCACCCGCAGTGCGTCACGAAGGCGGCGATGGCTTCGTGTTCGAGAATCAGAAGTTGGGGCGCCCAGCCTCTTATGATTAAACCCTTTCCTTCGTTTCTCTCCGCAAATCCCTCAGGGATCCAATTGTCGCTGTTTTCTTCGTCGGCGCAGTCCCTCACGACCCAAATGAAATCTTGACCCGAGGCCTCGAGACCCCGTGCGATTTCGTGCAGTTGTGCGACGGGGAAATTCGCCCTGCTTCCAAAACATAAATACACTACCGAATTGGGATTCTTGGAGTCTAACCATTTTAAACATTCGTGTGCATCAATGGCGGATTTATTCCCTCTTTGTGCTTTATCTTCAACTTCCTTGTTGCAAAGCAAAAGAGGGCCGACATTCCACGCCCTTCGCCCCAATTTCTCGGTGTAATAATCAAAATAACCCGGTTCCAGCTCGTAGAAACTGTTCACGACTAATCCAAAGCTTTTCAACTCCGCATCCCTCACTTGTTGAATCAATTTTGTGAATGGCGTTTCGACTTTCTCCCTGTCGTGCGACGGAACCTGGGTTCTCGTCAGCTTTATCGCATGAGGAAGATCTGGCACCACAAAAGGCTCCGAGTCGGAGGAAACACCATCGAAAGGCCTGTGAATGCTCATGACCTCCATGAGAGTGATTGCGAAGCTACTGGTCCCGTTAAAAACCAACCTCGGGATGCCGAATTTCGCCGCGGCGTCAGTCGTCCACGGGAAGAACGAATCGGAAACGAGGCAATGGGGTCGGGTTTCCTCCAAGAGCTGCTCCAGCTGATCTTGGAGCATGATAGAAGCCTTCATGAAATTGGGGATCATAGTTTCTGATTTTAGTTGATCAACGCTCTCTGTTCCTTCAGGCAATCCAGCTTCGACGGCAGGGAATTTGATTGCTCGGACAGAGATGTCGAATCCCAATTCTCTGCTTCTCTGAATTGCTCTTTCGAACGTGGGTACATGGTAGTTAGTTGTGATAAGGGTGGCTTTCACCCCACGAGAACTGAAGACCTTCGCCATGTCTAAGCCTGGAAGCATGTGGCCCTGAGCCATGAAGGGGAAGAAGAATATATGCAACGGAGGAGCCATTGGGGATTTTTCGACTCTGTTTTTGTGAATTTGACTCTGGTTTTTTGAGCTTAAATCGAGGTGCTGTTGAGTGTTTGCCAAGAATTTTGATCAGACTAATTGAGGGATTGATTGATGAACAGTGTATTGGACTTTTCTATTCCCAGATTGGATTTCAGAGTGGAATTTTTCAAAACTGTCGTGCTTGTCAAATTTGACTATGAACTTGCCTTATAATTGCTTTGATTGGCTTCTGTCATATTCGATCAGAGGTACTGGTGGCTTAGCAACATTGTATTGGTCAAAAGTTGTACTCTCTTGTTGAGGAAAGTTTATTTTGAAAATATACAATTTTTACTTTCAATGAATTTCAAAATTCGTGATTTGATTCGTCTCATTGTTTGGAGGGGAGTTCGATAAAATTGATAGTAGAGGGAAATGTTGGATACAGAGGTATTGCCGAGGCCAGATCGCCCGAGGTTAAGAAGAAACGAGGCCCGCGACTCTGGATGGGCCGAGACTTGCAAGGCCCAGATCGAGTAAACAGAGCCTTCGGGGGTTGAACTTTGTCCCGGACTACTTAGATTGATTCGGCATGGTTATCGAGGAGGCGGTTAGGCTTGGATAAAGGAAGATTTCCTCCGGATCTTCCCATCGACGTCAAAAGCTGACGTATCTTGTCTCGTGTTCTATAAGCTAACCGGGGAATCCAGCCATAAATACTCGATCGCCTCATTATGTAAATATAAGGTATCACGGAGGAGGATGAGCTCCGGAGCCTCGGCAGACTTCAAGGCTTCAACAAAAAACTCAAAATTCGTTGTAAGCATAAGAATACTCTTGAGCTTTCGCATTCCACAAGTGTGTTTGCTTCTCAATCCCTGCCACGCCAACCAGGGCAATGCACCAAACTTTCAAAAGAATATATTTAAACTAGTATGGTAGCAGATCTGATCAAAATGAATATATTTTAAAAAGAATAAGAAGAAGATATGGAACTTGAACTAAACTGAAGAGAACCTATAGCCATTTGATGCAGTTTTAGTTTTGATTATATGTAGAAATTTTGTCTTTAAATTACGGTTTGAGTTTCTGCGTAATGTGATCATGACAAATCAGTTATTTGTTTAAGAATAATATTCTCAACCTTGGAAAGTATCACCCTTGTTATTTACTTGTCTCATTTTTGTTTTAAGAGTAATATTGTACATGAATCACAAGTAATTGTGTCAAATATTCAAGTTAAGTATCACAAATATTACAAAAATAACATGGGCAAATTACCTAAAACTCCCATGTGGTTAGCGAAAGTTATTAACCGGTCCCCTATAATTTAAAAAGTTACGAAGAGTCCCCTTATGTTTTTGCGATATTTGTAATTGTTAAGTTTTTCATCAGTTTTAACAGTCAAATAAAAAAGTCAACCATTTTTTATGTAAAATGTCATATTTACCCCTTCAAATATAATGTCATATTTATCATTCATGCAATGACATATTTACCCTTAATAAAAATATAAATATTCTTATTTTGTATTTTTTAATTTAAAATATTTATAAATTTAATTTTTCTTCTTCTTTCTTTAAATTAATTAAAATTTAATTACGGTTTTCCTTTAATTATTGTTTGCCTTTTCTTTTGCAAATCATAATTTTTTTTTTATCTTTATTATTATTTTCCTTTTTTACAAATCATAATTTTTCTATCTTAATTCTTATTTTCCTATTTTACAAAATTAATTAGTGATTCCTTAATCGTAATCTTTCTATTATTTTAGTTATTGCTTTCCTTTTTTCTTCTTCCTCTTAATTAAAGACATTCCCTCTTGTTTTTCCTTCTTTTTTGTCATTTCCTTAATTGTAATATGCAGATCCTTACACCACCCCCATTACAGCACCACCACCACCATTACAGCACCACCACCACTACACCACCACCACTATACCACCCCCAAAACTTCCACCACCACGATTACACCACCACTATTGCACTTAAACCACAAAGACGAAACCAACGCAATAACAATTGCCACCGCCATTCTGCCACAAAACAAAATTCAAATTACATTATTAAATAAACAATATTGACGCAACTCCAAGCAAAATATTTGGAAAAAAACCGATTGAACATCATCGTCCACTACCAACCGCCGCCACTACCTATAATCGGAAAGACGGAGAAGAAGTTGGTTGGAGTAGCCATTGACTACCGCCGTCGCCACCACCATTTCCACACTGTCCCAGCCTCCTCCCCGCCCTCGCCACCACCATTACCGTACATCACCCTTCAACAACAAAAAACACCAACAACAAAAAACACCAACAACAAAACCCAATAGCTACACTAGTTGAACCAAAAAAATTAAACCCAATAGATCTACACTACTCCAACATTCAGATCTGCTCTCACTCCCATTCGGACTCAAGAACACCACCGACGCGCCGCCGCTGGTGTCTTCTTCTTCCTCGTGCCGCCGCTGAATCGCCGCTGGCGTCTTCTTCTTCTTCATGCGCTGAACCAAGGTGAAGGGAGGGGAAGAAGTGCAGAGGGGTAGAGGGAGAGGGAGAGTAATGCGTGATGGAGGGGAAGAGAAGGATGAAGCAGGGGAGAGTGATAGGGGGGTAGGTGAATAAAATTTTTAGGGTTAATGAATGGAGGGTTAATATATATTACTAGATGGAGCATGCCGTGCAATGCCCGACATTTGCTCAATAATGTTATTAGGTTATAGTAATTCGTATTATTTAAGTCTAAAAAAAGGGTTTTTAAGATTTTGTTTTTTTTGGTACAAGTAGGGGTGTCAAACGGGCGGGTTGTGCAAGTATTAAATAGGTATTAAGTTAATGGGTACCCATTATTCATTCAATTAATGGTTTTAGTTCAAATGGGTAATGGGTAGCTATGGGTACCCATAATACCCATTATACAAAAATGTAAGGCTTATTTAATGGTTTATTAATAAATTTTTTTCAAAGTTTTTTAATTTCTTTTTCTTTTTAAGCGGATTTTAATTTTTTGAATCTATTCTAAAATTTGAAATATTATATATTGTATACTTTTATTTTAATCGTATGTAATTTTGTTTTGTCCAAACACAAATTTTAATTTTTTTATATTTATATAAACCTGTGCATGCCCCGACCCGAGGCCCAAAACTGGACCCAGCCAAAAACTAGCCCGAATTGGGCCTGAACCTTGGGCCCGAAACTGGACCCGGCCAGAAACTGGGCAAGGAATTGGGCCAAAACCATGGGCCCCAATTGGGCCCGAACCCAAACCCATCTCGAAACCCTAGCCTGAACTCAACTTGGAACCCGAACGAATTTTGAATTAGTATTTATAAGTGGACAATTTAAAAATATTATAAAAGAATAAATGAGAAAAAACGCAAAGTAATTGTAGGATACGAAAAATAAAGAAAAAGAAAAAATAAGTTTGAAGAAAAAAAATAAAATGAGCCCACTAAAATAGGTGAATTGTTGAGTTTTTGTTTATACTTTTAAGGATAGTTTTGGATAGGTATTTTTGGTACCTATGATGGGCGGGTTCTAGGGTACCCAATGGACTACCCTAAACCCGTTCATTACATATTTAGCCCAAACTCAAGCCCACCCAGCCCATTATTTTTTTAGATGCGATTTTTTGGTTAATGAGTTTTTTTTGCCACCCCTAGGTACAAGTCTAAGAAACATTTGACCAGCATTTCTACTCTTTTATTTTGCATAATTTGGCTCATAAATCTTCAAGAAGTAATAGAGTCAATTTTTTTTTACAACCAAGCACAATTTCAATTAAAGAATTAAAAAATACATAAAAAAAGCACAATTAGAACTTATGGCTTCCTTTGCAATAGCAAGTAAATAGCAAATTGTATAGTGATCTCAACTCATGGCTTCCTTGAATATAAATGAAAATTTTGATTATGTTCCACTTTATTAATCTTCTCGAGAAATGACATATATTAAAATTAGCCAGACTTCGCTATCAAATTTTCTATCTAGCTAGTATAACTAATCATCTAAACAAATAACATGACAAAACTAAGTAAAATGATCTAGAATTACATTATGTACAACTAACTTGATTGTTAAAAGATAATGAATGGTTATCATGCATTTAAATTTTGAATATAAAATTAGTAAATGGTAATTTTTTATAAGAGATAGGATGAATAAATTACTTAATGATTAGTTGGTGTTTATTACCGAATATGGAAGATGTACAGCGGAGAAGATAAAAATTCTAAAGACATAATTAGACCTAGAAACTGTACGAAGACAATAATTACACTGAAGAATTAGAAGGTCAATTATAAGTAATGTGGTAACTAAAGGGAGGGAGCCATAATTAATTAGTTTTCTTATTAAATTATATTATAAGGCAATAATATGTGGCATGTTAAATTAAATTGTAGGCTTATGTGGCATATTATTACATTAAATTATAGTATTATGTGGCGCTTATGTGGCATCCAAGTGGCAGCTTGAGATAGAATCTATATTACTTTCTAATATATAGGGTAGATAAGTAAAAAATAAATTAAAAAATAGTAAAATGACAAAATTAACCTTTGGACTGTTAAACATGACGGAGAGTTCAAACGTTACAGATATTGAAAAAGTAGAGAGGGATTCTTCGTAGTTTTTTAAATAATAGGAGACTGATTAATAACTTTCACTAACCACAGTGAGGTTTTAGGTAATTTGACCAAATAACATTGTCAAAATTAAAAAAGTAACTTTCGTGTTACATACAAATATTACCTTTGGATTCAAAAATAACATTGTGAAATTTGAAGAGTATCACCTATGTTCTTTTAACATTGTGAAATTTGAAGAGCATCACCTATGTTATTGCAAGGTATCATATTTGTCTTAAGAATAACATTATACAAACATCACAAGTATTATAAGAATAACACAGTCAAATTTAAAAAGTATAAGTCGTGTATTGTGTGTTTTTTTTAATATACTTATATATAATATGTATATATATAAAATTATAATTATAATTTTGATTAAAAAAAAAACGTAAAATATCATAAACGTCATTTCCAATCGTTTGCATGGACCCCAACCGATTTACATAACCCAAGTGAAGAAAACTATAGTGAGATATAATGAGTCTTAACTCCGGTATTGATCTAAGAGATCGTGAGTTTGGGAGTGTAAACACTTTGGTCCAACCTCTCTTCATTCCTTTCAATACGTGGTCTTTCTTCCTCCTCTCCGTCATTTTCCTTCCTCCAAATCACTTTCATACATAATTCGAAAATCCCATCTTGAAGAAGAGTTCATGCATTGATTTGCCATGAATTTCAAAGAATAATGAAGTTTCGATTTCAAAATCAGTATTTGGTCGAAGTTAATATTTGTGCAAGGAAATATAGTTTGGTGTGGCCAGAGAAAATTCAACTTTTGCTTCATGGTGGAAGAGGAGAGGATTTTCTCCCAATCCTCTAGAGAAAATGGCCTTAATTATGAGTTGGGTTGGGCCACATCGTGGGCCTTTGTCATGGGTTGGACCACATTGTAGACATGATGCCTTTGGGCTACGAGTTGGGCCACAGGGCCAACCAAACACACCAAAAATTTGACTGGATTTCTGTCAGGCTTAGGGCCTGAAGAATGAATAAAATAAAGAATTGGGGAAAGAATAAGGGGCCGTTTGGTTGTGGGTTATCAAAGGGGTCAATGGGAATAAAAATGGAAATGAAAATGAATCATTCCCATTGTTAGTGTTTGGTATAAGTATATGGAATTTAAAAAACGGAATTCATTTCCAAAAATTGGGCAATCAGTCAATCCCGGCTACCCCTGGGATTGGGGAGGGAAGCTAGTCCGGAATCAATTTTTTTCACTCATTACTAAAAAGACCTCGTCTTCTTCTTCTGCTGGGTCTGCTTCTTTTCTTTGTTTCTTCTTCTTCTGCTTCTTTTTCTTTCTTCTTCTTCTTTCTTTCTTCTTCTTCTGCTGGGTCTAGTTCTTCTTCTGCTTCTTTTTCTTTCTTCTTCTTCTTGTTTCTTTCTTCTTCTTCTGCTGGGTCTAGTTCTTCTTCTTCTTTCTTCTTCTTCTGCTGGGTCTGCTTCTTCTTCTTCTACTTCTTTTTCTTTCTTCTTCTTCTTCTGCTCGGGTTTTCGATTTTTGAGGGATGAGGATGTGAGTTCCGATTTGGAGTGGCCAACGGATTTACCGCAAATGAAATTTTATTTGCTGTGTTCTTTGGGTGAATCCCAGAAGGAGCAAATCCCCTTGATTGTGTTCCGGAGCAAATCTCCTTTGCTGGAGAAAAGTTGAAATTTTTTGCACAAAAGGAGAATATTTCTTTGATTTCTTTGATTCTTTGATTGGCCGGTCTGGTTCTTTGGGTCTTCACTGTGTTCTGCAGCAAATCTCATTTGCTGTGTTATTTGGGTGAATCCTAGAAGGAATTATTAAATTGGCCGGTCTGGTTATTAATGCTTTTAAGGGGTAAAGTGGAAATTTTCATCAATTTCCCATTACTTATATTGAATTGAACCACACATCAATTATTCATTCCGATTGACTCCTCAATCAAATCCATTCTCATTTCAATTGACTCCTCAATTAAATCCATTCTCATTCTGATTGACAGATTCGAACCAAACGGCCCCTAAGAATGAATTGTATTATACAAGAAGATCAGAGTTCATACATCCGAAAACATGCCTTTCCTTTTTTCCTTTCTCGACTTTTATCCCTTTCAGAATTAATCGCCTCTCAGCTATTTTCCTATTTATTGCACTTTGCCCTCTTTTATCTATTATTACACTATTTCCCCAATTCATGACAATTTCAAACACAAAATATAACTTGAATTGTAAGGGAAAATTGTAGTTTTGGTCCCTCAATTATACCCTTGTTACACTTTCAGTCTATCAATTATTGAAACTTGCACTTTCAGTCCCCTAACTATCACTCTTTCGCCAGTTTGGTCCCTCTTACAGGTAAGCTATCAGGTTATCGGTCATTTAAGGTCAAAAATGAAAAATATATAAAATATTTGGACCAAATCATAATAACTCAAAACTTTTTTAATGCATTTTTTTTAGTGTCAAATCATACTCACTCCTAGCCCGTGCCTTTGTTTTTTGTTTGACGAAAAATTTCACTTTTAGTTTATTTTTTAAAAATATTTTGAGTTATTATGATTTGGCCTAAATATTTTATAAATTTTTCAAAATGGTCCAAATTACTGTTGACTTTGTTAGTCAACCGGTAGCTTGCCGGTAAAAGGGACCAAACTGGGGAAAGAGTGATAGTTAGGGGACTGAAAGCGCGAGTTTCAATAATTGAGTGACTGAAAGTGTAACGATGGTATAATTGAAGGACCGAAACTGCGATTTTTCCTGAATTGTAATTCAGGAAGATAAACAGAATAAATGGGAAAAGTTCATAGAAGAAAAATGGCAGAAATAAGGAAGACAGATGGGGTATTGTATTGAGGGAGAAAGAGAGTTCAGATTTCAAATATTTCATCATTCTATGGGCCACGAGTTGAGTCGCAGGGCAAACCGGACACACTAAGAATCATACGCAATATGTTGTTTAACTTATTTTAAAGAAATGGCAAGAAATACAAACTTCTGTGATGATCTCCATTGCAACATGTCTATATATATATATATATATACAGAAACCGTAAACAAACACAAACGGAGGATGGAATTTTGTATTGCGAAACGAAAACAGGAACACGATCAGAAAGAAATCCAGACTACAAAATGTGGGACTGTTCTCATGCTGAATGGTATGCGTTCAAATCTCGTATGAGAGCTTCGAAACCAGAAAAGGAAGATCCACCTTCTTCAATAGCCTTCCTCGCCATCTCTTTCAGTGCCTCGGATCTGCGTCTGAATTTCTGCGATTCTTCCCCCCGTTCCACTGCCATGGCTAAAGCTTCTCCTTTCACGTTATTATTGCAAACTCTGCTCCATTCCCGCGACCCAACGCCGACCCCAACCTCCAAAACATCTGTCAACAGCTTTTCGTTCAGAAATTGGTCCGCGAACAAGGGCCAGGTTATCAATGGCACCCCGGAGCACACTCCTTCCAGAGTCGAATTCCACCCGCAGTGAGTCACGAAGGCGGCGATGGCTTCGTGTTCGAAAATCAAAAGTTGGGGTGCCCAGCCTTTTATGTTGCAAAGCATAAGAGGGCCGACATTCCACGCCCTTCTCCCCAATTTCTCGGTGCAATAATCAAAATAATCCGGTTCCAGCTCGTAGAAACTGTTCACGATTAGTCCAAAGCTTTTCAATTCCGAATCCCTCACTTGTTGAATCAATTTGGTGAATGACGTTTCGACTTTCTCCCTGTCGTGCGACGGCACCTGGGCTCTCGTCAGCTTTATCTCATGCGGAAGATCTGGCACAACAAAAGGCTCAGAGTCGGAGGAAACACCGTCGAAAGGCCTGTGAATTCTCATGACCTCCATGAGAGTGATTGCGAAGCTACTGGTCCCGTTAAAAACCAACCTCGGGATGCCGAATTTGGCCGCGGCGTCGGTTGTCCACGGGAAGAACGAATTGGAAACGAGGCAATGGGGTCGGGTTTCCTCCAAGAGCTGCTCCAGCTGATCTTGGAGCATGCTAGAAGCCTTGATGAAATTGGGGATCATAGTTTCTGATTTTAGTTGATCAACGCTCTCTGTTCCTTCAGGCAATCCGGCTTCGAAGGAAATTTGATTGCTCGGACAGAGATGTCGAATCCCAATTCGCTGCTTCTCTGAATCGATTTTTCGATCACGGGGACATGGTAGTGAGTTGTGATCACGGTGGCTTTCACCCCAGGAGAACTGAAGACCTCGCCATGTCTAAGCAGGGAAGCATGTGGCCCTGAGCCATGAAGGGGAAGAAGAATATATGCAACTGTGGAGCCATTTCGGCTCTGTCATATTCGATCAGAGGTACTGGTCACTCAGCAACATGGTATTGGTCAAAAGACAAGAGCGAAATACAAAAATTTGCCCTAAGTTCAAAATAAATCTTCAAGTTTCACAAAATGTAAATTAAATCCTTAATTTAGACATGTATAAATTTCAGGATAAGAATCTCGGGATTTTGACTAAAAAATATATATATGTATAATAATTCCAGCATTCCATCTTTAAGAAGAGTTCTTGCATTGATTCGCGATGAAGTTCAAATACAAAACTGATAAAGTTACGATGCCAAAATGAGTATTCGGGTGATGTCATTGGTAGAGCAAGTAGATAGTGTGTGTAGCGAAAGTTCAACTTTTACTTCATGGTAGAAGAGGTATTTATAAAATTTTCTCCCAATCCTAAAGAGAAAGTGTGACCTTACTTATGGGTTGAGTTGGGCTGTGTTGTAGGTTGGACCATATGGCAGGCATGATGTCTTTAGGTTCTGGGCTGGGCCGCAGTCATGTTCAATATGTGTTGTTATTAGGAATGTTTGAGTTTTGGTTTTGGAAAATAGTTTTATAATATAAAAAATATATTAAAAATGTAAAAAAGTATAATTGTATAGTAAAAAGTTGTATTAAAAATAATAAAAACTGAATATAAAATATTAAATTTCCCAATTTAAACGGGTAAAGTTAACGTTGAGGGGTGTCGACACGAAAATCCGCCAACCCAAACTTGATAACCCGAACACAATACGAGTTGTCACCTTAGTTATGGGGCCCACAACCCCATGTTCAAAAAAAGAAAAAGGATTTATTAACGGGGAAAATTGTTAATTGCCCAATTTCTTCTTTCCATCGTGACATATATATATACCAGAAAGGAAAGGGCATGAAGTACAAACTTCTGTGATGATCTCCATTGCAACATGTATACAAGTTTATTACATTGTATGTTGAGCCATCCATACGTACACACACACAAACGAAAACAGGAATAGGATGAGAAAAAAATCCAGATTACAGAACGTGGGAGTGTTCTCTTGCTGAATGGAATGCTTTCAATTCTGCTATGAGAGCATTGAAATCCGAATAGGAAGATCCACCTTCTTCAATAGTCTTCCTCGCCATCTCTTTCAGTGCCTTAGATCTGCCTCTCAATTTGATACCTTCTTCTCCCATCGTAACTCGTTCCACCGCCATGGCTAAAGCTTCTCCTTTCACATCATTCTTGGTAACTCTGTTCAGTTCCTGAGCGCCAACGCCGACCCCAATCTCCAAAACTTCCGTCAACAACTTCTCGTTCAGAAATTGGTCCCCGAACGACGGCCAGGTTATCAATGGCACCCCGGAGCACACTCCTTCCAGCGTCGAATTCCACCCGCAGTGGGTTACGAAAGCGGCGATGGCTTCGTGTTCGAGAATCAGAAGTTGGGGTGCCCAGCCTTTTATGATTAATCCCTTTTCTTTCGTTCTCTCCGCAAATCCCTGGGGAAACCATTTAGCTGTGTCTTCTTCATCCGCGCAACTCCTCACGACCCAAATGAAATCTTGACCCGCGATCTCGAGACCCTTTGCTATTTCGTGCAATTGGGAGACGGGAATGTTTAATATGCTCCCAAAACATAGATAAATCACCGAATTGGGATTCTTGGAATCTAACCATTTCAGACACTCGTGTGCATCTATGGCTGAATTATGCCCTCTTTGAGCTTTATCTTCAACTTCCTTGTTGCATAGCAAAAGAGGGCCGACACTCCACGCCCTTCTCCCCAATTTCTCGGTGTAATAATTAAAATAATCCGGTTCCAGCTCGTGGAAACTGTTCACGATTACTCCATAGCTTTTCAATTCAGAATCCCTAATTTGTTGGATCAACCTGGTTATGGGGGTATCGTCTTTCAGCATCTCAATTATCGGTATCTGTGCTCTCGTCAGCATTATCCCATGGGGAAGATGAGGCAACACAAAAGGCTCCGAGTCGGAGGAAACATTATCGTAAGGCTTGTCACGTCTAATGATCTCAAACGCACTGACTGCAAAACAACCCATTCCATGAAAAACCAATCGCGGGATGCCAAATTTGGTCGCAGCATCAGTCGCCCAGGGGAAGAACGAGTCTGCAACGAGGCAATGAGGGCGGGTTTCCTGCAAGAGCTGCTCTAGCTGATCTTGGAGCAGACTAGTTGCCGTCAAGAAACTGGGAATCAAATTTACTGATTTTAGTTGATCAATGCTCTCTGTTCCTTCGGGCAATACAGCTTCGACAGAAGGGAATTTGATCGCTCGAACGGAGATGTCGAATCCCAATTCTCTGCTTCTCTGAATTGCTCTTTCGAACGTGGGTACATGGTAGTTAGTTGTGATAAGGGTGGCTTTCACCCCTCGAGAACTGAAGACCTTAGCCATGTCTAAGGTGGGCAGTATGTGGCCCTGAGCCATGAAGGGGAAGAAGACTATATGCAACTGAGGAGCCATTGCGGATTTCCAACTCTGTTTTTGTGATTTCTGATATGGTTTTTCGAGCTTAAATTGGGGTTCTGTTGAGTATTTGCCAAGAAATTTGATCAAACTAATAAGGGATTAGTTGATGAACAGTATTTTTGACTATAATCATACACTAATGTCAAGATTGGTGTGCTTAACCGCTGCTTTTGGAGTTGTTTTGGATTTTTTTTAATAGTAAATATGTATAGATCTGGGAGCAATCGAAATATCTGTTTCCCAGCCTGCCTCTTGGTGGAGTGGAGTGGAAATGTTATTTCAACAAATTAAGGGTGATTTGATCCACAAGCAGCAGTGGTCACACTAGAAGAGATAGGAAGAAAGGCACTGCAACTGGAGCTACTCAAGAAGAGGGGAAAAAAAAAAAAAAAGGAAAAAGAAAAAACAGTGAGGTGTAGATTCACACCGGTTGAAGGACGAATTTCACAGCCTGCTGGATAAATGACAGGAGTGTGAGAATTAGTTCGTGTCCGGTGAGTTTGGAATTATCTCCATTTTGAAAAGACGTTTTATTTAGCAGTTGGTACCCATATTTTGTATGTGCGAAACTATTGTTTAGTTGCTATTAGGGAGATTTATGTTCAGTTTTAACTTTATTAGTTTCGAACAAATGGTGCATCTAACTGCCGGATGTTTGTGGACTAATTTGCCATTAGTTTTTTGAGCTATAGGCTCATCACTTCCTACAATAGCTTGATATTTGTAGATGTTAAGGATCATTTGACCTGTTTGTAGGATCATTTGATCCATTTTGTTTATTATTAATATATCTATTTATTTCTGGGGAAAAAAACTAAAAAAACTCTTGCAATGCGCAATTGCTTTGGGCCTGTTCTTTTTGTTCTGTTTTGAAAACAGTTTTGGTTTCAACAGTAAATTTAATATATTTTAATCATATTTTATCATTTCCAATACAATTTTTTACTATTCAGCATCTACTTTTTACATTTTCAATACACTTTTTACATTATAAAACTATTTTTCAAAACTTGTTTTCAAAATCGTTTTCAAAACGATAAAAAAGAACATGCCCTTTATCATTTCATTTTCGTTTTCATATCACTGGGCAACAAGGTGGCAAAGTCAAATGTTGTAATTGCATTCATCATTTTTAGTCTTGAAATTTGTTTAAATTAAACAATAGACGTTATGATTTCTAAAATCATTGCCAAACTCCCCTAAATTTGCAACATGTATGCATAAGTCATTTGGTGATTTTTTTAAACTTGAAGATTACTTAGTAATTTAGACAAATTTCAGGAAACTTTTTTGTTTAGCCTTTGTGATAAAGGCCCACTTCTCTGCCGAGGCTATAGACTATAACCTGCAGTTTTCGACAGGATATATTATATCTAGTTTATCAAACAAAATTCAATTACACAAACCAGGGATCACCGGTATCTTCTCCGTCAAGTTACACAAACTTCTCAGAATGATAAAATAGCAAGTTGTTTGGGCCAGCTGGCTAAGCTAATGTCATATATTGGAAACGCAGACGAAGCATGAGGCCAGCTCTGATACCACTTGTCAGGAATTTGGGTAAAACTCACCCTCAAAAGCTAGCTCAAGAGTAAAGAGTGTCCAAGTTCCTTTTATATCACACATTGAAGTAACATACTTCCAATGTGGAATACATGGAATCGTAACACCTAACAGCATCTCATTGCTCAAGACCTCATCTTAGGCCTTTCAGTGTTGATGGGCCTTCTAATTCAACATCATGATGCCTCGCTAGCCCATATTCAACACTCCCAGTTTTGAGCACTTTAGGCTCTGTTCTCTTGTGGTTTTGGTAGAGAATCATCACTTTTTTTTTCCAAATTTTACACAAAGAAACAACTTCACTTTTTCAACAATTTAAAATTAAAATTTTAAAATTCCCTCTAAATACCTACTCACATAAATTCAAAAAATAACACAATCATTACACTTTTTTATCTCTCACCTACACAATTTTCCAAAAAAAACTTTCCTCCAAAAAATTTCTAACAAAAAACTTCCCTCTAATAAAATTTCCTCTACCAAAGCCACAAGAGAACAGAGCCTTAGTTTCATCTCTTTTATACCTTCATAATGAATAGTGTATCCCCACCATCTTAATGAAAAAAAAAAAAAAAAAAAAATCATATTTTCAATTTTTTACTCTGTAACTTGTATAACTAGATGTGTGGATAATTAACCTACCTATACGTAAGCCAAGACATAATCAAAAGTGTTGTCCACGCAATCTCATAAAAAAGTCATATATATTTAAAACATAAATCTTCCATAAGGTATCAAGTGCCGGGTAGGGGGTAAGAATTAGAGTTGTGAATAATATAATGATCTTGTAACCTAAGGTTATGAGTTCGAAACTTGAGAATAAAGAGTAAATAAAAAGAAGGTATAAGTTATCATGTAGATAACTCTGGTTATAAATCTTACTGTGAAAGCAGTTTGATACCAGCAAAAGAATATACACCAGCCTTAAAATTTCACTAACAATGAGCATCTCCCAGAAAGAACAGAATGACATAGAGCAAAATTTAAAGAAACTAATTGCTACAGCAGCTTTGACCACAGAAACTAATTCCCTGATCAGATCCTCTGAGAGACTCAAGACACTGCAAGATAGTATTTGCATTTCATTGATTAAACTTAACCAAATGCTATCCTGTATCACTGCTCCAGATTGAAATTTGAAGGTAAACCAGACAGCAATTTTTTGCTATTTCGCCATACTGAGTATTAACTGCTGCTGTGTCTGCTGTATCGGTATACTTACTAATATGCATCAATAGTTCAAGGTACTGTGCCCTGGGACCTGTCAAATCCTCTCGCCTTCTCGTTTGATCTGGAGGGCAGCTCTAACAACATCGCCTCTCGTGATAATTCCAACCTTGAAAAGTTTTCATTGAAATATTAACGTTTCAGAAACTACTCATGGAGGAAATGCGCAATCAAATGCCAACATTTGGAGTAGTAGGAAGGAAGAACGTGATGTATGATCTCACCAGTCTGCCATTAGCATCAACAACTGGTAGTCGGCGGTACTTTGTCTCGAGCAGCAACCTAGAATAAATGGTCCTTAGCATTTAGCATTGCAGCCCATAGTTACAGGAATTGAAACGGAAGACTGGCAAGAAGTTATTCATGTAACATGACTCATATCCATAGAAACTAGCTGTCTCCTTGGCCCATTTTTTTAAAAGATCAGGGCAAACATATACGTTCACAGACAACACAACACACTTTCTTTACAGTAACAAGGATTAGCATAGTTTTGGAAAAGGTGGGCTGAAAAGTAGTAATTTGCTTTATGTTTTCTGGCCTCAATTGCAAAGGAAAATAAGAGCAAAACGTTATACTGCCTCAATCCTCTGTAACAGAGGGAGTAGTAAATATAAAGGCCCACCTATTTGTGCTAAATAGATGGATGCAAAATTCATTAACAAGAAATTCAGTGATAGAAAGTACCTGGCAGCATCCTCAAGATTAGATGGATGCAAAATTCATTAACAAGAAATTCAGTGATAGAAAATACCTGGCAGCATCCTCAAGATTAGTGTTTTCACGAACAGCCAGTGGAGAAGGAGTCATGAGATCACCAACAACTTTACCATTATTTTTGCCAAGCAATTTCTGAATCTCGCTGAATGTCTGCCAAAATAAGTAAGATCAAGTCTCAAAAAGGGCAACATCTAATATTCTTTCATCACCGTGACCAAATCAAACTACCAAAATCACTTTAAAGAACAGAAATGTTTCTTCCCTTTATGTAAAAAGGATGCAAATGAATGACTTTCAAGCCTCTGTTTGTAAATGAAAATTGGAGGATAAGATACTTTATAACTAACAATCCAGACAAGCAATATACATAGTCCATTGCAAAGGTTGTTCAGTTATAAGACTAAAAAGACCAGAAGAAAGAGAGAAAATGAAATGGTGGAAAGGTTATAACAATTGAAAAAGGGTTCTTTACCTTCCAAGTGCTATCAACATCAGGAAACAAATTCGTGTCAGCTTGACTGCCACCTAAATGCACCAGTAAAGTAAGCATACTTATTTCAACAAATAGCTAATAGAAGACACTCAAAACACACGAATTTATACATTTCTGCTGATATGAGCAAACCTTTGGTTTTGGAAACCAGAACTAAATCACTTTTTTAAATTATACCCACCCAACGATTTTTCTTGGGCATGGAGGAGGATTCTGAATAGACATCTTGCACAGTCTTATATTCTAAACATTATTGGCAATTATGGCTCAAAACTATGGTATGATTTGGGGCACCCTACTCGCCCTCGTCATAAAAAGAAAGATTCTCAGAGCAACAGTTGAGAAGGTTAGGCAACAAAAGCTCCCGAGTTGCCGATTACCAGTAAAGTTTGGCTGGTACTTGGTGGTAACAGGACTATTTAGAAGACACTCTGAGAAGCGACTACAGATATTGATTATCCACAACAATGTACATAATATGGAATGCACACAATCAAGCAACTTTTATGGAAGCTGTGAAAGAAGTGATAATTTCATGGAGAAGATTCCCAACTTTAAAGAGAAATCAGACATGATCAGATAATTTGTTCATGGAGTCTATCTGATAAATGCAGAGTAGAATGCAGTTTATGCTTTGCTCACCAACAAAAGCTAATAGTCATTCCCTTAAAAATACACATTTTATTTTTGCTGTACAACTTTAACACTACCTGAGACAGAATCAAGTGCCAATAAATCATAATCAGAAACAACGCCAACCTGCATCAAACATGACCCCCGTCAGATTCTCCAATTAACAGACAACGCTCACATCACAAAAGGGTTGCTTATAAGGATGTATACATGTAATCATTTTGCTCAAACTTCTTCCTTCAAATAAGTTTGACAAATTCACAAAGCTTTTACAAAGTAACAAGTAAATAGTGAGACTGAAATTACCAACTTCCATTCATCGTCAACAACTGGAAAACCTGTAATTCTTTTATTCACAAGAGACTCCAAAGCTACAGATAAAACAAGAAGGGATTGTAGAGGTTAGTAACTCTGGCATGCTCAAAACCGAAGGAAGGAAAAGAGGTAAAATACCGTCGTCCACAGTAGTAGAGGCCTTCACAACATGCAAATTATCTTTCTGGGTCATAAAATCACCAACTGTATATGTTCTACTCTTAGGCTGCACACGTCAATCAGAAATGTTAGCTAAAACCCCACTCACGGAAGCATTGAGTAACACAAAATTTCAGAAAATGCAAACGGAATGAACAAGAGGGAGGGATATATATCAACCTTAGGGAGACCGTTCTTTTGTAAAAATTGACAAATATATACGAAGAGGATAGAAGAATCCAAAGTGCCAATGTAATTCACAAATGCACACTAAAGGGATGCCCTGAAGGATCCAATAAATGCAAATGCAATTGCTTCGCAGACTGACAAATATTAAGGAAAACGAATTAATAAGTATCTCAAGAAATTCCCCTCCATGAAATTCTCCCTTCAATCCCAGGGGCATTTGCCCGTGTTGAATTTACTATTAATTGCACTGACTCACAAAGAACCACCCTCCTCATAAATCAGACAAAGCATAAACCCAGAAAAGATAAAATAAACTAATAAAAGTCACAGTCGCAACACATAAATAAATATTCTTCAGCTTCCTCTACTAGGTTATTTCCTTCTCTTATCTTATGGGAGGAGGTGGGAAAAATATTTAATTTTACCCCAAATAAATACAGGGTTTTTACTCACATGCGTAGAATTGGTTGTGTGGGAGCAGGAAGGAACGGCAGCAACGTGGCGGAGATCGAAATGATTCCGGCGGTGGTAAGCGGGAGGGACGGAAGGCCACCGCGATAAAATAGGTAAGCAGGGCGGAAGATGACGATCAACGGCGGAGATGGCGGTAGGCAGTGAAACCATCGTCGCCGCAGCATATCTCGAACAAACAATCGAGTCCATATCCACGAGAGAGCGAGCAAACCCACAATTCGATCAAAATTATAAACCCAAAAAGAAACAAACTTTAAGATAATTGGGCAGAACTAATGGAAGAAAATGCAGTGTGAATAATGATGTGTAGCGTTGATTATTGGACAACAACGAAGTAAAAGTCGGAAGATAATAATGCGAGTGGCAAGTGGATGAACAAGAAAGCTAGTAGTGTAAAACTGTTCCTACTTCTTCCTAAAGTTAAAAAAGTTTGGATCTGTGACCGCGACAGCTATTATGGAAGGCGGCGTAGGTCGGTGGGGGAAGGCCGGAGAGTTTCATTTCTTAATACCCACTGTGTTGGCTCCAACTGGAGAGTCGGAGTTGGACCCGCACCTGTACTTCACCGGGTGTTCGTGGTTTTTGCCTATTTGGCATGATTGGATTGGACTGTTCTCGGCAACGGGGGATGGCCAGTACGAAGAAACAAGTACACTTGCTGTAAGTTTGACCCTTTTGACACGAACTCGTCATGTTAAAATTGATGTAAAGCATATTCATGAGTTAAATGAGTTTATAAAAATAATAAGGCGAACATGTGAATCCCCCAACCCGATCCGTAAATATAAACACGGATAGTTTATAATACCACACGATAACACGACCGACTTTTAATCAGTATAAATGAGATAGGTGAAATTAGTCAACACACATCAGACGAATAGTTAACGAGTAAGTTTAAAATATAGAATGTCTACACCTGAATATGCCAACACAAATAAGTGAACACATAAAATGATGTGTGTTGACTGACGCGTAAGTTTAAAATATAGAATGTCTACACGTGGACATGCCAACACAAATAAGTGAACATATAAAATGAACTGTTTATAATATAACACAAAACACGACATGACACACATCTGAATCGTTATAAAAAACGAGACATGGTGAAACATTGATGAATTTGCAGGTTACATATGTGATACAATAAACACCAATTAGTACATGCAGTGGCAGAGATGCAAAATATTTCGACCAATAATATTTTTTTATAACATAATAAAATATTAAATTTTTATATTGGCAATCTCAACTTTATCCCAAACTTTTATAATTTTTGGTGGGTCAATTATATAGAAACTCTTAAATTTATAATATAATAAATGTGTTTTTGAATAAATGAGGTGGGGCAATTATGTGGCTCCGCCACTGAGTATACATATAAGATTAGATGGTTTATAAATGTTAGACAATAGAACTTGTCAATCTAAACTCGTTAATCTATACCCGATACAAATATGAATGGTAGGTCCCAACACCTATACAACTACAAATATCAGCAGCATAATCGGGTATGGCTCCATAAATTGTTCTGTATAATCAGTCGGGGGGGGTCCTTTTCCTTGATTAAAACAGCTAACAACTCAAATACTATAACTACGAACTCCATTTATTCTAGACTATATAATACGTACGTGACTAGTAATATTAACTTCAGAAATGCCAAAAACGTGGATGATTTAAGGCACTATTTGGAAGCTAGCGTCACGGGGCGGTTGTGTTTTGGCTTAGAGATTCGACAGTTGGTCTTATAGTTGTGTATAGAGGTGGCAATTCGTGTCGTGTCAAGGTTATCGAATTTGGGCTGGCGGGCTCCAGTGTCGACGCCCATCAACCCTAACTTTACTCGTTTAATTATTCGTGTCGATCCATTTAACCCGAGAATATTTCGTGTTCGTGTCGTGTTTACGTGTTGTAATATTAATTTCTCGTGTCGGGTTCGGGTTAGTGGGTTCACATGTCGACTTTCTCAACCCTAACATTACTCGTTTAATTATTCTTGTTATTCGGGTCGACCAATATAACCCGTGAACTCACTAAGGCACAACCCTAACCCGCATATATCGTGTCGGATTCGTGTCGTATCAAAGATTGTCAGCCCCAGTTGTGTAAATTGAATACTTATTATTTTCTACCTCGTACAAATAGTTATGTTTATTTAGAAAGTAATAATATGAGTAAAATAAAATTATAATGTAAAATTACTTATTTTTTGTGTTGTATTATAACTTTATACATTTTAAACATTGGACTCTTGTAATAAAGTTCTTATAATTCCTTTAATTGGATAATCTGAACTTAGAGTTACGTATACTCAACATTTGTTTAATAGTCATACGACACGGTTGACTATGACTATGAATATAAATTGTGCTTTTCTTTAATGTTTTTATTTATCAATTATTCCCTTATTTTATTTCATAAGTATATTCCCTGTAATATCAAAAAATATATATATATATATTCCCTGTTTTAATACTTGGGGCCTGTTTGGTATCGTGATTCAAGTCGTGTTTTGAAATCATTTTGATTTTATAATATTAAAAGTGTGTTGGGAATGTACAAAGGTGTGTTGAAAATGTAAAAAAGTTTATTAAAAATGTAAAAAGGTTTATTGAGAATGATGAAAAACTATTATAAAACAAAAGCGATTTCAAAACACGTGATACCAAACAGACCCTTGGTTATCTACTTTTGTCTACAAATTTTGTAGATTTCATCTGTTTTAGTTTGGTGTCATTATTTTTGAATAAACTCACCTCAAATACTCTCTTTTATTTAAAATGTCGACTTTGAAAAATATATAACTTATTATGAGTTGTGAGATATAACACTTAAAACAAGAATTTGTACTATAATTTTAGTTATATTCTCATTTTTTAATATAAATGTTAACTGTGAACTACGCATTATTATATTAAATGTGCTCAATATAAACAAATTCAAGGTAAAATTTTTAAAAGTCGTCTCTTTAAGTGAAACCATGTATCAAATTTGGCGGTGGCAATTGTAATTGATAAAGGGCGTGTTATTTTTTGATTATTTTGAAAACGGTTTTGAAAATATGTTTTTAGAAAATAGTTTTATAATGTAAAAAGTGTATTGAAAATATAAAAAGGTATACTTGAATAATAAAAAGTTGTATTGAAAATGATTATAATATAATATACTAAATTTAATATTGAAACCAAAAGCAAAACCAAAATGAAAAGAACAGGCCCAAAGACTATCCGCTTTCGGACGTGTCATGAGTCGTGGGCTTGTAAGGCTCTGTTCTCTTGTGGCTATTTATCAAGAATCATCACTTTTTTCTTCCAAAACTTTACATAAAGAAACAACTTCATTTTTCCAAGAATTCAAAATTAAAATTTAAAATTTTTTTCTAAAAATCTACTCACATAAATTAAAAAAAACATAATCATTATACTTTTTTATCTCTCATCTACACAATTTTCCAAAAGAAAATTTCCTCCAAAAAATTTTCAAAAAAAAACCAAAGTTTCTCCGAGACACGCCAGAAAATAATAGATAGTGGGGCATCAATTGGGCTGATATAGTAGCCCACGTTATGATGTAAGTGTCACAAACAAAAATAAAATAAAAGAGTCAAGTTTGAAAATTATATCATTTATTGTGAATTATAAGATATCATTTATAAATAATTAATATAACGTCATATTTTCACTTATATTTTATTTTATAAATAATTTATAATGGTGAAACACACATTATTATATTAATAAATATGTATAATGTAAATAAATTGAAACTGATCTTTCTACTAAGATATATTTTATTTGAGATATAACTCTTTATATAAAATAGATTATATATAATGAGTAAATGATACACACATATATATTTACAGTGAATTTTTACCTTGACTATGTACTATTATATTAAGGGCCTGTTATTTTAAGAATGTTTGGGTTTTTGTTTTGAAAAAATAATTTTATAATGTAAAAAGTGTATTAAAAATATAAAAAAATATAATTAAATAATAAAAAATTATATTATAAATGATGAAAATTGATTATAATATATTAAATTTACGTTTGTAAAAACCAAAACTTAAAAGAATAGATTATAGTAATCACAAAACAATAAATAAAACTTTCACAAATTTCCTTAATTTATTTGTGGTTTGACCGTAACGGATGATTCCCATTAAAGCACGAAGAGTTGAAAAAAATTTCCTTCTTATCCCAACTGCCAGCAGGCCCATAACCACGTCTGATGGGGCCCTTTATTCTAATCCAACGGCCCAGATCGCCTTCACTAGATTACTCTCTAGGGTTACCGCCACAGTTAAAGCTGCGGAAGTTCGCAGTACATAAAAACCCTTTCCCCACAAAGCCCATTCTTTCGGCTGGCACTGTTGCCTATCCTTCAGTTTTTTCCCCCTCTTTCATCTTCTTCTCTCACCAGCGTCGCCGTCGCCTTCGGCGGCGATTATCTTATCTCTCCGTCGGATCTCCGACCTATCATTTCCTTTTAATTTTACCTTCCCTCTCCTCTCTATTTTTTATCATAAAATCCAAAAAAAAAGAGAAAATCTTCGGCAAAAAAACCTAAAATCCCAACTATATTTGTTTGATTTTCTTTTAGGTCTTCAGTCCAAGGCGAGAATTTCGGAATTTTTCCTAATTTAGGATATCGTTTTGTCGTGCTACTGTCTCTAGGGTTTGTTTCGAGAATAACGAGAGGAGAGGGAAGTTTAAGAAAAAAATCCCAAAAAATTGAAAAAAATTCCCGAAAAAACCTTAAATTATATTTCCCCTTCTTTTTTTGGGTTTTTTCTAGCTAGGGTTTTGTCTCTCTGTTTCAGCTGAGATGGCTCAGGTTCAACAACCGGCGATGAATGTGAATGCGGCTGCTGGGGCTGGTGGTGCGAATCAGTTCGTGCCAACATCGCTCTATGTGGGTGACCTGGATTTCAATGTGAGCGATTCGCAGCTCTACGATCTGTTCAACCAGGTCGGACAAGTGGTTTCGGTTAGGGTCTGCAGGGACTTGACCACTCGCCGGTCACTTGGTTATGGATATGTCAATTACGGGAATCCTCAGGATGGTTAGTCATTCTTCTCACTCTACAAATTGAATTTTGTTTGTGGATGAACGGTCAGTGAATTTATGGAGGGATAGAAGTTATATGTGACATTGAATTGAACTAGTTTCCTGTCTCTGAATTTGGAGTAAATCTGGCTGCATTCCAATAGCTGACCGACGAAACTGTTTAATTGTTAGTGCATTTATACGTTTCCTACTTTAATTATCTGCTAAATGTGGTTGTTGGTTTTCATGTATGTGTTTTTATGCTGCTGTCATTGAGTGTTTGATAATGTTCATTGGGATGCCTCTTTTGACTAAATTTGGCATTGCTGGAGGGAGGAAAAATCTTCTTTTGGTTGTTGAATGGGCGCTGGTGATAGAGAAGTATATGTTGTATTAGGCATTTTCCAGTTTGAACCCTATCAAAATTAATCCAGATAGCGGTATTTGGTTTAAGCTGAACCTGTACTGTTCCTGAGCCAATTCTGAAAGAGACTGAATTATATGTGTCATGGATCAGCTCCTTAACCCCTTGTGTACTTGTGTTTCATAAATTTTCTCCTAGTAGCATTTACTAACCACAGCTCTTCAATTTAATGACAGCTTCTCGGGCGTTGGAGATGCTGAATTTCACTCTCCTCAATGGCAAGGCCATACGAGTGATGTATTCTCATCGAGACCCCAGTATACGTAAAAGTGGCGCAGGAAATATATTCATTAAGGTATTGAACAGTTTTCTGCTCATTCTTTTTGCCTACATGCTTGGTTCTGAATCCATTTTTCATTTGTTCCTGTTTGACAGAATTTGGACAAGGCAATCGATCATAAAGCATTGCAGGAGACTTTCTCTGTATTTGGAAATATCCTCTCCTGCAAAGTGGCAACAGATATTTCTGGTCAATCAAAGGGGTACGGGTTTGTTCAGTATGACAGTGATGAAGCTGCCCAAAGAGCTATTGATAAACTCAATGGTATGCTTCTCAATGACAAGCAAGTTTATGTGGGGCGTTTCCTCCGTAAGCAAGAAAGGGAGATGGCTGTGGACAGGACAAGATTCACCAATGTTTTTGTGAAGAATCTTTCAGAAGCAACTACTGAGGAAGATCTTAAAGAGGCATTTTCTGAATTTGGAACAATAACTAGTGTTGCAGTAATGAGGGATGAAGATGGGAAGTCAAAGTGCTTTGGATTCATAAACTTTGAAATTCCTGAGGATGCTGCAAAATCTGTTGATGCTCTCAATGGGCATAAGTTTGATAACAAAGAGTGGTTTGTTGGAAAAGCACAGAAGAAATCTGAAAGGGAGCAAGAGCTGAAAATTCGTTTTGAGCAGAGTGTGAAGGAGGCTGCTGATAAATCACAGGGTTTAAACCTTTATATAAAAAATTTAGATGACAGCATTAGTGATGATAAGCTTAGGGAACTATTCTCTTCCTTTGGGGTGATAACTTCATGCAAGGTCCTGCCAGCTTCCCCATCCATTGTATCTTTGGATTAATGTAGTTAATCATACACTTCAAATCCTTTTACACTGCTGTTGTGTTTGACAGGTTATGCGAGACCCCAGTGGCGTCAGCCGTGGTTCTGGTTTTGTTGCTTTCTCAACTCCGGAAGAAGCTTCAAGAGCAGTAAGTTTATGGTTCTATTATGCTTCCCTGAATAAGTTATGTCATGTATATGTTTGACCTCAGTGTAAGAATTAGAAATGTTTCCATTTTGTCTCAGCTATCCGAAATGAATGGAAAGATGATAACTGGCAAGCCTCTTTATGTGGCTCTGGCACAAAGGAAGGAAGAGAGAAGAGCTAGGTTGCAGGTATGTTGTGGATATCATTACGTAGTTTCTAATTTGAAGGTGACTCTTCTAGAAACAGAAATTCTAATTTGTGAAAATGGTAAAAAAGCAATTCTGTTGACATTGGGGGAAATATTTGGTGGACCTTTGCTCTTGTTAATCTAGCATTTGTAGTTGGCAAATTTACAAGTGAAACATAAAAACATCATACCTTATTTTTCTTGCTTTCTGTACTCTGACCGTTGTATTGCTTTGATCCCTATACAGGCTCAGTTTTTTTGGTTGTGTATATTGTGCAATAGATTAAATGACCATTGTATTGCCTTTGATCTAAACAGGCTCAATTTTCTCAATTGCGCCCAATCGCAATGGGACCTTCTGTTGCACCTCGTTTGCCAATGTACCCACCTGGTGGGCCTGGTCTAGGGCAGCAAATATTTTATGGACAGCCACCACCCATCATGCCTCCCCAGGTAAAACATTTTCAACATTACTGTGTTCAATTTTCAGGCTAAATTCTTCTCAAACCCAACACATTTGTGTCTTTGCACTTTTCAGCCTGGTTTTGGATATCAGCAGCAACTTGTTCCCGGTATGAGGCCCGGTGGGGCACCAATGCCCAACTTTTTTGTTCCAATGGTTCAGCAAGGGCAGCAAGGACAGCGTCCTGGTGGCCGACGTTCTGCAGGTGTTCCAGTGCAGCAGGGACAACAACCAGTTCCGCTCATGCAGCAACAGGTTTTCTAATGTTGCTATGGTAAAATTATTTTGGCAATAATTAGTTTATATATTTATCATCGTGGGGTTTTGGTTACAGATGATGCCGAGAGGACGTGCATATCGCTACCCTCCAGGCCGTGGTTTGCCTGATGTCTCCATGCCAGGTGTAGGTGGAGGCATGCTTTCTGTCCCGTATGACATGGGCGGCATGCCAATGCGTGATGTAGGCGTATCTCTACCAGTTCCAATTGGGGCGTTGGCTTCTGCTTTAGCGAACGCTTCTCCTAATGACCAGAGGACGGTAAGGGCAATTATTTACCACTTTATTTTACCATTAAGTAGAAGAGTTTGCTGGATAATGGATGGTTGCTTGAAAATGATGAGGACAAAATGGCCTGTCTTTTTTCATTGTTTGGGTGACAGACCAATAGTCTACTTTTTGACCTTCGAAAAAGATTGCATGTTTAGCCTTAGGTGTTCTGGTTTCCAGTAATTCCCCAAGAATTTGATTCTCTAGGTGTCTATTCATCTCTGCTGATTTATTCTACTGTTAATTTTCATGCACCAACTTTATTTTTTTCTCGTAATTTTTTTCGGATTTGCCTTTAGATTATTGGAAAATTTTCGCACTGTGAATTGGTCCTATTATTCTATAGATTAGTTTTAAGGTCCCACTTAATGTGTAGGGATAACAAATTGGTTGTGAATTAACATAGTTTTTGAGCTGTTGTTAATGCCTTGGGCTAATCATCTGTCATGGCTGGCAGATGTTGGGTGAGAATTTATACCCACTCGTGGAACAGTTGGAGCCCGAGACAGCAGCTAAAGTCACTGGCATGCTACTGGAGATGGATCAGACGGAGGTTCTCCACTTGCTCGAGTCACCAGAAGCTCTGAAATCCAAGGTTGCTGAGGCCATGGAGGTCCTAAGGAATGTTTCTCAACAGCAGGGTAGCAGTCCGGCGGATCAATTGGCGTCCTTGAGCTTGAATGACGGTCTAGTCTCCTAAAATATTTCGAACCTTGCGGGGTGGGTGGGTTGGTTGGTTGGTTTGAATTTGCCTTTTGCGGTTTGGATTGAAACATGAGGTGTGAAGCTTTTTGTAGTGGGGATGGATGGACTGCTTCTGTTTCTTTATTCTCCCTTGTTTTATTGCCTGTCCAGTATGTATGTGTTGGATAGGAAGAACTGTATGAGGATTGTTGTCTTGAATGCTGGTGCTATCGCTTGAGGTAGATGAGGACTACTAATTTCGGTTTGAGTTTTTCATCATGGTTTTATCGTTTCTCATTAATTATCATCATGATGCGTTCGAAAAATAGATTGTTACATACATGGTTGAAACCAAAATATTACTCTTGATCGTCCAAATCTCAATTTTTCCGTTAGCTTTTTGGCAGCTTAGGCCTTTTTTCCCGTCCTTCTATAACCAAAATTATATTATAATAGTTATAAATATTACAAGGCTTCTAGGATTACGCTTCTAGCCCTTTCATGGGCTATGCTGGGCTAGGCTTACATCCTATTATTACACACATAAAAATTTTGCATACATATTTTGATGTCTTTTATTATTTGTTTAACTTCCATTGCAATATTTTCGATTGTGAGAACACCATCAAGAAGATTTTGACAATCCGTAAAAATCGTGCAATCCCGTTTTCAGGGCTTTTGAGCATGCCAATGCCTCAACATGATAGTATACAACATGATAAAACAATTGCTTCATCGTATGGTGCTTCTATCGGCCGCCTTATAAACCATTTGTCAGATCTCTGGCTGCCCCATATCAAAATTAAAACCTAAGGGTGATAATCGCCAGATTATCTTTGCTTCATGGCATTCCAACAACAAATTCTCTCAACAGATTCCTCCTTTTCAAGGCACATCGGATCCATTGGTGAATTAATCATATTCCGCCAAAACAATGCTCGATTCGTGGGGAGAGCACAATGAATGGCTTTCCAAATGAACAACTGGACTCTGACAGGAATTCTTTTAGTCCACAACTTTTTTCGAAAGCTTATGGAGTATGTGTTACGGATTGGTTTTGAAAACATGTTTTAAAATATATTGTATTGAAAATGATGAAAAAACATTATAACATATTAAAATTTTACTAATGAAACTCAAAAAAAAAAACGCAGTGAAAACGAATTTAGTGGGACTATATGTCTTTGAATATTTCTCTAATTCAATGGACTTCTTTCGAAACTCGTTGGGTAATTCCTCACCGCCACTGAAAAGTTTTAGAGGCTCAATTCCTACATCATCCAGTTAACGTAATAAGTAAATAATAGTGCTGAGTCCAAAAGAAAACAAATTTCCAGCGAAAATCCTGGTACTTTTTCATTAACTGTAAGTGATGCATACGTACGTAGTAGGGTTTAATACTCTTTTCGCCTGGTTATCATTTGAACTAATACCAAATATTCTACGAAGATTAGATTATTGTGAGCATTATCACCCTTTTAATCTCACCAATATACACCAACTATGTAAGACTCTTTGTAAGTCTCATCTGCCCTATTGCAATATCTTAAAGAAAGTTTATCTCCCAACATTCACTGAGTTCCTCCTTAACAGGCAGGCATTTTTATCCTCTGATACATACAAAAATTCCACTTTTTTAAGTTACTTTTATCAACATATTCTCACTGCACTTTCACTATTCCAACACCCAAATTAGCTAACGCTGTCTATAAAGACTATACACAACCCAACCCAAAGAAAAAGGAAAACTTGAATACAGCAAAGACATCAGCAACTAGCTCCGTTTTTAAGCATCTTGCCGAACTACATGCCTCTGTCTAATCCCTACATCGGCTGCTGGACCGGCACCGCGTCCATCCTCCTCTGTGAAGCTTTGTGCTTCCAAGGGAACTTCTGCTGCATTTTGCCTCTCCGCAGCTTCACCAAAGTTATGTAGTCTCCTACCAATCAAGTATCGGTCATCGCGTATGGAATTGTGCAAGTTGGTGAACCAAACATGGAATCTTTTTGCACAATACCACAGCAGACCAAAACCGAGGCAACCCAACCACGCGAACCGATACACAGCCGAGTTGACTACTAATGGGTACCCAAGAACTGGGAAAACTCCTCTGGCTAGAACATATGGAACACACAAAGCAGTCAGCAACTTCATGATAATCGGAAGGACTATTTCTTTCAGCACCCACAACCCTTGCAGCCTAGAAAAACCATCGTCCCTGACTCTCTCAAATTTAAGTCTCCAACTCTCATCCACTAATGGCAGCACTTGATCCAGTGTGACCTGTTTGAAAGAGCAAAACCATAAATGCAAACAGTAAGTTCATTCTGATGCACCGAATGTTTAACTAGATTGATATTCCAAATTAAAATCCCGTCGTGTTAAAAAGATGCAAAACCAAATACACACGTAAAGACAAAATAGGTTATATTATATCCAGTAGTCCCTATTTTCAGCTTCAAGATTAACCTTGCAGCCGATGCTCTTATTTCCCCACAAGACGGTTTTTGAGCAAAAACCACCACATAAAGTCGGTCCAAACTAAGCCAATTTTAAGGCACCCACCAGCTAATCCTAAATTGCAGGCCTTCATCTCATAAGCAACAGTTTGTTTCACAAATTACCTACCACAAATCAGAATGATAAGAAAACACTCACCAGCCTTGTCCAGATCTTAAGAAAGATTAAGCCAAGAGCCCAGTCCTGATACAAGAGGAAGACTGGACTTTCATTCACCGGCACACGCATTGGTACAATCACCAGCAATTCAAAGAGCAGTCCGATCAAAACAGGAATGACAAAAATCTGGAAGGTGGTAGAGAAAAGCATTAACATTAGGAAAATCAGATGCCACTAACAGAAACTGTGCAGAATAGAATATACATACCCATATTGATAGCAGTGCAACACTCTTTGTAACAATGCCAAACCATTTCCAAATTTGCTTCAGCAAAATCGTTGCCCTCCGTGTTCTTATCTGCTCAATTGAATACCTCACTCCAGCAAAAGCAGTCCAAATGACATAACTTCCAATCACAAATGCATATAGATCTTAACAAGAAAAGGAGACATTGTGTTACTTATCAGTCTTTCATCAATATATACAAGTAACAAGGTATCAAAGCCAAAGTATACTAAAATACCATTGCACTTTATTCCATGTGTTATTGGGAGAAGAGGAAGGGCATTAAACAGTGCTCGCCCAAGAGATACAGGTACAACTATAAGGGAAGAGTTAAAGATAAGCAGAGTCATCCAGGCCACAACCAACAGCAACACAATGCGAAGCACAAAACTACACCTGCTGAAAGATCAGAACAGATCGTGTAAGGATTATGTAGAAAATGGTACTAAATGGATTTGCAAAGCCATCATATCCTTATGAGAAGTTAATGCACCCCCTCCCACCCAATATTTTTTATAATAAATAATGAATTCATGGAGATATCCAGTTGGAGGGGGGGGGGGGGGGGAAGGGTACTCCAGTAAGTAGTAAGAATACAAGAAGAAATCATAAAGGAAGGGAACACAGAAAATTAAACAATGAATTCCCATCGCACTACACAAGCTAAATCTTTCAAATCTTTTTGGTTCAGAAAATGCCTAAACAAGTTCATTCTATCCAATCCTCACCACAAAAGTTAATACTTCTAAGGCATGAAAACAGAAACACAGAAACAGACACAAACAATTACCCCAGTCTTAAGGATCAATCAAAACATTGAAGTATAATACAAGAGAACAAAAAAAAGAATGCCAGATCTTGACTCCCGAAAAAAACTGTGCGCAAAACGAAAGGAAAGGTCACAATAAAAAGAGTCATGTAAACCAAGAATGTTCTAAGCTCCAATAACAATGAAGACGTGAATTTCTTACTAGAACTCAAATAGAAGTAGATAACTGGCATTTGATGGGAACTTTCCAAAGACGATATCACTCATAACAGCTAATACAAGATTCTCAAACATAAAGCTGAAGGACAAAATTCCAGCCCGAATTATATTCTACTCCCTCTATCCCATATCAAGAGTCCAATTTGTAATCCAAAAATTAGTGTTTTCACTATTTTAATCGGACAGAGAGAGCATAAGGAAAGATACTTCAGATATTTACTTTCAACACTTAATAAACTTACTCTGTGTCATTGTGCTCATCGTTTTCCAGGTCCTCAGCCAAATTGGCATTTGCAACTGCATGCCTTGCCCTGTTCACATCCTCTGGAGCCAGCCCCAGTAGGGCTCTATCCTGTCCTCCAAATTGCCCATGAGCTCTATCCTGCCTCCCAATCTCCCCATTTCCATTGTCCTGAGCACCATTATCCTCTGGTCTAGGTAGTAAATAATCAGTTAAACCAAGCGCCCAACCAACTGCAGTAAACCAGTATCGGAGAAGAGACTTCATAGTTGTCCTCAACTTAAAATGCTCAATCGCGAATGGGATGCAGATTTGGAAGAGTAGCATGTCAGCGGGAATTTCAGTGAATGGGTCTGATACCCTGAAAACGAAAGGAGAATTCAAAAGGATGAACATAGGGGTACATTAAAAACACTAAATTCAGAAAAAAAATATAAAAATGCAAGGAGAAGTAACTTACGAAATGTCAAGAGGGAAAATTGAGGGAGCCGTTCTCATGGCAAGTTTAACAGGTAAAAAGACCAACATTACTATTAGACTACCATATACAGCAACAGACAACAGAACTCTACGAGCATGCTTGTGAACAGGATCATCAATTAGGTCCCTGAACGGGTTGTAGTTTGGATCAGCTGGATCTCGGAGGAAGTAAGTACTCCATTACGTAAAACCTACAACAACCACCAAAAAAAAAAAAAAAAAAGCAATTAAAAATATGCCAACAACAACATTAAACAGCAATTAACTGATTATTGAAGAGAAAATGTACCCCTCGAAGAAGGCTGACAAAAATACTAATTTGTAGCATGTAGACTATTCCCACAACCCAATGAACCAATGAGCTTGCCAGTGGAGAAACAGAAAAGAATTCCAGTCTCTGTGCAATAGTTTTCCCAAACATTTTGATGGTACAAACATCTAACCACCAGCCGCACATTAGAGGGAATACTCCAAGTTCAATTACCAAAAGAAGGCAACCTTTATCATTGTCATCAGGTGCCTCATTGCAGCAACAAACTGCCTTAATAGTGACGGAATAGTCTCCGCAATGGAAGCAATACCATAGAACCTGCCCATGGTCAAAGGCTCTCCTCTGGTATAGCGAATTAATGCAACCACTCCAAGGTAAAAGAATATGAGAGAGAAAATGAACATGTAACCCACAGCAAGTGTGGTAACATCTGACAGACGTGATGGCCCAACAGCTTGTCCCTTCAGCAAGTCAGCTGAAATGGAGGTAGTAAGGTTGTTTGATACCTCATTCAGCCCTGTTGCATTTACTTTTAACATTCCAGCAACCTGGCCAAGTAATCCATTTTCCTGGTTTTCAGAAGTCAAATTTGCAACAGCAGTCAATGCATTCTTCAGAGTAATATTAGCCAAGGAGAGGGCTGATTCTGTGAGCGGCACAACTGTCGACAGCACTGGGCTAGTAGCAGAGGACAAAAGCCATGACAAGTAATACAATATAACACGTCCTAGAGAGAACGGCACAAATATAACAACTCCAAGAAATATCATATTGCTCGCAAGAACCTGCAGAAGGAAAAGAAACCTGTATATCATCAGACAAACCTATCAATCATCATTCACTTGCTTTCAAAAGATACCCACAGGAATTCAGCATTGGAACTTTTCTATGCTAAATTTAAAAAGTAAGACCACATATAACATCGGACCTAAAAAAGCCTTTTGGTGCAATAAAATCAATGACATAGAAGTTCATTCTCCTCAACACAAAGATCACCAACAAGTAACAATACACAAGTATTTGATATTTCTTTTAATTGTATTTGTCCATCCTAGATGAAATGGTAGCAAAAAGAATCAAAATCAAAATACAGTTCTTATGTAATGTAGAGGGAAAATGTGCATGATAATTTAAAACACCAAGATGGCAATGCATGAAACCATAATCCTCCACTCAAATTGTCTAGATAACAATCAACAAATCCCGAAGTCCAACTCTAAGGTACAGATAGCTCCCTACAAAAGGTGGGTATGAGTCCTTTCAAAGATAAGCTCAATTAGCATCAAAAGAAGACGTGACACAGTAGAATAATACTTGCAATTACTACAGCAATAAGCAACAGTTAACAATATTAACAATGGAATATACAACTCATTCAAAGATCTGAGTGATACTATTAACAGGCCAAGGGAGAATAATAACAATAAATGACAAAGAACAAGTAATGCAACAGACATCTCTATAGAGAGCACAGAAACTCACAGTGAATGCATTTTCAACCAGATGGAATACAGGTCCCTGCATTCCAACCAGCTCATCAAAGGGTACATCTTCCGCGCCCATCAGCATCATCCAAACCATCAAACATCTGTTCAACATGTGCCTCAAGACGAGCAGCCTGCATCTCCCACCTAGCAGCCACATTTTCTGCATTCCTTCGGATTATCTGACCAGCACCACCAATTCCTTGGCCCCAGCAGCATCTTCACCATTTCCATCACCCGCAATGTTTCTGTTAGCTTGCCCAGGTGGTCTTCTTGCAGCACGGGCACCATTTCGGTCCCCTTCATCTTCTCTGTCCGCGTCTTGACCTCCAAGCTCTCGCAAATGTCTAAAGTAATCTCTCAAAGAAGTTGCACCAAGAAATATGAAGACAATGCTAGCAGAGAGCAGAAACCCGTGCAGACAATCAGTGAGAATAACAGTGGTGGATACGTGACTCAGAAATAGTCTCTGGGCTTCACCAAAACTTCTAACAAAAGCCAATCGCCAAATCCAAAATGTAATGAAAGGGATAGTGAGTAGCCAGACAGAAAGTACGAAACTAAGGCGCAGAAAGAACTGTAGGACATGACACGCTTTCATCCCCATCCCAACGACAAATTCCCGAAATGGAAGCCTTGCAGGAGCGTTTTCGGCATAGACAGGAGAGAAAGAGAAAGCATGCTTACAGACCTGCAATTAGGTTAAATCAACACACAACATGATCCTAAAAAGGTAAAACGATGACATATCACTGTTATATCGAGATTTGATGTACAGTGGCAGAGCCAAAACGAAATTTCAGGGGGGTGCTCAATAGTAAGGATTTTTTTTAGCGTCATAAATGATTATATGTACCTATTAAGGTATCAAATTGATAAGTTAAGAATTTCCATACTCTTTACAAAGGGACCTTAATTAAATACCTTTTCGAATTTAATTTCTAGTGCAAACATTAATTGGTTTGTGTAGTTTTGGGTCACAGAAATCACCATTCAGGTAGGCTTACATATGTGAATGCTTTTTTTTACTCTTTTCTTTAACAAAACTTTTAGAAGATTTAACATTTTATTTTAAAATTTTACCCATATCAAAATTACTAAATCCAAAAATCCTCTCTATTACTACAATTATTTCAGGGAGGGGGTTTTGGTTCTTTAGTTATTTTGCCTAGTCTTTTTGTTTTTTTAACTAAAGTAAACGGTGTCGTTTTACTTAAGTGAAAAAGAAAAAAAATTCTAGAAAGGAGGAAACTACAGGTGCAGCGCCACAGCCTGTCTTCTCGACAGTTCCACTGCAAGCGAGGCGGGAGGAAGAGAGAGGACTGGGCGCAGACTAGGGGATGACTGGCGCTAAAACCAGCGAAGGTGGGAGGGCATTACCCTCACCTCCGGAAGGAAGGGGGTGCAGCCGCACTGGCTCGCACACCCTAGCTCCACCATTGTCCATGTACATCATCTAAAAGTCCATATGAACATCACAACATAGAACTGTAAGGAAAACTATGCAAACTGAACCTTCCTTTCATTCTTTTTTGGATATTGCATGTAGAAAGCAAAACAAACACTTAACGGTCATGTTTAGCTTTACTTGCAGTCCATGTTCTTGAAAGTTGGACAAAATCTTCAAAGTTATATGTGAGATGAGGTACAAGTGTACTCGAATGCAATATTAACAAAAAATCCTAACACGCATCACACCAACACTAATCAAAAGTCATTCCTATAGCAAGAGGAATGGGAAGAAGATAAACATAATAATCAGCAAGAGCAATGGCTAATCAAGCTTATAAAGACACCACTACAATACTCATGTATTTACGATGAAACCAAAGTTAGACGGTAACCAACTCACAAAACCTAAAATATGAATCAACCACAAACACATTTAAACAAAATGAAATTTTAATCGAGCAGAACAACAATAATAAAAGAACGTCGGATCTACGTATTTAAAGGTAACGAAAAGAACGAGTAAACAACCTCGCACTGGCGAGCATTGCTGTGATTGAGCCACTGAAGGAGGCAATCCTGATGAACAAACTTGATACTCCCGCTACAAGCGCAGGGGTACCGGAGAGGATTTTCGGGGTCGCCAGGGTTACGGCAGATCCTGCAAACATCCTCCTCGTCATCGTCTTCATCGAACTTGCTACCCGCCACGTTATTCACTGCCGATAACGAAGGCAACGAAGCCGAAGCCATGTTATCGGCCTGTCCAGATGGTCCCGACGCAGCAAGGGTTCCTCCGTCAACGTCTGCGTCTCCGCCCTGGATAAAAGCCGGCACCGCCGGTGCGATCTCCATGAGAAACTAGGGCTCAGGCGAGAGACGAGTCTCCTTTCTCTCCTCTCTCGCTATCGAGGGCTTCTTCTTCTTCCCCCCTTGGATTAGGGTTATTCAGAAAAGGGGAATTTGGAAGGGATAAATGGATTTGCGGTGATTGCGTTTGAAGAGCGAACGCGGTGTAAATGAGGTTACCGTGACAAAAATACGGGGGATCGGGGAAGGTCGGTGCGGGCGGGGGAAAGCGAAATTACGAATATCTCCTTCGCGCCTTGCCTTTTACGACTTTTTCAAAGGTTGTTCTGACTTTCTAGCCCTTTCCTCTGATTTTTCATTGGTGTGGTCGACTACTATATTCGCGTAAACATTGAACGACGTGGCCGATTTTTACTGGTTAGTGTCAATGGTTTGTGAATTTTTTAGGGATTCGTGTTTTTGTTTTGGACGAGTTGAGACTTAACCCATTATTATCTCTATGTAAATATTACATCCTTCATTACAAGTTTTCTAATTGCATTCGAAAGTTTCAATATTGAATATATTATAAAATTTGTGTTTATATAAATCAAAAAATATTATTTAAATTCAATTATCGAACCAATAGAACATGAGTAGTTATGCAGCTGAATTATAAGTAAAATAAGTAGGTCCATTACTAATCAGCTCTGGACTGAAAAGACTTAACGGAGTAATCTCTTATCTCATGTTGGAAATGTTAATGGGGATAGGAATCGAAGTAGGGAACCTTTCTAACACGTGTGTTTATCTCCCGTTAGGTATCCTCCTCGAACATAGACTATGATTTCATAATCTATATCAGGAAGTTGAGATCAATTCTTATTGGTCAAGGTTAGGTTTTTATTCCTATGCTTATGATTAAACAAAGTTGTCTTCCACTCATGCCCTGCAAACCATAGTATGCTACTCCTCTTAGGCAAAACTCATAGTCTATTGCTTGAATCAAATTCTTCTATCTTAAATAAGGCCGTGAGGCAGAATCGAGTATGAAGAATGAATATATATGTACGGAAGTTGCTGGGCAGCAGCCGCTCAACTATCGCAATGCAATTGTGATGGTTCCGATTCGAAAAGGTAGAATGTATGGTCGAAGGTCCAATGCTAGTACTTAGTACTAGCATGGGAATCCGACGCTTCGGCTACCATAATGGTTTATTCCTTTGCCCCCTTTTCCTGGAAAGTCATTACTACATGAGACATCGAAGATGCATTTTGACTATGTACGGATGAGATGAGCAATGGTTAAGCAGACATACATTTTCCCATACAAATGCAACCATTGTATCCACTTCGTCAACGCAAGATCTTTATCTTATTCTTCCGCAACAAGAAACTAATTACTTTTGCATGAAGGCATGATAAAATTATTAATTTATTGATTAAACAATATTTTTATTAATATCAAGTAATGTGATATGCGGTCAAAAATATAATATTAATAATTATTTTATAAAAACATAGATAATATAAAAATGTAATATTAATAATTATTTTATAAAAACATAGATAATGTATGCACGTCGTAATGAATTAGTTGATATAAATATCATTATTTGTTTAAAAAACTACTAAATAAATACTGTCGTTTCAACATATTACCAATTTAAATGCTTCGTCACTTCTATGGTCTCGGTGCCGCCCAATGGGAAGTCCACAAATGTTCAATTGGGCCGTTTGTCCTTTGTAAATGGACCGAAGCCTCTGTCATGCAAGTTAGTTAATAATCTGAAATTTTGTTTTAATTAGAATTATTAAACGGTGTCGTTAGCTTGTTAGAAGAATTGGTATAAATATTATGTAATAGTGATGAGATGGGTATGTTGAATGATATTTCTGATTTTATCTCTTCTCCAATTCTTCTTCTTTCTCATCTCAGATTCTCTCTAATTCTTCTCATCCTCTATTATTTCTCAACTCCTTCTTTTCTACAATTAATTTCGAGAAATTTTAGGTCTGATTTCCTAACAGCCTCGAAGATTACACTGATAAGATCGCAAAATTCACACGTTTCCAAATCCATTACAAAAAAGCCCATTTCGCGAACAACGTTTGATTTTCGAAACACATTCGTTAGACAGCATGGTAAATTATTTACCATTTTTGTTTGAAATTAAAATTTTAAAGTGATATTTGGAATTTGGATTAAAAAAGTGAAAAATGTCGTCACATTTATTGTGCATATCATACAATAATTCAAAATATAATTGAACCTTTATTTTTATATTACTCAGTTGAAACAAATGGGTGAAAAATAAATTGTAAACAAATCAATTGTGACTCGACGAATTCCAGTACCTTTAAAAAAAAATAATAATAAATCTTGAACTAGAAATTATCATAAATATCATAGAGACTATTTAATACTCACAAAAGATATGAAAAGGACTTGGATAGGAGGAAATCACTAAGTAGGGAACTGGAAAAAGGGATAACATTTAACTCTTAAAACAATTTTACGTAATACAAAAAATAATTCTTTCATTCTCATAATATAAGATGCTTTTAATTCTCATTCTCATTCTCATACGTTAAACGCATTCATAATGCATATTCCCTTTCCAAAGCCTTGAGATTCAGGGTCAACACACACTGGACACATAATCTCTCCTTAAATGGGTTCGAGTTCACGATCACTGTGAAGTTTCTTTATGTACCTAAACCAGAGATATTGCTCATTTCCCCCACCTATATTAAGGGGCGGAGCCAAGGGAGGGTGGGATAATCCTCGGACCCCTCAAACCCTTTCCTGCACCCTTATTATTCGTGTATTTTTATTATATATATATATATATTAACTCCCTCCAAAATTTGTAAAACGTAGTTTCTGCATTTGTCACGAGTCATAATGTGCTATTTATGGTCATCATATGCTATTTCTATGTTGGTTTGGAGAAAAGCTGGTACACACTACGTACACAAGTGTTACTTGTAAACTTGAATAATTAAGCCACCACTTAAGGCAATACGCAAATAGTGGCAACTCCCACTATTCCACGCAATCCATAGAAGAAGATAGAATATAAGCCAATTAAGATAGGAACAAAAGAGAAGAATAAAGGGGACAACGCACTATAGATTAAAGAAGGGTGGAAATGATAAGAAACCCAAGTTTGATGCCTTTTTCTATGGAAGAAAAGCAAGCCATTAGCCCCTTTATGATGTTTTTCAACACAATATGCCCCTTTATTCCAACAAAAAGAAGGACAAAATCATTACTCATCCATCAATACCTTTTAACCCCATTAGTTTCATGCTTAATAATAGTACTAATCATACCAAAAGAGCTTGCTAATTAAGCTACTAGTGAATATGAGAGGATCATTTCACCTATAACGTTAATTTTGTCGTCGTGAAACACAATTTAGAGAATTTAACGTTGATAAGAATATAGAATGCGTACTCAAATCAAAAAACAAAAACAAACTAACTCGCCAATTTATAGCACATCAATCGATCCCACAAAACTTTTGTGTCTCTTTAATTGTGAGAGAATATGCAACTATGAATCCTAATAAACTTGGCTAATTGGCAACGCACATCTTCTTTTGATTACAAAAATGGTAGTGGAAGAGAATAATTGGTGTAGCATTTTTGCCAAGATGGACCCCAAAATAAAAGACAGGCATGTTCTTTTAGGAAGGTTTAAGTTTTGATTTTGAAAAAATAATTTTATAATGTAAAAGGTGTATTGAAAATGTAAAAATATATATGTGAATAGTAAAAATGTTATATTGAAAATGATAAAAACTGATTATAATATATTAAATTTACTGTTGAAATCAAAACTAAAAGAACATGTCCTTTCGTAGCCAGTTTTTTAATTTTATTTTTAACATTTATAATATATGTGTGTGTGTGTGTCTGCATACGTTTTTTTTTCGTTCAAAAAATGAGGATCAACGATGGTTTCTCACCTACCTCCTTAGTGATTTGAATCCACAATTTAGTGATTATAGATGAAGCGTCTTATCACTGTGCTTCGTTGCTAATATATATTTAAGGGCTAAATTTGTTGGAATGTGTGGTGGATCCATCCATGTCCAATGTCCACAATACGATCATACAAGAATGACCACTGTTCAACGTGTGACTGATGATCTTATCTTATTATTGACTTTAAGAGAATCATTATTGTGTTCATATATTGACAAAACAATACCTAAAACTCGGTACTCCTTCATTGAAATCCAACAGCTGGTGTGATTTTTCATCTTACACCTGATTTGATAGTACTATTATAAATAGAACAATACCTCCATAATTTTGGCATTTGTTAATTGATTATAGTGGTGGTATGCTGATGAATGCGATGTTTTAATAACTAAACTTGATACGAAGATTTTTATAAGACACGTGATTAAAAACGGTATGCAATACTTCAACATTTAAATTTAATAAATAATATGCGCATAGTAATTCAGATACTGAATTCGTTATGCAAATCATTAGTCAATCAAATGTGTCGAATATAAACTTTTACGTTGATTATATACACTTATTTAAAAGACCCTCGTAGTTCACGACAAATTGTAGCACAAGGAATGCGAAGTTTCAATAAGCGTTACACTGACGGTAACGTATACAGGGGATTTGATCTCGGTATAGAAACTAAGGAGAAGAACATTGGTGCTAGATAAGAAAAACGATGAAATAACATTATTTTATTCGTGAAAATAACTTGTTAAATCGTTTTAATAGTAATACACGTTTAATATTTGTAAGGTACGCCATCATGGTCGGCCTTGGGGACCCGTTGATCCTATTATCATAGTTTTCCCCCTTTGTCTTTCTTTTTGTTTCGTATTGACTCCTTGGGTATGGCCATGATGTTTTGATTACTTTAAAGGCCTTTTCACCTTTCGCAATCGACACTGACACTGGAAGAAGCACTGTTCTTTTCCACGCCCTTCTATTTATTTTACTCCCTCAGAGGGTCTCTGTCGGTGGGGTTTTCTGCAATTTTTCCTCCTCAAAATCATGTGGTTTTGGGATTCAGGAGGGTCTATATAAATTGGTGTTGCTTTCACACTGTTCTTGATCATGTCACATTACTGGAGTTGGTGGGTGTAGTGCTGTTTTAGTGCGTTCCACCACTCTCATCTTCTTTATTGCTTAATTTGCAGTCATATTCTTCACTGGGCTGTGCTTACTGGACTCGCCGGCGTGGCTGTGATGGGTTTTCCGACGAGCTTCTTTTGAGCTTCACTGATCGGAGAATTGAGCTGGGGTGAGTAATTTCGAAAGCCCGACACATGCGTATATAGTAATCCCAATTTTGGTTATGAATTCTCTGCAATTCGTTTGTCATGATCTCTAATCTTAACCAACATGCATGATAATTTATTTTTTGCCCATTTTATTTCTTCTTTTCTTTTTTAGTTTTGGTTTGGGTTTAGTACAGTTTTCCAGGCTGTTTTTGTTCTTGGTTGTTGGTGAATTATTTACTATGGCAGCGAAGAATGAGGGAGGACCATATTTCCTGTTTTCGCTTTTAATGATACGAATCATTGAATCAAACCAACTATTGTTGTTGTTTACTATTTTTGGCCGGACAATTGCAAGTTGTTTTGTGTGCAGATCCCTCACCAACTTTTTGACAGTAGCTATTATTCTTGTTATTTATGTTCTGAATTAACTAGTGATTAAACCTTAGCCTAGTTGAGTTCAGAATCATGTGAAATCTAGACTATTGTGAACCCAAAATCCTCTGCAGAAAATGGTTTCGGAACGAGATGATCGATTCTCTGGTTTCGAATGCCTATGATATTATGATGATCTGAAAATGCAGTAGTAAAGAAGGTCAATTATGAAGTGCTTGTAACTTTCCCCTGCTGTTTGCTTCTCTATGTGACTGATGCAGCAGGTATATATTTGAGCTTTTGATATGATCTAAAGGCGAAACTTACATAGTTTTAAACTCCTCCTTTGTTAAAACTTATTATGATGTAAGATGTTAGACATTGATCACTTTCTTTAATTGAAGGGCACAAGTAGTTTTGTAGCTTTGTGAGGATAAGAACCAAAGAATCAGATACCATAAGAATTAACCAGGTGAAACAGACCAAAAATGATTCTCTTATCCCATTTGTGTAGGACAGCAACTAATCCTTTTATCTGACTATGTGGGGTTGGCAATATGTGTTGTTTTCTAAGCTACAAGTTATTGATGTTTTATTTTCATTCATCAGTGTTAATCATGGATCAGAAGACATGGCTATGGAGGAAAAGGTCATCAGAGAAGACAATTATTGCAAATGGAAAAGCTGGATTTGATTTGAAAGGAAAAGTAGAGGAGGTAATTAATCCTTCTCTTCTATTCATCGGTTCACATGAAATTTCCTTTGGGATGAGATTTTGCAATGTTTGTGCAGGTCTTTCTTCCAAATGAAAAAGAGGCAGCTCTCGAGGAATCTGTGAAGATACTTAATGAGAAGTTGTTTCTCTGACGAGTGAATGCAATGCTAAAGAAGAGCTTTTAAAAGATCATGGAGAAAGGGTGCAGGAAGCTGCTGCAGGTAAAAATTCATCTCTATTGAATGATAGCACTAGGCAGTTTCAAGAATATATGTTCATTCATTCTATCTTTAATGACTGTTGAATGACTAATCTGAATATAGCTAACAAATTTCTTAGTTCCAGGTAAGGAGAAAGCAGAAATGGAAATACTGCATCTGAAAAAGCAACTGGATGAAGCTTTACAGGAAAAATCTGCTGCAAATGACAGGCTAGGTAATTTAAATGTTGCACTAAAGGATTGCATGCAGCAGTTGAGCTCTGTCAGAGAAGAAAAAGAGTACAGTGTACATGATGCTATCGCGAGAACATCGAATGAATTTGAGAAGGCACACAAGAAATTGGAGGACAAATTAGCAGAAACAAGCAAAAAGCTTGCAAGTGTAACTGCAGAAAATTCTCATCTTTACAAAGCCCTGCAAGTGAAAGAGAAACTGATTGAGGATCTAAGTGATCAGAGGTCTCAGGCAGAAGCAGAATTCAATGCACTAATGGCAAGATTGGATTCTGTTGAAAAAGAAAATGCATTCTTGAGGTATGAGTTTCGGATGCTTGAGAAAGACCTTGACATCCGAAATGAGGAGCTAGAGTTTGCTCGCCGCAATGTAGATGCAGCAGAAAAGCACTACTTACAGAGTGTGAATAAAATCAAGAAGTTAGAATCCGAATGCCAGAGGTTACGCGTCCTAGTGCGTAAGAGGCTGCCTGCTCCAACACATTTGGCAGTTACAGGAGGTTTAGTTGTCAGGGAATCTACCAGAGAAAACCTTGACATGTCCAGTAAGAGAATTAGTTTTCTGGTGGAGCGATTGCAGAATGTGGAACAAGAAAACAAAATTCTCAGAGATCTTTTGACCAGAAGAGATAATGATGTTATCAGCATCCACAAGGATCATGAAACAAGTAGTTGTCAATCATGGGATTCTGCTTTGATTTCAGGGCTGGAAATTGTGAAGCATGGCGAAATGGCAAAAACCCCCGAGCACAAAATGCTGGGGATTACAGACATGAGCCTGATGGATGATTTTGTAGAAATGGAAAAGCTAGCAATAGTCGCTGTTGATGTTCCACTTCCACATCAAAATGCTTCTGCTTCTTCAGACATGCATAAGATGGAGAATAGTCACAATCAGGTGGATTCAACAGGAATGGAACTTGTTCTTGTTGAACCGCACGAAAAGCTTCAAATGGTAGACTCATCTTCCAGAAAACCCGACTGGCTTCAAGGAATTGTAAATATGATTATGGAACAAGTTCGTGTTTCTGAAAAGAGCATGGATGAACTTATACAGGAAATAAAAAATGCGCTGCAGGCTGAGGCTTGCGGGGTCAGGAGCTCAACACAGTCTGCATCTGAGCTACTGCCTGTTAGTGGTTACATTACCTGGAAATCACCAATAACATCTCCAAGTGCGGGTTCATGCAAAGGAGTTCTTGATTTGTGTTCCTCAATGGAAGACACTAATCATGAACTTCTTTTTTCTGTAAGTACATCCATTAATAGAATGGTTGAGCTTGCAAGAAAGCTTACAACTGATCAGCTTACAACAGCTGAAGACTATGTAGTCCATATCTTCGGGTGGAAAGCTTCCGAGCTTTCTGAGGTTTTGCAGCGATTCATTGGTACCTGTAACCATCTATTGAATGGGAATGTCAGTTTTGAGAAGTTTGCTGCAGAACTCTCATTGTCTCTGGAGTGGATTATGAACCAATGTGTCACCAATGAGCTTGGCTCTAAAGAAAAGCTTTCGTTGGAGAAGGAGAAGATTCATTCCATTCTTGAATTAGAAAACAAAGGATTGAAAACTGAGTTGAGTTCTTTGAAATCCTTGCAGAAAAGTTTAGAAGTAAGTCTGCAGTCAGCAAGGGAAAAGAGTGAGTCCCTTTCGAGTGATCTTGAGCAATCGCGACAAAGCATCTCCAATCTACAAATCGAAATCGAATCCTTGGCTGAATCAAGAAGAATGATTGAAGACCAATTTGAAAATCAGAAGATGATAAATGAAGAGCTTGATACAACGCTTAACATAGAAAAAGTTAGACTGAATGATGTTTCAAACAAGTTGTCTTCTCTTGAAGTAGAACTGGAGGATAAAAGTCACCATTGTGAAGAACTGGAAGGGACCTGTCTTGAACTTAAACTCCAACTCGAAAGGTATTTTCTCTTGTTTCTCCTTAAAGTTTTTTGGTGTTTCCAAGAATTCGATGTTTAAAACTAACATAATCAACTTGTATGAGCAGCATTGCCCGAACGGACATCCCGAATGATGATAAAGATCAAGACCAAAAACTGCTTCGAACTGTAAGTTCCTCCTCCCATCATCGATGGTCTTGTACGTTACAGTATTTTCAAAAACATGTTTTTGGAATTTTGAATTTCATACTAATTTCTCATCATTCCAAAAATACATTTTTACTTATGTTTTCAATACACTTTTCACGTATAAAAATCATTTCCAAAACGAACAGGGAATTTGTTCTTGCAAATACTGCATGCATTGTCTAATTTGAACCCTGCAAGTTGCCTATAATTTGAATCTATAATAGAAGAAAAAGACCCTTTGACAAGTGCTGAAAATTAGCAGGGCTGGGAGATAAAAGCTGCTTCTTTGAAGTTGGCAGAGTGTGAGGCAGCCATTTTAGGCCTTGGGAACCAGCTAAAAGCCACAACTCAACCAAACGAAGCATCATTCGTTCCCAAAGTAGTTTCCAACTCCAGTAAGAACAACAAGAAATTGAAACAGCACTTCTCTTTACTGGATCGGATGTTAACCGAAGAAGAAGGCCATTCAAAACCTGCCCAGAAAGAAGAACTCGACGCCGGAGGCACAGTAGTAGAGTCTTCATCAAGAATGCCTTCAAACTCTGGGGCTTTGGTTGTTTTCCCCAGCAACAAACGGGGAAAAGGGATCGGTTTCGTGGGGAGGCTACTCATTTGGAAGAAGAGGGGAAGTAAGAGGAGGACACCGTTCCCTTTGCAGCTTAAAGCACATGTACCGATGAACATCGTTAAGATATGTATAGGTGTATCCTAGTTGTAATACGAAATAAAAACCAGTTTTTGCTTTTGAGTTTGCCAATATATCAATGGATTTTGAGTGGAAAACTACATATCTCAATGCTTTCTTCCATAACAACTAAGTGTGTTGTGTTACTGGCCAACTCCTCTGAAGCACCTAAAAGAGCGACCCGTGGCACCGTGTTGTGTGAATCTTGTATGTATGGTTGTATATGCATCTATCTTGTATCCTTCTCCTCTGTTTCAGGGCTTTTGGGTTCAATAAATTTGGCGATCTTTATGAATCAGACGTATCACTTTTTCATTCTTGATGATGATTTCCGAAGAAGCTAGTGCATAGTTCTTCATTTCAAACAAAGCATCTTCAAGACATTTCACCAGAAGTTGGGGATCTGTGATGATGTCCTTTGCCACAGCAATTTGCATGTCAGCCCTCCCAGCATAGCTCACCATATGCATTGTGATAGCCTTAAAATGTTGATACAAAAATAGTATATACATCAACTTTTGCAACATGGCCTAACGGAAATAGGTCAATTACATTTACCTTGTCCGAGATTTGGTCAAATTACGAATCAGCCCTTGTGCTTTTTTATAAATTATAAATATAACTTTGAATTTTTCAAAAGTTTCTTTTATTCGTGCTTTTTTCTATACACTAACAATAAGGTGACGATTTTGTAATTATTCGTGAAAGTTCGTGTTTGTAATTATGACTAAATTAACTAGAAAAATGTATTTATCATTTTCAAAAATTACAATGATTGATTCGTAATTTAACCAAATCTCGAGCGAAGTCATTGTAATTCACCCAATGGAAAATGAAAGGTGGAATGGAAGAGAAACTTACTTGGGGTAGGCTTGTGGAAGTTACTCTGAGATAAGTAATGGGATTGCCTATTACAGTAACCTCTTCAGCAGGGCCAATCACGTTGGAGATTGTGAAGGTTGTGTTACTCAGAATCCTATAGTTCAGCATGCAAGCCAACTATGCCAAATATAAAACCCAAAATATGATTCATTTAACATTCTCGAGTCCAGATCATCTGTCCTACAAAATGCATATCAATCGTGTTCTACAACTTGAAAACGCACATAACTATATGAGACTTTACCTTTGGTCCAAAGTTGGACATAACGAAGTCTCCAATTCTGTAGGAGAAGATGGCCTCGAGTGACAGCTTCTTCTTGTCGATCATTTTCTTGGCCCTCCTCACATATTGGTGAGGATCCGAACCACTTTTGTGATAATAAACAGGCAATAGGAGCATACCAAATTGGTTACCAAAACGAGTAGACTTGTCATTCAACAATTTTGACATTTCCTGGATCACGAGAGTGGAGAGTTTCAGAATACCTATAATTTTTTACGTGATCATAGATAAATCACGTCAAATCCCATATACCGTTTATAGCGTATTAATCGTATACTATAATTTTAAAACGCATGTGTTATAAATTTATGATATACGATTGGCATACAATAAATGGTATTAGAGATATGAACCTAAACGATACAAATTAAAGTGGTCATATATACCTGCAATCCGGGCTGTGGTCTTAAGTTGACCATGGCAAGTCCAGTCATCTTAAGTCCTTCTTTTAAAGCTTTTTCCACAAATTAATTAAATAGTAAATTAGCACACTGAAATAGTAAATTCTTTGTTTATCTAACAAAAAAATTAATTTCTTTAAAAGAAAAAAAAAGAATATTAAAGAGGCATTAATAAATCACATATATATACCTTCAGATGGTGATCGTAAGCTTAGGTATCTTGAGAGCCCGCATGAGATGATACCAAAGAGTACGTCGTTTATGGTCTGAAAAAGAAGACAAATTCGTTGAATCTCTACTAGCTGTGGTATCAGTGACGTGATTGAAAAGGAAAAACATTGACATTTGTCGAAATAACAAATTGTTATACCAACTATTTTTTTTTCGTTTCAATCCAATTCTAATAAGTGTAATTTTATATTTTTCATCAAATTGTTAGAGAGTGTTTGATAGTTTTCACAAATCTCGGGAAGTGTTTGGTTGATTGAACAAATTTCGAGGTTAGTAGTAAAGAAAAAGAACAATTGGCCTCATTGATTGCACGAAATTAAAAACAAATCAATTGTGAAAACGACTCAATTGAAACAAATCAATTATGAATACGACAAAGGGTTAAGGAACGTCTCAAATAGTTGCGTCTCTTCTTTTGTTACTTCCACTAAATAAAAACAACTAGTGATGTGGTATACTTATCCTAGTACTTGTGGTTCTAAAAAGGCCAATGGATATTATTGTCCAAATTGATTTTTTTGTTCTTTTCTTTTACTCTTTTTAGTCCTATTATATTCTCGTTTTCAATTGTAATTTCTGACTAAAAAACAGTTACGTTCCTGAACTCTTTTAGTAAAACAGGAGAATATACATTTTTTCACCAGTCTAATTCGACTTAAATTCAGAACACAATTAAACATCTACTAACTAAACCCTAATTAAGAATCTTAATATATTTTGTTATTACTTTCTTGTAACACACTTTAGAACCGATACAAAACATGACACATATTTTTGAATAATTATCTATTTGTTAAATTTAACCAAAATTTAAAAGAAAAAAAGGAGATAATATACACTTTTAAAATATCAAAAAGTGTCATAAAAAGTGCTACTTTATGCCCTAAACCGTTAGTCAAGTTGCACGGCTGGCCCTATAATTACCAACCAAGTCTAATCGATTTCCCAACACCAAACAAAATAGGGTCTTATCTTAACTAAAGTGGTGGGTGAGGATAAACTGTCTAGTACTCCGTATATCGATTATAATCATGTCCAAATTAATAAAGTAACATATTTTATTTTAGAACAACACTGTTTAACTTCAAAATAATTTAATGAAACGCTGCAGTTTATGTAGTTTCACTTTAAATAGAATTTTACAAGATATTTTAGATAGACACAATATCCTTTTGAGTGAGTGAGTTAGAGTGATAGTGAAAATTACATGTTTAAAATATTCGAATTATAAAAACAAGATTTCAACCTTACCTTAATGATACATTAGCAAATCTCATACTGCACCGTATTAATCTCTAGTATTTGTTTTAGAGTGCAAATATTGAGTTTAACGTTTAATTCAATGGTTTCAAATCAAAGATTTTCCCCCACAAAAAAAAAAAAAAAAAAAAAAAATTAAGTGTACCAAATATATTTAAAAACAAAATAAAGCATAAACGTAGCATGAAGTGAGAAATTTACCGCGCCACCAACCACAGCTTTTTTGACAACCTTCATATCGTCAAGCTTGAACTTAGCCGTCACCAGCTTTCTGGGCCATAGCTCCACCCCTGCTCCGCCGCTAATGGCGGTCTTCTCATCCTTCAACCACAAGCTTCTCAGGCAAAATTCCACCACGAAAACCCACGTGTACCACACCACCTTCAGTAACTTCCAGAAGCTCCTCTGGTCCCCACCGGAAGAAGAGGAAGACGTTCCCAAACCGCCGATGGTCGGAATTCCAGTCGGGTCATCAGCCCTCCGGCAACTCAACAAAAACATGGACATCAACGAAATCCCATCTCCGAGCGCATGGTGCACACGGAGAACCACGCAGTTGTGAGCCATCAGAAGGTGAAATTCCCACAAGGGCTTGTCGGTTCCGAGGGGGCTGGAGACGGCCAGATCGGCTAGGTAGTCGTTGACGGCGTCATCTCCGGAGACGGAAGGGTAGTCGTCCGTGATGGGTTCGTCGCGGATGATGACGTGTCGGTCGACGTCGACCTGGGTTCTCCGCCAGTGCTCGCGGCCCTTGGAATCGTGAACCAGAAGGCTGGAGAAACGTGGCTGTTTGATCATGGCGGAGACTTTTATTTCGGATTTGAAGGCGTCAACGTCGATGGGATTTTTCAGGCCGATAGCGCAGTTTATGATTTGGTTCATTTCCGGCCGGAGGAACAGCCGGCCGGCCGGAGTCAGCGGCTCGTCGTTCTCCGTGGTTACCATTCTGCCGGAGTCAAGAGTTTCTGTTTTGTTTGCTTCTTGTTGGCGCTTTTAATAAGGAATTGATATGCTTAATTTATATAGATTGATACCAGAAAGCTTCAAAGTCAACAATGGCTCAAATTTCTCAATTTGAGCAAAGATTAATGTTTTTAACCGTT